>CM071930.1:40464414-41064414 GCA_016081115.2 Rehmannia glutinosa
GCAAAAGAGTCCTCCAGAATCTTTAAAAGTCAGTAATTTTACCACATGTTTCTGTTCTCAGCTAGAAAAATAACAATTTTAATCCTATAATTACTAGAATTTGACAATTTTATTTGTAGATGTTTTAGTTACGGTAATTTCAATCCTATTAGTGGTATAAAACAAACCTAATTCTACAAATTGATACGTATTTGTGCATTTCACAATTAGAAATAATATATGTAGTACTCAGATCTCTGATTTCGATTCGATTCATAATTTATTTTTTTCTCTTATTAGACAATATATAATGTAAATGATAAATATAATGTTCTAAACATGTACTGATAATTATTTCATTGATCTTAGGTATATTTGAATAATTTCAATTACACAATATTTGAAATAATATCAACATTGAATAAGTCTTTAGTAATCAAAATCTGTAACAACTAAAACTTGCGGACTTATAATCACAATGCAACTACGGACAAATGCAAAGAAATTAATGCAATATATATTGACTGTAAAATCGTACTCAAAAGTTACAGACTATATTGCAAAATCCGATAAATACGAGACTAATTTTCGCATTTTTCCCAAATTTATGGTATTCCATCTAATTACATTCAAATATTTTAATAAGTGAACTTAATTATTCTCCCACCTTGCTGTGGAATTTATCATGAGTCAACACATGAAATACTCTTTTTCATTTATTTTAAAGCATCAAATGAATTTATATATCGAAGTGCTAACAAATACGGGTCAAAATATAAATCACATATTCGCACACAAAGCCTTTACTTGAAGATATCTATCTGGTGAATAATCGCTAATCCACTTTAACTGTGTGACTAAGTCCGCCTACAAGTCTTTGATGTAAATCCATACTTAAGGATCTGCAACACCAACGCAGTTATTCCAGTTCTCAAGACATGTGACTGAAGTTCTCGAGTCGTATTTATTTATCAGATTGTGTGTTTATTTCATTGTTTCTAGCCATCTGAGGGCCAAACTTATGTTAAGTACAACATATTGAGTCTGTGAGTCACGGGTAGCTTACTCATGTAAGTCGGCAAGAAGCATTGACGACGAACAATAAAGTGGTCACAGCACGCCCCGGCTGCGCTTAAGACTTCGCGGGGTTTAAAGATTTTCGCCATAACTTTCTACAAAATTGATATCGAAATGATTCAACATGCTATGGAAAGCAAGAGAAAGGAATACAACTTTCATGAAGACCTCACATTAATTCAGGCTGGCGGGGATCTATCACTGGCCGCGGAGTGAAATTTCACACCCACCACGCCCAGGCTAGAACTGGGAAAATAGCATGCCACGCGCATTTTCGCTCTTTTTGTATATTTCCTTTAGCTTCCTTTGGGGGTTTAGACTTTTCTTTTCTAGTTGTTGTGGCTTTGTTTTGAAATACCGTATAAGTGGTAACAATTTGTTTATTTTTAATAACAAGACTTTGATATCAATATTTAATTTGAGATTTTCTCTTCAAACCTTTTGTGTTTTTCCAAGAGCTAAAGATTGTTCACTGGCAATTACAGCACTTGACTTATCAACAAATTTTCGTATTTGCTCAGGGGCGTCACGATACTTGTGTTCTCGCCTATTACAACGCGTCGAGAATTCACCATTTTAACCGAACTAGTGGATGATCTTCGTTAACAATGCATTGCTGTGGGTGAAGATGTGCACGAGATCATGCTACGCTTACACCGCTTGGTAATCAAAGCCATCTAGCGCGTTAAATCTATCATTGTTATCTTTTATTTCCATATTTTCGTTCATCCAGCAAACCCTAAGCTTCTTCAATGGTACAAAAAAGGCTCGATATTTGCATTAAAATCAAGAGTAATCGAATTATAATTTTGCGTGCCAAAAAAGAGAAAAATTCAAAATCTCGTAAAAAATAAAGTGTATCTATTTCCCAGATTTGTTTTCTTCAAGCGTGAATTTTGTTTTGCTATGATGGAATTGTTTGTACTTATTTATATATCATGTCTCGAAGAAATGCGACAATCGCTAGATCCAAAACAAAGATCATATGGAAGTTAATTGGACAAAAGTTTTCAAAAGCTGATGATCGATGCATGGAAACCATGTAATAATGAGAACTCACAAAGGTTTCAAGGATACAAAAGTTGAGCAACGCTAAGAGGCGGGTGTCACAAAGAAAACTCTATATTAGTACCAATGTTTGGATCTGGGCTTATCACGATCCGCTTTTGCATCGATTTTCAAAATCGTTTTATAACCCATTAATGGAGATTGCTGCCCTGTGAGTCAGAATAAGTTCCAAAAATCGAGGCGAGAAAGCGGATTCACGTCGTTAGTTTGTGATGAGGTATATTATGTATTTGAGCCAACAATTGAATTTGAAACTAATTTGAGCTTGAAATTAGCGAAAAAAGAAAAAAGAGAGTTCGATGCTGGAACAAGAAAATAAATCACTGGCGCGATACAAGAAAGTTTCAAGGGAAAAGAAAAATCGAGCGAGAGCTGATGTATGTTTGGACGAGGTACACAAGGTCGCGGATGGTCGAGAAAAAGTAGCGAATAATTTCGATGGTCAGCGCGTGGTAATGGCTACTGATGTAATAACAAGAGACAATATATTCTTATGGCCAACGGCAGACTTTAGGTAATGACTATTCGATGCTAACATATTTAACTTTATTTTGCCTAGTTTTTATTATTTCTTGCTACATGATGTGGAAAAGAAACTAATACGCATGCTGCTTCGTTTGTGATTCTGCCTGCTCCATCTTTGGGGGTCCAACATTTGGATTTGAGGATAAATTTTCTAGAGGAGGTAATGATGTGAATCCAATTACTTTGATCCGCAACATCAAATGCAAGTTATCGGTGATCCGATAAATACCTCAAATGCAAGTTATCTCGAAAGTTATCAAGACTATGTAATCGAAGTTCTTTGTGCCTGTATTTCTTTACTGCGATTGCGTGTTTATTTCTACTGTTGAGTCATTCGAGGCTAAATCTTGCGGTACAAATATATTTGAACAGTCATGGTTAGCGTTAATCATGTCGGCAGCGCATTGATGATCGAACAATGTAAGTTGCTGAAAGACGTCCGACAACAAGCAGATCGACGGTGGCTTGGGATTAAGCATATACTCTCTTGTCTACAAAATTGATATTTGTCATCCAAGATGCTATGGAAAGCTAAGAAAATTGGGGCTACAACTTTCATGACCACAGCTAATTCACACGTTAGGGATGCACACGCCCCATGTGAAATTTCACAAGACCGTGTGAGGATTCACAACCGTGTCCAGCCAGAACAGGAAAACCGAGTAATAGTGCATCAATGTACACTCCCATGCACATGCATACCGGCAATGCCCTGCACGCTGCTCACACATTTTTGTTCTTTGTGCTCTTGATTTTCTTTCTAGGTTTAGATTTCTTTTTCTTTTCTAGTTGTTTAGATTTGTTTTGATCGCCTATATAAGTCCAACACTTTATTTTAGTCACGTTAATTTTGATACGGATCAATCGACATTTTCACTTCAAACATTCGGGGTTTTTCCAAGAAATGTTTGTTCATCTTGTTTACGAATTCCTCACTTAACAAACAAACTTCCGCATTTGCTCGCCAAGCGCCAACCATACCGATGTTCTCGCTTCGTTAAGAAACGGGTCGGTGTTTCACTACTAACCGAACTGCTGAAGATCTCTGGGTTAACAACGCATTATTTTTTCGGTCATATGCACGATGGTTGCTACGACTACATAGTTTTCCTTTCGCCTCCATATCATTCAAAGAATTCATGCCCTCCACCTTCATCAATCACAATAATAAATCAACCTCAGATTATTAACAATGAACAACCAATGGTCAATATCACCAACTTAATTAAAATAATATATATCCTTAATTTCTATATATTAGTTGAGGTCCTTACAGGAGAGTTTCTTTAGATAAATCTCATCTGGGGCTGTGACTTATTACTTCCAGGCCATGGCAACTTAATCAGACCCAATATCTCCCACTTGTTTGATAAAATGATTTTATCACGATTGGATGATTTTACTATACCAAACAATGGCGTAGTTGTCCAAATACCCTAAATGATTTAAAATGGTTTTAATATTTTCCTGAGTATTTCTTCAAGTTTATTTTCGATATAAATTGGACAACACTTTTGATGATTTTGTGTTAATGTGCTTAACAAAACAACGGTTCTAAATATTGTCCTAATACTCCCAATCACTAAAATATTTTACTATTTTTCGGAGTATTTCAAGATATTTTCGAGTATAAAATTGGGACAATACTTTTGTTTCAGGCTAACCCACGCCTTATGGTGGCATCCCAGACTAAAATGAAAATGAATAATGTTTATTTGGTCGTGTGTCGTCGACTTCTGGCCAATGCGGTGGTAGGATCGGCCATGGCCGACCTGCCGACGGGCGCGATCGCTGCGGTTGACGGCTGATCAAGTAGCATCAGACCGGAGCATTTTTTCTCGAAACGTAACTGACTCGCTTTTTTGTTCTCGCTGACCGACCGACATAGGTCGACGGCCACTTCGCCGACGGCCGCCTTATGTAAATGTGTTTTCTCATTTTCAAACGCTTCATTTGTACAGATGGATCACGCCTGTAGTTTGACAAAGAAAATTCTAACTGCTAGCAAACAGACAACTTTTCCTAAATTGTGGGATTGATTTAATGTTCTTTTCTTCAATCGCTTGCACTTTACAGACCATTGCCCCAAGAGGTCTTTATCATGCACAAAGACATCTTCTATAACAAGAGCAAGACCAAGAACACAACAAGAGACAAACTACAACACAACAAGATACATTCAAGAATACACTTGTTCTTACATTGTCTTATTTCTTGTCAGAATTACTAAATCTATTCACTTCTCACATTCTCGAGGTCTGTGCTTTTGATTACACTACACTCTATTAGTTTTATCAATTAGTCAGCCAGAATTAATTGGGTAATAATTCAACACAAGATATCCTCACGAGTGTTCTCGTGCAAGAACACACTGGGTGATCTAGTAGTTGTGTGCAAGATTGCAGAATCTTCTTACGGCGTGTCAAGAATTCCTAGCTCTTCAAGGTCAAGATTGTGGTAATTTTCATAGCGCCGCTGAGACAGAATTTTCAAGAAGCAGATCAGTAAACTTTAAGTGTAAGCACGAAGAGTGTGGTGCCTTTCAAGGTGTCATGGTAAGTTGGTGTCAGACACTCAGGTAAATTAAAAATCTTTTTTTTCTTTTTTTCAAATCCATCCCGACATACTCGTACGTAGAAGATTGCCCTGCGCTGTGGTTGGAACCTCTTAAATCGACGCGCCATGGTTTACATTCCGCACCTTTATTATCAAGGTTCCTTTGAGCATTCGTCTTTAAAAAAGAGGGTAAAATTGGTGACGGAGATAACTCCATTCACTTCTGGGACATCGTAATCAGCTGACTTACACCACTCACACATATTTCGACACGGCACTCCATTCAATCACATCCCGATAAAGCTTCTCACCTTACGATCTTCTCGCATATGCGGAATAACGCTGCGGCAACCGCATTTATATATATGTGATATTCGACCCATCACATCGGGAATATTTTAATATGAAATTAATTATTCTCCCAATCTTACTGTGGAATTATCATGACAATACATGAAATAAACTCTCTTTTCATTTATTTTAAAGCATCAAAATGAATTTGTTTATCGGCAAGAATAAATATGGCCAATACATAAATCACATATTTGCACATGGCCATTAAATACATGCTAAAGTAGACATCAAGCTTACACTCAATGAGATGGTCCAAAGTCCCGGGCGGTATAAGAAAATAATATAGCTCACACAAGAATTCAGAGCAGGACCCATTCGGCTCACTTTCCATAAAGTATATCTCAAAGCACATGTAGTATGAACACATGCTATGATTGAGCCCACTCAATCGAGGTACGTCAGTTTTTACATCATACAAATTCAGTTCAGCCTTTTTATTCATGCCCCGACGCAGACACACGGTACTGGCTCCTGCACGTGTCATAAGGATAGTCTTCGCACATCTTGGCCACAAACATGATTTTATGAAGGCAAATCATAATTACACTTATTAACCTTCTCACTAGCTGAAACGCAGCGCGATCATTCGCAACCTCCTTATGTGACACAATCTTTAAGCCTCATCTTGCTCGCTTCCTGCGCCATAAGGACACTGTGAGAGTGGCTAATCAAAGCTTCGGGTGGCAAGTCAAAATTCAAGACAAACACATTATAAGAATCCAAATATCTATTAATCATAATATGTTCTCACAAAGCCACATAATCAATTTACTTAATCCCTAATGACCACGCTGAGCATATTCTCCAAACAGTGCTCATCAAAGTGGGATCAACGCCCCACACCACTCACCACCATGCCCAGAACAATTTAATTATACAAGAAATCCTTAAGTGAAGTAATACTGAGTAAGATGTTCACTTACTAACAATGTTCGACACCCAAACGATACACCAACGTGGTTTTACTATCACAAAGACAACAAAATATCACATTTAATATGCGCATAACGCGCACATTTCACGTATACCAAATTTGCCTAGTAAATTATGTATCAATATATTAAGATATGTAAGGATCTACATGTCAAATCACTATTGAGCACGCATCACTTTGATAGTTCACCACCAATCTAATCGGCCAAGATAACTTCCAGCATTTATAACGCATAATCAAAATTCGACAACGTTTACAAACTAGCTAAAGATTTCTTTTCTTCTTCCTAAGACATCGCTTTCTTGTCTAAGAACATGATCTTTTGACCATGGCGTAAAAGCATCCACTGATCACCAATGAGTAGCGTATGACTCCATGTTCTTTTCTAATCATTATATTATCACAATGTACAACGAGATACAACTTCGACATATGTTCAGCGTTGACTTAATTGACTATCGTAGGTGATAATCAAAAATATGCATGCATTTAGAGTATATTTTGAGCAATCATACATTTGTATGGATATTAAGTGTGTTTAGGTTGTCTCTTCATAGGTGATAATCGTATCTTTTTTGTGTACTTTTGAAACGAACAGAATATATTTAAATTCGATATCAATAGAATGACCCATACCAAAAATGTCAATAGCCAAATGACGAATAAAATTGTGAATGAAAGACGCATGGATGATTGAACAGGGATTGCTTTAAAATGTCCAAACGCATCAACAATTTTTAAGACGGTGGTTTAGTATTATAAATGGTAACATTCTCTACAAAATTGATATTGAGCTAATTCAAGACAGCATGGAAGCGGTTCAAGAACGTAAGAAGATTGATTCTTCCACGCAAGTGATTTATCATCATAGTCTAGAACTTTTTTCCATTTCCATGTCGTGACATTTTGTTTAATAATTTATCTATGAATTTGAAAATTATTATGTTGCACTAATTTCATCTTCGAGCTCCTGTGACTCACGAACGTGCGCTGTTCCGTGGTCCGCGTGTTTTTGTTCTTTTTAGGTCTATTTCGAAGTTTACTGCCTCAGACTTTTTTCTTTTCTAGCTTGCTTGTGTGGTTTGCTTGAGCCGCTTTATAAGTGCCAACAATTTGTTTATTTTAATAACAAAACTTCTCTTATCAATATCAATCGAGATTTTTCTTCAAAGCCTTGTTTTTCCAAGAGCTTCAATATTTTTCATCTTAATTGCTGCGAATTTCACTTTATTAAACAAACTTCCGTATTTTTTTGTATGGCCTATGCATACCGGTGTTCTTTGGCTTCGTTGCTAACGGTCGATGTTTCCACCACTTTAACCGAACTAGTAAAGATATCGGGTTAACAACATATTATATTTTCGGTAAGATGCAATTTCCATTATTGCTACGATTCACATCGCTTGGTCAAAGCCATCTAGCAAGATTAAATATATCCTTATTTTTTTATTTTCCAGATTTTCTTTGTTATCCATAAACCTTAGTTCTTCATGGATACCAAAAAAAGGTCTGGATTTTGCACAGAAAATCAGCAAGAATAATCCTAATTCTCGCGTGCAAAAAAAGAGAGAAAATTTGAAATTCGTAAAAAGAAAGGCTCATTTCTCGGGATTTGTTTTCTTCAAGCGTGAACTTTTTTTGCTGTTGATTATTTATATTTCATGTTTGGAAGAAACGACAACCATTAGATTTGAACAACAAAGGATTATAATGGAAGAATTAACAAAAGTTTTGAAAAAGCGATGATCAATTTATGTAGGAAACCATGCGACAAGGAGAACTCATGTCATTTCAAGGATACAAAAAGTCGGGCGAACCGCCAAGAGCGGGGTGTCGGGAAAAAGAAAACTCTCAATTAGTACCAACATTTGGGATTCTATTATCAATGATCCGCTGCTTTACATCATTTTTCAAAACCACTTTATAACCCATCAACGGATATTGTCAAGTCGGAGCGAGGAAGTTCTGCAAATTAGGCCGCAGAAAGGGGAACTCGTTGTCGTTAGCTTTCAATGAGTATTATGTATCGGTGCCAAAAATTGAATTTTAAGATCAATTTGAGCTGAAATTAGTGAGAAAAAGAAAAAGAGAGTTTGGCAAGTGAACAAGAAAATAATCATCAACGTGATAAAAAGGAAAGCCTGAGTGAAAAATAAAATCGAGCGAGAGTTTATGGAGTATTTGGCCGAGGTGAAATCAGTGTCGAGGATGGCCGAAAAAGGTGCGTAATACAATTTGAGAGCGGGTCGAAACACGGGAGTAATGGCCATTGTTGTACAACAAGAGGGACAATATATTCTTATGGCCAACAATAGAGATTTTAAAGCACGAGTGCATTTGTATGCTAACATGTTTAACTTTTTTGCCTAGTTTAATTGTTTCATGGTTACATGATGTGAAAACAATGGAATGAATACGGATGTCATTTCGTTTTTGATCCGGAAAGCGTGTATTTATATGGCGGGTCCATCTTCCTGGGGTCCAAACATTTGGATTTGAGGACAAATTCCTTTCAAGAGGAGGAATGATGTGAATCCGGGGCTATGAAGAATCCGAAACACAAATACAAGTTATCGGGATCCGCAACACCAAACGCAGTTATCTCAAGTTCTCGAAGACTATGTAATTGAGTTCTCGAAGTTCTCAGATTTATTTATCATAGATTATGTGGTTTATTTCTCGCTTGTTTTCGAGTCGCTTCGAGTGGCCAAATTTATGTTAAGGCTGGCAAGTATATCGAAATCAGATTCATGGTAGTTAATCATGTGTCGGAAAAAGCATCGACGATCGAATAAGACGCTTCATTAAAATGTCCAACATGCATAACGCTTAAGATTTGGGTTAAGATTTCGCCATACCATCATCTACAAAACGGATATCGAAATGATTCAAGATGCATGGAAAGCAAAGAAAAATGGGGCTACAACTTTCATGAGACCCTAGACCTAATTCACACGCTTGGGGGACGCACACACCGATGTGAAATTTCACATGACCGTGTGAGGATTCACACAACCGTGTTCAGTGTGGCAAGAATCGGGAAAAACAGAGAGAGACAATGCACACGCTCATAGTGGCAGCGCACGCCCGCCATGTTCCCATGTATGCGTCTCAGGCATTTTTTCTTTTAGGTCTTTTGAGTTTCCTTTGGGTTTATACTTCTTTTCTTTTCTAGTTTTTTATGATTTATTTCTAAATCGCTATATATAACACTTTGTTTATTTTTAATAACAAGACTTTTGATATTTAATATTGAATCGATATTTTCTTCAAACATTCTGGTTTTTTCAAGAGCTTCAAGATTGTTCATCTTGTTGCTTACATTGACTTATCAACAAACTTCCATATTGTTTCTAATGCCTACGATACCGGGTGTTTTTGCTTCAAGAAGAATGAGTTGAGTTTTCCACCACTTTAACTCAACAAGTGAAGATCGTGGGTTAACAACGTGATTGTTCAGTCGCATGCACGATTATTGCTATGATTCACATAAAGCCTCATTTTGCTCCATCATTCAACCATCTACAAACCTCCACTCATAATCTCGCGAACAATAAACGAACCCCAGATTGGTCAACCATGACAAACAAATCTAATAATATCACCAACCATCTTTCTAGTTGGTAAATAAGATAGAGCTATTCACTTTGATATGCACATATTAAACCTTTGGAGAACATTTTGGTGATGCTCCAAGATGAAAATTGTAGAGAGAAATTTCAGAGAGAGAGATTATTTTCACAGTGTGGAAGACGATATTTTTCAGACCGACATTGCAGGAAGATATATCAATATATATCTCAATCTCATATCTTAGTCGAGGTCCTTATAAGAGAGGTTTCTAGATAAATCTCATCTAAATAAAGACTCATATTTTAAAATATGGGTGAAACTTAATTGCACCTAATATCTCCCACTCACACATATTTGACATTACCATTCAATCACATCCCGATAGGCTTCTCACCTACGCTCTCTTCTGCATAAAGGAATAATGCGTATGACTGTGAGAAAGTATATGTGATGCAGAGTTATATTAAGTCATCACCAACCTAACATAACCCTACAACTCAATAACTCGCTATGTACCCCAAATCAAATGGTCGCACCCAATCAAACATCTCTAAATCCTCTATCAAATAAATAGAGTATGCTCGACTCACTCAAATATCTTTCTATATTTATGACTAGTCAAACACATTTCGACATACCACTGGCTATGAATTATAAAACATAAGTGTGTTGCCAATTTAGTTCTTCCTCACCCTTTAAATGTCAATTAGCTTGGTCTTGACAACTTTCTGACATGCCCGACCGACCTAATCCACATGGCCACCGAATACATGCTATAGTAGTATCAAGCTTACACCTCATGACATGGCTCCAAAGTCCTGTGCGTATAAGAAAATAATATTGCTCACACACAAGGATTTGTGGACCCATTCACCACTTTCCCATAGGCGTGAGTCTCAAAGCACACGTAGTATGTACACATGCTATGATGGAGCTCCCACTAATTGGGCATGTCACGCCCAGACATCATAACTTAGTTCAAGCTGCCATTCAAGCTGCCTGACGATTACTTTGTGAACACTCCCATGTGTCATGTGACAGCTTCACACATTCGCTACAAACAAGCTTTTGCGAAGATCGACATACTTCATAATCAATCAACTCAAATTTCATCTTTAGCCTTAGCTAAGGCCAACAAGTAAATACACTTATTAACCTTCTTCATCACGAAACGCGAATGCGATCATTCGCAAACCTCCTTATGTGACACTACAGTCCTAAGGGGTGATAGTATAAAGTCTAGAAGGGGGGGATTGAATAGACTTTACCAACTTTTTGATTTTAGCCATTTAAAGTCGTAGTTTAACAAGTCACCGGTCCTTGGTGAACATCTTAGTTTACCTTCACAACAGTTAGCCATTCAACCCACTTGATCAATTGTTGATAAGATAACACATCCGATTCAGCTTAACTCTTCGTAAATTCAAGAAACTTGGTTTTACAATGAAGAATTTCACCATTTGATTAAAATATGTTTTTCAACACTTATTTTAAGCTTTGTTATTATCGATGACTTAGCAAATATAACAAACAACCATATAGATATGCAAGAAATAAAGTTATAATTTAAATGACAGAGCAATTTTTATAGTGGTTCGAGGATGGAGTAATTCCTCTAATCCACTCTTTTCCAATCCTGATAATCCATTAGGTAACATTGACTTTGTTACAAAATGGTGACAGTCCAAGCTAGCCTTGATCTCACAAACTGGCTTTTTCTGCTTAGACTCAGCTTCTTCACAAGACAGTTGTCCTTTACTTCAGTTCCTTTTAAACTTTGGATTTGTTCACACAAACCTCCAACAAGTCTAAAGCTTTTAGGTTCGAACTAGAACCTCACTACACTTTCTTCAACCTTGGATGTGTAGTCCCCTTGTCTTTAAACAAGTTTTCTCTTCAATAGTTTGAAGTTGTTTTCCTTCAAAGCGTGTCGATTGATTTCCTTCGAGTTTTAGGCTTGAGGATAGTATTGAATGCTTGAGAGTATTTTTTTGCTTTTTGCTCAGATTGCTTGTGTCTCAGTGTAAGTCTTGGTAACCTTCTCTTAAAGAATTCTTCAGCCTTTTATAAAGTGCTTGTTTGAAAAATATACCCATTGAAGAGATATATGTATTTTTAAACTACACTTTTGAGGTTGTTGGCTTGTCTTATCTTGCAAAGATTGATGTGAGACTCGATCCTAATTAATACCTTGAAGCCTTTTCTCGATCTCTATAGATTTTCGTGTGACATCCTATCGTTCCTTGCTTTTTGCACTTTTCAAAGAAAATAGCTTTAAGGTTGGCGCACTCGACACATACCTACTTTCAAATAAACATTTGATTTTGCTTTGACAACTGATCTCTTCAGCTTTCGAGATCCTTTTGCTGCATAACCCTTTAACAGTCAACTCCACTTATCCGGGAGCCGACTCACCTGTCAGTCCCACTGACTGAGACAACTTTTCTCGTCACTTTAGAGACTTGTATTCACTTCACTCACCGCTACTCAACCGATTCTTTATCTTGGTCTTCACGACCGCATTCTTCAACTTGGTCGATTCCACCACCTAACAAAACCCTATCTATTACAAGTCGATTTACGCATAGGAATTATGTGCCTAACTTCCTAATCTGTTTTACATGGTATCATCAAATGTACATAAATTTCCCAACAATTTCCCTTTTTGATGATGCCAAAACTTAAATAAAAGCAACAAAGTAAATAGTGCAAAATAAAGAATGATTGTATGAATATATCATTTTATCAACATATCATTCTTTGACTTTACAATGTGTTAAAAAGTACAATGAAAATATAAAGTACTTACAATATTCTCGTATATACAATCATGTAAAAAATACAACAAGATGGTGACCGCAAAATGTTTTTATCACCTCTCTAATGCTTTGCTTTTTCTCTCTTCATCTTCACTTCTTCTATCTTCATCACTCTTTTCCTTGTTCTCATCTTCCTCTTTCATTTTCTTCTCATAAGCTCTCTTGGAGGCTTCATCTTTCCTCCTTCTCTCATCCCATTCTTGATCTCGCTTTATCTTTTTCATCCTCTTACCTCTTTAGCCGCTCGCATTTTTCCCGAAACTTCTTCATTTTCCATGCTTAAGTCTATCTCAAGAAAGAATATCCTTCTTTCTCGGGGATTAATATATTGAACATTTCGCTCAGCGGAGTGCCTCTGCCTCTTCCACCACTTCTTCCTCTTTTCTTTTCTGTGAGTCGCCGGGAATGTATCAATGGGGTGAGCTTGAAGCCCGTTGATCGCTTCCTTGAGTCACTGTTCTCCCTATTTGACAGATTTCTAAGTCCTCCTCCTCAGCACTAATCCCATGCTTTCTTGAGAGTCATTCCCTTTGAAAAATCTTTCCGACTTCGTAGTCCGGAACTCCCTTGGATCTCGCCCGATCCGCATCGGGACGAGTCAGGACCATGATACATGGAATGTGATCTTCAATGTGTCTAAGCTACCTTGATCAACTTCCTCGCAAATTTTGCTTCAATTGCGCTCTTGTCTTTAAAAGCTAAGTCAACTTTCTCATCACGACAATGTCCTTTTGGTAGCTGGGATAGGTGAGAGCCGGGTGATGAGCCAAGTTGGGGCTTTTCAAGACGATCTTCGTGGAGCTTTCTAAGGATCCTTCCTTGGGTTCCACCGCTTTTCCCCTTTCTATCTACCCTCTTTTTTGCATCATCACCAATGAGAGAGGTCTAAGGAGTTTTGGACGTAATGAGATCCAGCTTTTTCATGCGTGGCCGAGTGGCCGATCTATGTCCGAACGAAGAGCCTTCATTTCTCGCACTCACGGTATTCGCTTTTACATTCATTATCATCATCTCCGAAAGCAGTGCTTTCTGCTCCCAGTCTTGCTTGTGTTGAGCCTTCAGAACTCCATATCTATTTTATGCGTTTGTTCCATTCAACATGTGATCCCGCCTTGCCTCTAAATCCTTTGCATTGTTAGCACTCCAAATCACCTATTTAGCAAAGCCGTGGATTTGAAGTAGTCGACTTATTCTCTTCTTCTCGCCTTCACCGTGCTATCCATTCCCCAAATTCTTAGAACCGCAGAGATCATTGCATCGTGATTATCCAACCGCGGAGCGAGTGGCAAAAACCCTTTCCATATTTTTTATTTCAAAACAAATAGCTCAATGATTTTCTTAAGTCTGTTGCCTCAAAGTGGCTTTCATTAAATCAAAATCAAATCCAAATGGTACAACTCTTTAAATCATCCTGAGCCTCAAATTCTTTACGATGGATCTCTACAGTTGCACTCGCACTTTCTTCACTGCTTTCGCCTCCAAAGTACCTCCGAATGAATGGAAAGTCATCGAGAATAAATCATCCTGAACTGCTGCGAATATCTCACACTTCTCTTTAGGAGTCTTTTCCTTGTTTCTTTCACTTGCTTTAGCCTCCTATGTGCCTCAAATTGTGTTAGCAACAGAATCGGCCAATCAGGTAGGCCATGAGTGAGTCGATCGATCCTCGCCTATCTCAATAGCCTTCACCGGCATGTTGTTTCTCCTTTTCAGCTTTCAGAAATTTCCTATCTCAAGAAGATCATTGGCTGGTGATGGCACCATTAAAGGGGGCCATCAACTAATACAAACTTTGATAAGGCAAACCTCGCGGCCTTCTTCCCCGCCGCACATTTCCTCAATATTTGTGTTCTTTGCTACTTTTCTTTTCGGGGGGCGACTCAACTTCATAGTCAATATCCAAAAATTCCACTAACACATTTTCTTCGTGAGTCGCAGCACTAATTTCTTCTCTTCAGAGACTCAAGGAGGAACATGCATCTTCCCTTTTTCAGCCAGCATTATTATCCAAGGAAGTCTCAACCTCCTTCTGCCTTCAAAGAACCTCGACAAAGAGTCTCAACCGATGTAAGTGCCTTCTTCAATCCCTTTGCACTCCGCCTGCATTAGTGGTCTTCTAATCTCTTTCCCTTATGCACTGAGCCGCATTGGGGTATTGAATGTGGCATACGAGGTCTCAACCTATCGATTGCACTGACCAGCCAGCCTCAATCGCCATGGTCCTGTCCATCATTGCCCAACCGGGCAGAGCGGCGTCTCGCCCCGTAGTGAAGTTGAATTTCACCAGAGACAGCTCTTAACCGTCCGAGCCTCATTAATCCCACTGATGCTCTCGTTTCAGCTTCACCATCGCTTTAACTTTCATTTTGTTAGTATCCCACAATCTCATCCAACCCGATGTGGTGTGTGCGCTTCTCGCCTAACGACCACCAATCACGATGCATCGGGTCACGGGACACACGAGACTCGAAGAACGGTTTTTGAGTGATCATCCGATTGGGCAGGTGTCTCAACACCTTTCACAAGTGGTCAGGCTCACTTGCCTTTTGCTACATCTTCATCCTTAGCTTCATTGCCAATGTCTCGGCAACCTTCTCTGAGCGTGGCCGGGTGAGGTAGAAGATCAATGGTCCTCACCATTTCCGCACTCAGGGGTAGGAGACATTTGAATAGATGATGACTCTCCAGACTTCTTCGCAATGATTTCTATGCAGCTCCTTGGACTCTTTTCAAGACTTTGCTATAGCTCAGCCTTTCTCAATTAGATCAAGAACCTCCAATTCTTCCACGTCACTATCACCGATGTTGCTCGCAGTTTCAAGCGCGCCTCTAAGCTTTCTATAAATGCGCATGAGTGAGGCTGAGATTCCTCAATCCGCTTGGCCTTCTGTCGCTTCTTCACCTTCTCCTCATCATTCTTTTCATACAGATGGTTGTGCAAAAATCGATCGAGAGCAGAACGAATAACAATGTTCCAAAGAAAGCTAGGAGTTCTTCCTCCTCCGCAATGAACTCGGGCTGGAATTAAGATCGGCCGCACTCGCCTTCCAGGCTCTTTAAACTCATGTGCCTCTCTTCCACATCAGGGTATGCAGGAGATAGCATAATAAGATCATCATCATCCTCCGCATGTGCTCTTCTACGACTTTTTCTTCTCAAAGAACCATCACATCGGGCCAGGGATGTCACACCACTCTTCCTATCTCGTTGTCGCCTATGTTAGTTCGCGATTCCTCACTGCCGGCCTAATGTAGGGTCCCAAGCGGGTGCGAAAAGATTTAGAAGGAGGGGTTGAATAAACCTTACCAACTTTTCGATTTTGGTCCTTTTTAAAATATTACAGTTAATTACACAAACCATGTCTCTTGAGGGACAAATAAGTTAGTTAATCAAATAGAGCAGCCACTCAAATGTTGACAGAGCAAGATGTAATAACTCAACCTGCTTAGTCTAAACCTTAACTTATTTCGTGATGAGTTTTTCAATGAAGACTTAATGACCCTTTGAATTTGATTTAACTTTATTTTAACACTTGATTTTAGCACTTAGTTATTTATCACAGATATAAAATAAATGTGCGTAAATGTAAATATGTCGAAATGTAAATGACACAAGTAATTTTTATAGAGTTCAAGACGTGGGTAATTCTTCTAATCCTCTTCTCCAACTTCCTCGAGGAATCCACTAAGTAATGATCAATTCACAAAGTGGTTATCGCCTGAGACAAGTCTTGATCACACACCGACTTGCTCGACTCGTTCTCCCGAGATGCCTGTCACACAAATGCCTAGCTTCTCATCCGACTCGCCTTCTTCACAGCAGTAGTTGCCTTGTTACTTCAGCTCACTTCACTCAAGTTTCTTGGGATCACGAAGCCCTCCAATAACTTGAGATTGGTTCAACTCTTTAACCTTCCTACAATCCTCCTCGAATGTAGACCCTTGGATTTTCAAAGTTTCATCTTCAACAAATTGAAGTTGTATTTCCTTCACAAAATTGTGTCGATTGATTTCCTCTTTAAGATTTAGGCTTGAGGATTTTACTTGAATATCTTGAAAATATTTTGCAGTAGAGTTTGAATAATGCTTGCTCATTCGTGGTTCGTGAACCTTTCTCTCAATGAAATTCCTCAGCCTTTTGTAGTGAACTTTCAAAAATCCGCCTGAAGAGATAAATGATTTTCAAAAAGTCACTTGTGTTCGCTGGCTTGTCTTTTCTTGGTCTTCATTCTTGAGATGTAGACCTTCCTCGTATTAAATGAATGTCCAAATTTTTCAGTTCCGGACATCGCGCCGTGGCTTCCCATCGGGTTTATTCCTTTTGCACGCTTCGGCGAACACTTTAAGACCTCGGCAGCTTGGGTGAATTACTTGTTTAAGTAATGTTCTTGACTTCGCAATGGATTCTTTTCGCATTAACTCCTCTGCGCTGTGCCTTTTCCTGCGTGACTTGAGTCTACTCCAATCATTGAAAGACTCATCTCACTTCAACTTGTGACACGGTTTCTTGAGTTGACTTAATTGACTTACACAATCGTCCCCTCGATGTTACGTCTTTAGTCGAGTCCTTGGTCCTTGTTGGGAAATTTATTGTTTAGATTTTGATGAATGCCATGTAAAACTTAGAATGTAAGTTGCACCCCATTTTTGTTGTAAACCGTATTGTAATAAATAGGGCCGGGGCAAGCCGAGCGTCGCCTATGCCCAAACATGCAAGAAGACAACCGGAGACTAGAAGAAGACTCCGCTGCAAGACAACAGTATGGCAAAGAAGAGAAGACGAGAACTCGATCAAGGATCATCTAAGATGCACCGAGAGGGAGATCACTAAGTCAACTCAAGATAAGCCAAGTTCAAGTTGGAGTGATGAAGAGTCATCCAATGATTGGAAGTCGACTTCTAAGTCACCCGGGGAAAGCAAGGAAATGCAAAAGTCGAGATAATCAAAAAGATCCGTTGCACGTAAATCAAGAGAATTACTTAAACAAGTAATATCTCCATGTTACCTTTCTCAAGTGCTCACCCCGTAAGCTGCAAAAGGAATAAACCAACGGGAAGCACTACACCGTGTCGAACTCAAAAGTCAAGAACAATTCATACGAGGAAATGGCAATTCCAAGGATCGCAACAAGACAAGCCAACGACACACAAGTGACTTTAAAAATAAGCCTATCTCTTCAACGGGCATTTTTGAAAAGCTCACTATAAAAGGCCGAGGAATAACTCGAGAAAAAGTTACGAAGGTTACCTTGACCATCCGAGAATTGAATACAAGCAAGAAAGAAACATTTTGTAACCTAAAATATTCTCAAGTTATTAAACGCTCAATCCTCAAGCCTACATTACGAAGAACATCAATCCAACACTCACCGGTGAAGGAAAGATAACTTCAATCAGCTTGAAGAGGAAATTATCAAGAATAAAGGGGTCTACATTCCACGAAGGATTGTAGGAAGGTTCAAGGTCGAACCAAGTCTTGAGCTTTTGGAGGGCTTCGATCAAATCCAAAGAGCTTGAGCAAGTGGGTCGTAGTAGTGCAAGCAATGCTTGGTGAAGAAGCTTTAGTCGCAGAAGCCACCGAGTGATCAAGGCATCTCCGTGACCGAGTCCCAAAGAATCAAGTCACCGGTGATCAAGACTTGATCCGGACTCTACCACTTTGATAACGATCAATACCTAGTGGATTCCTCCAGAGTTGGAGAAGAGAGAGTAGAAGAATTACCCCATCTTCGAACCTCTATAAAAACTTATCGTGTCATTTACATTTCAAAGACTTTAAATTCCTCGCATCTTATTTGTTTAACTTTGTCGATAAATTTGCTATCCACTTGATAATTTCTAAGTACTAAATCAAGCTTTAAATATCTACTAAACCAAACTTAAGGGTGTTAAGTCTTCCGCTAAAACAAACCACATTGAGCTAATTCAGCTTTTAATAAATGAGTTATTCTATCAACAACTCACAGTCCGCTGAGTGACTAACTCTACTGATTAACTAAATTGGTCATCCACCAGACACAAATTGCAGTAGATCAACTCAACTTTTAAAAGACTAAATCGAAAATTTGGTAAGGTTTATTCAACCCCCTTCTAAACCTTACACTCACACCCCTCGGGACCTACAAGTGGTATCGAGCGGTGGTTCATCGAGCCTTCCGCATCGGTTATCGAACTAGATCTCCAAATTTTTCAAAGTCCGCTTTAGTACTTAAATTTTCAAAACTCCTTTATCATTAAAAATTTATTATCATGGAAGCAAATTTGACACGCATCCCTATGTTCACAATTGAAGAATTTGATGATTGGAAAATTCGTGATGCAGTGCTCATCTATCAAAGATTACATGATGAGATGTGGATAGTGATAGAGGATGGGCCATCGCAAATCTTAAAAGTGAACACAACAGAAGAGTCGCACCAAGGTGAAGAGATGTTGCCCTAGACCAAATGGTTGAAAACCAAGAACTCGAATGGACAAATGATGACAAAAGATACAACCCGACAATGTAGCCAAGGACATCCTTTACAAAACCTTGACAAAGCCATGTTCAATAAAGTCAAATCATGCAAAACGGCTAAAGAAATCTGGGGACAAGCTAACATTGATTTGTGAAGGCTCGTGAGCAAATCAAGGAAAATAAATTATCAAGAAGAGCTCAGACAAAAATTTGAGAATTTCAAAATGATCGCAGAGAAAACCTGATCAACCGGATGCCTCGGTTCACGTAAATCACCAACGAGCTATCTCAAGACTTGGAAAAATATACACAGTGGAAATGTGTATGAAGATCCTAAAAAGTCTCCCACCTGAACGGGAAATGAAGGTCATGGCACCGAGACATTCCATGGACCTATCGAAGACCTCCAACCATGAACTATTCTCGATCTCAAAGCCTACGAATTTGAGCCGAGAAGAAAAGATCGAAGAGACAAACAGACCAAAATAGTTGCTTCTAATTGTTAAGATGGAAAGAGAGTCGAGGTCAAAAAGTCATTGATCCGTAAGAAATAGCCCCGATGGTTAAAAGGTTCAACAAGTTCTTCAATAAGAACTACAAGAGAGGCAAGGGCTTAAACCTCCGTAAGACACTCAAATTCTCCAAGTCAAGAAGATAGGCCAACCAAGAGACAATCATCAAAAAGTCAATATCAAAGGGCCGATAATCCAAGAATGGAAAGAGTCGATCAAAAGGTTGAATATCTATGCCGAACCGAGGCAACCAGGTCACTACGCCATTGATTGCCCATATCCTCGTAGTCAACAAATACAGAATGAAGAAGAAAGAAAGGTCTTCGAGAAAGAAGACAAGAAAAGAAAAAGGCAATGTTGGTCACAGAGAATGAGACAACCAAGTCAAGAGAGACACCGATTCAGAGAGCAAAGAAGCCGACTACCTCAAGACTCAAGAAGAAGCCCCGATTTGTTTGATGGCCAAGGAACAAGATCAACTCCGACCAAGAAGATGAGGTACACTCTAACTCATCAAACTCGTATTCTAGTGATAGTGATCGTGACACACACACTTCATCACCCACTGATCTTTATGATTCATTAGTGCAAAATGATGAAAGATTTTGAACACATTAAATCCTCACACACACTACTAAATGAGGAAAACAACCACTAAGAGCCAAAACTCACAAATTTGACTAAGAGCCGAGTACTCTAAGTCAAATAGCCGATGAGAATAAAAGTTTAAAGGCTAAAAATGCCAAGCTAATAGCGTAAATAGCCGCCAGAAAAGAGGAGAATGACCTCAAAAATGTGATCGCTTCATTCACTAAGGCATCTAAATCATCGATGATCTTATTATGAGTCAAAGAGAATGTGGAGACAAGACAAAGCTTAGATTTAATTCCTCCGTGCTATGTCAAACTTCAAAAGTAATTTTGGAAAAAGGATCTTCAAGCAATGAAGAGTCTAAAAATCCAAAACTCCAAATGGTGCACACACATTCACTCCAAAGCACAATTACAAGCAAACTGGCCTTGGTTATAAAGGAAAAGGAAAACAACCAATGAGTGCTACGCCTGAAAGGACAATTGAGAAGAGATTCAATGAGTTCCTCAAAGAAACTCCAAATAAAAATACTCAGAAAGAAGAAACAGAGCTACCAAAACCCTTAAAATCTATAAAAGAAATACATATGATGGGAATGGTAGAAAATATCCAAGCCAAGCTCGATTGAATGATGTGAACTATCAAAGATAGACTTATGGAATATAAGCCCAAATGGCAAAGGCCTAGAACTCAAAGAAAGGCCATTCCAAAAGTATAAGAGCTTTCATCAAAGACACATATGCACCTAGCACTACACTCGTGAGACACCACAATTACCCAAAGAAGGCGATTGCTAAAACACATATACAGCATACGTACAAAAGAGACAAAAGTTTGAACCTAGAATCCCCAAGCAATTTGCCAAGATTAATTATGATTATGGCACTGATAGATGGCAACCCCTTAGAGTCAAATCATTTGCTATAAGTTGGTTGGATCATCTTACAATTTAACCCTCAGACCTGCATAAAGTATGGGTACCTAAAACTTAATTTCTTGATTGCGTTCAAGGAACAACTGAAAGTGCCAAGGAACCTGGTACACGGATAGTGGCTCGCCCACATATATGACAGAAACAAGAAAATCATGTCAAAATTCAAGGAAGTTAAAGGAGCAAAAGTCATATTTGGAGGAAATGAAGCTCCAGGTGAAATAAGAGGCATCGATCCATCAAGAGGAACGGATTAGAAATCACGATGTTGCATATGTTGAAGGACTCAACTTCAACTTGCTAAGCATCACCAACTCGCGGACACAGGGCTATAATGTTGATTTAACACGGGTATATGCCAAATCAAGATGTCAATCGAATGAAATTGTGTTGCAAGGATGCGTATAAAAGAACACGTATGTAGTAGATTGGTCAACCGCTACACCAAAGACTGTCTATTAGCAAAGAGCACAAATTAACCAAGTCAAGCCGTGGCACAAAAAGTCGAGTCACCTAAATTTCAAAACGACAAAGCTTGCCGTATAATCTTGTGAAGGACTTCCGCACTCAAGATACAAGAAGGAGAGTATATGTGACGATGTCGAAGGGAAAACAAATCAAATCATCATTCAAAGAAAAGACCCGCCCATCTTCAACAAGAATATTACATCCTCGCTATATACGGATCTATTTGGCCCAAAGGGAACCAAAAGATAAGTGGAAAGAAATACACCTTGGTGGTAGTAGATGACTACTCAAGATATACATGGACAATATTCATGTGTAAGAAGAAAAAACTCTACGAAACTACCACAAACCGATGAAGAGGATTCAAAATGAGAAAAGCCAAACCATTATCAAAATAAGATCGCATGAGAACCGAGTTTGTCAATGGTATAATAACTCAATATTGTATTGAAAATGGTATTGGTCATGAATTATCTCAGCAGCAAGACTCCACAAAGAACGGAGTTGCGTAAAGAAGGAATAACTCTCAAAGAAGCAAAGAGGACCATGTTAGTCAAGCAGGTTACCAAAAAGATTTTGGGTCAAGCAATTAACACAACTTGCTACACTCAAAACAGATGTATGATAAACAGACAAATTGACAAAGACTCCCTATGAGATTTGGACAGGAGAAAACCAAATGTTGCATATTTTAGAATATTTGATGTAAATGCTTCATCCATAACAACGGCAAAGACAATCTAAAGGCTTTCGATGCTAAAGTCGATGAATGTATCTTCGATACTCAAAAAAGCAAAGCCTTCAGAGTACTCAACAAAAGGACTATGGTTGCGTATTTAATCCATTCATGTGGTATTCGATGAGCCAAATGTAAATGGAGAAGACATTGAAGAGTCACCGATAAGTCAATCATCCAACCATACAAAAAGTCCCTATGTCAAGTCAAGCCGAATTATAAACTCGTTTAAGATGAGATAGCCGAGTCTCATAAAATGCTATAAAATTTGCAAAATGTGATTGCAAGAGAGTTGATCAAAGCAACACAACAAGATGACGATCAATCCAAATAACTTACTTCAACCTCGATGTAAGATGGTCGAAAGACCATCCACCATAACTTGTCATTGGAGATATAAGAGAAGGTGTCAAAACAAGATCCAAAACTCAACAAGAAGCTATGTTCACATGCTTTATCTCACAAATAGAGCCTAAAGATGTGTTACAAGCATCGATGACACACATTGATTCAATCTATGCAAGAAGAGCTGAATCGCTTGAAAGAAATAAAGTATGGGAATTAGTTCAAAAACCCACCCATCAAAATGTTATTGGTACTAAATGGGTGTTCGTAAACAAGATGAACGAGAGGGCTCTGTGGTAAGAAACAAAGCAAGACTAGTAGCCAAAGGATATTGCCAAGAAGAAGGAATAGATTTTGATGAAACATTTGCTCCTCGTAGCAAGATTGAAGCTATAAGATGTTTCTTGCCTATGCAACTCACAAGAATTTTATTGTAGATCGATGGATGTAAAAAATGCATTCCTAAATGGTTTATTGGAAGAAGAAGTGTATGTTGAACAACCTCCAGGATTTGAGCAAGGTAAGACTTTGGAGATAAGGTATACAAACTCAAGAAAGCTCGCATGGATTGAAACAAATACCCAGAGCATGGTATGATACTTTGTCACAATTCCTAACCGAGAATGGATTCACAAAAGGAAAAGTAGATAGAACACTTTTCGTAATTCAAGACAAGAAGAGTATACTCGCTTGTTCAAATATATGTGGATGACATCATTTTTGATCCACAAACAAAGAGCTATGTGAAAATTTTCAAACCTCATGCAAAGCAAATTTGAAATGAGCATGATGGGAGAGTCGACATTCTTCCTTGACTCCAAGAAACAACCAAGGATGGAACCTTCATAAGTCAAACAAAATACACCGAGATTTAATGAAGAAATTTGGTACGGAGAGGAGAAGTCTTCTCAAAAATACCAATGAATACATCACCAAAATGGACATGGATGCATATGGCAAGCCTCAGATCAAACAAGATATAGAGCACTTATCGGGATCATTGCTTATCTCACAAAGAAGAGCGCATCACCTCTTGCCGTAGGTGTATGTGCAAGATTTCAATCGCCTCCAAAAGAGAGTCATAATGACAAAAAATAAAGAGAATCTTGAGATACTTGAAAGCTGAAGCCAAGAAGTTTGGCTTATGGTATCCAAAGGAAGGTGGATTCAAGCTAATCGCTATTCAGACTGACTATGCCGGATGCGTAGTCGACAGAAAAGACACCTCGTGCACATGTCAAATGCTTCGAAACAAAGTCCGATTTCCTGAGCAAGAAGCAAAATTCAATAGCCACCTCTACAAACCAAGGTATCACATAGTCATGGCACTGCTGTTGTGCCCAAGTCCTATGGATGAGACAAAGAAAGAGACTATGAAGTTGAAGAAAAGGAAATTCCAATCATGTGTGATAACACAAGTGCAATTGCAATCACTCAATCCTCGTGTTGCACTCAAGAACAAAGCATATCGATGTCGATATCACTTCATAAGAGATCATGTTGAAAAGAAGGACATCATATCGAATATATCTCAACCGATAAACAAAGAAAGATCGACATATTCACAAAACCATTATGTGAGTCAAGATTTGAAGAACTCAAGCATGAGATAAAAAGTTAATCGAAAAGAACACTGTAAGACTCAAAGAAAAGAAATGGAACACAAAAAGAGAAAAGGATCGAAATCTCAAAATCGCCTAAATGAATAAGCCATGCCTGAAAGACAAATATACCGAATTAGCCGACAAAATAGTCACCGAGAGAACTCGTGACTTAAGAGTTAAATCACTAAGGGATAAACCGAGTCATTTATGAGCAAAGTGACAAAAACGCATTGCTTTTACTAAGCGAATGTTTTTAAGAATGACGTCAAGATAATGATGATGTGTACGCACAAAAAGCCGCATACCAAGCTTATGATTGATATAAATGTCCGCCGCATTAAATTCGAGACATTAAATGCTAATCGGGCGTGCAAAAATCTAAGCCGTTGATTTCAATCACATTTCAAAACCACCCGCACGCCCTTTCGTAAACCATACTTAACCCATTTTCGTCCTTTTTCTCTCACATATCACCAAAATGGTTCATCTCTATCTCGTAAACAAAAGGCAAAACTCTCTCAAAACCCTCTCAGATTCAAATCAAATTTCTAAGTTTCTTTTTCGGTGAAATCCTCAAAAATGGCATCAACCTATGATTTTGTCAAGCTAGGAAAGCAAATCCACACAGGTCGACCACGGATTTCGAGGGCATGGTCAAACAGGGTCCGAGGACGCCCTCATAAAGAAAATCGCTGAAAAGCTCGAAACGTCCGGCCGAAACCATTTCTCGACGATGGAGTTCTCGATGACCTATGTGGAAGAGGTCGCACGCTTCTACGTGAACGCCGAGATTCACGATGAAGGGATAAAGTCATCCTGCTCACTTTAAAGAAGTTCACCATCTCTCGCCAAGGATTTGGCCAACACTACCACTACCGACTAAGGAGCATCGTAAATCAACGGCCGATGTAAACCTGGCCGCTGCCAGCGAAGAAAATAGCCAAGCCCGACTATGCCGATAAAATAGTTTACACAAGAAACAAGAGGTCGCCAAGGAGGATTACCACAAGTCGTTGGACATAGTTGCCAAATGCATAAACATCAAATTTGGCGAGTTTGACCAATCAAAGTTGATCGTATGGCCGCGATCATTGAAGAAAGGAAAATAAATCGGGCCGAGTTTGTCTACAAACAGACTCGCTGCATCGTAGGGAACAAATCCTTCAAGGAAGATGGTGCATTTGGAGGATCCCAAGATATGGCCCGGTGATTGGCCTCACTGATGGAGGTGAAAGGAGTCCCTCTGCATACATGGAAAGGCGCCCATGTAAACAAGAGGATGTTCAGATCAAACCTCTCCTGGCGCACAAAGAGAGCCTACGCCAAGAGAGCGACGAGTGAGTGAGGGGGAATCACCGACCTCAAGATACAAAATTGCTTTCTCTCCACCAAAGAAGAAAGCCGCCCTGCAACCGCTAAGAGAATCGCTGCTCGCACTTCAAGAAGAAGATCACGCTTCCCGCAAAGAAAGAAAAACAAACCCGCCTCGCCCGCAGCTCGAGTCACCGCCCCCGCAGCTCGTGTCTCCCGCCTCAACAGCAGAATCTGTCGAGAAGGACTTCAACTACCTTATCCGATCGTCAAAAAGAGGAGATCTGATAAGCCAAGACGGCCCTCCTCGTAAGAAAACACCAAAGACGCCCCGCCGCCCAAGACTCAAGAAACTCTTTTTTGAACTAGAAATCCCACTAGTACAAACTAGAGACGAAGAAGAATCATCAAGCACTCCGAGCTTGAGAAACCTACGAGTCACCACTCACCGAGCAGATATCGAGATCGCCGGAGAAGTAGAGTCTCCGATATTATAGATGAAACAATGCAAGTCTCTTGAAGGCGATCAGCAGAGGCAAATCAAGACACAATCGTAGTTCGCAGACAATTGAGACACAAGAAGAAGCCGATAGAGATGATAGTGATGTGATGATCCTATCCCCACCTTACCCGCATATCCAAAATCGTCTCATGAGAGTGAGGAAGGCGGGAAATTGAGTCGATCAAGGAACAGCCCAACGACTCCCAATTTATAGAAGAGGAAGAGAAATCGCCAACTTCCTCGACTGACCTCTCGTGATCTCAAGATCGATGAAGAAAATTGCAAAGATATCTTGCATCTTCAAGGATAAGGAGAAGGAGAGACAGAAGAGGAAGCCGAGGCACGTGAGAAGGCCAAAGATTCCGCCTCTATCACCGCACCACGTAACACACACATCATCTCCTTGATGTCTTCTCGACATGCTGATGAGGATCTGACCCCGCCGCCGCACGTAAGAGTTGCAAATGCAAAAAGTAAGCAATGCATGAATCCGCAATTTTCATGAGAAGAGCATGATGGAGGGACCAGAGAGTCCTCCAAAACACACCGAAATCGATCCAATGGGAGTAGTGCAAAAATCGCCACCGTTGTTGCGCCACCACTTCCCCACCACTCGGAAGAAGGATTGAAGGAAATGGCGATGAAATCGGGTTAGTGGGGACCCCACGAGCCAACCCCTAATGAAGGTGTGTTACCACCGCCCCAACTACCGAACACTCAAGAGAAACAAATGAGTTTGGAGACGAGTGACCCCATTCCAAGTCACTCACCGGTGCGCGCCACCGAGGGGAAACTCCTCCACCGCAGCAAGAAGGTCGAGGATGTCGCAGATGACTCCACAACGAATTTAGGAGGCGAAGTGGAGAAGGTACAAACACAAAATACACAAAAGTTGCCATCAACGAAGCTCAAACAGCTGAGACTATCTCACTGAGGTGCCAACCGCTTCTCAAGGCTAATGACGCCGATGCAGCGAGGCACAGATGGAATGCCCGGGAGTTAACACTGGCGATGAAAGTGCAATCCATGGGGTTGAGACTCCAATGGATGCCACCACGAAGACCCTAAGACACCGACACTGCCGAAAGGGAGGTCCATGCCTCGCCGCAGCTTGAGACTCGCATGAGGTAATGAAGGCCAACGGAGGTTGAGACTTCCTGGGTAAAGAGGTCAAGTAGAGAACATCCCTTCCGCTATCATTGATCCATCTCAAAAGGAGATAAGCGCGCTTCATGATTCCCGTGATAATCCCGATGTAACTTTTCCGGGATCGGGATCGCGCGACGGGAAGCCGAGTCATCCCCCGTGATGCATCCAAAAGACTCACCGAGGATGTTCCAAGCACGAACAAGTCTCGATCTCAAGACTACTCACAAACTTTCAATTTTGATGGCGAGCCACCAATGGAAATCTCATCATCGTCCGATGACGCTTCGATAAGGCCGAGGACTAGTCCACTAATTGGAGAAACCAACAGACCGACGGTCGTGAGACAAAGAGGCTCAAAGAAGCCGGGTCCACTTCACAAAAGACCCCAAATGTAAACAGTCCATCACGCAGCTCCCCAAGTCCGCAAAGTTCGACTCCAAAAGGAACTTCACGCGCACCTTCATCATTGAACAAATCCTACTTGGCCGTGATGATTCCTTTGTAGAATCATTTCCTTTCTCTCTGTGAGGTACTTCCGACCTCCCCGACGAGTCGAGAACGATCTCGCGTGCTTCCACGCACTCAAACCCCGTCCTTCCATCCGACACCATCGTTCTAAATTTACTATGACTTTGACGTCCGCATGGCCGTCACCGCAACGGAAGAAACAATTAAGTTCGGGAGGTGTTCAAAGCATTATTTGCTGAAATTGAACGGATGGAGAGGCACCAGTGCCTCTATGGACATGAGATCGATAACAGAGATGCTAACCTTATCCGACTTGAGAGGCATAACAAATTAATCGTGAATGGTGGCAACAAAGAAGAAACAATGCGTGTGGAACAAGCTAGATATTTCGTAACATTGTTCAACAAGTTGCTGGGTATGGAGAGCCGAGAATGCCGATGCAAAACGAAATTGAGAGAACACATTGAGCACATTATGAAGCTCACACCACGAGATAAAGTCACCGCGTGAGCAAAATAAGAGTGATCTCCAAACATGGAAGAAAACATGGATAGAAAATTCAGCCTTCTCATGGCCGAGATAAAGCTAATTTCAAGAGTCCAACGCTACTCGCTCCGAATTTCGTGCCGCATACTCCGCAGCACACTCGAGGCAGTAACTCGACTATCGCCAGGCTCGACTTCCGCTTGCCAAGATGTTTCCAGGGGTTCCTCTCTCCTTTGATGATGCCAAAAAGGGGGAAGAGGAATACTTTAAAGCGCTAAAGAGATCCGGTCGAAGAGGGAGCAAAATGGAAGGGAAAGACAAATGAGGAAGTTACAAGGAAAAAGAAAGGAAAGTCCGCTGAGGGGGAAGAATCGAGAGATGTGACCTTAATGATTGCACAAACCCCCAACAAGGTCTTGTCACAAATGATATTATCAAAGAACAAACTCCCAAAGGTGATTCGCCACTCCAACACTCGCTATATCTATGGCCGAAAAGAGAAAGACAATTGAAGCAGGGATGGAGGAAGTGGAAGGAAGAATGGATGCCCGAGTTATGAATATCTTGAAACAACATGGAGGCATTCCAAAAGACAGAGACACTTATGCCATCTCGTATGCCTGAATCGAACCAAGATCAGCTTGATGAATTTAAAACGCCGCATCTCGAAGGATACTTTGCAAACATGTCCATGGCTCAAGCTTGGGACTTGTACTGGGAAAAGGGTCTCACGCTTATGTGAAGAAGCTAACAGCAAAGCAGACTACCTAAATAATCAATAACTGGTCACTCCGCTAGTCACTCACCGGAAAGAAGAAGACCCCAAGACAATACACGCCCGCAGGAAGAGGAAGAAGCGTGGTGGATGAAGAGGTTTCACCTGGCCTCCGCCCAAAAACATTGAGTACATAGATCCGTGCAAGAAAGGAGGGATCTCATCAATGGGTTCACCAAGTAGCCAATCCGCAAGTGGCTAAAAGCAATGCCGAGTATGCGAAAAGAATAGAAGAAGAAAATAAGAGACAAACTCAAATGCTATGGGAGGAAAGACAAGAGAGATTAAGAAGAGATGAAGAGCCTTAAGGCATATGAAAAGAAGAAGAATGCGGCCAAGATGAGAAAAAGAGAAGAAGACCGGAAGATGACAGAATCAAGAAGATGAAAGAAGGAGGCAACGGGAGATGAAGTGTTGCTGTCCACCCCTTCATGTATTTTACTATGTAAATACATAATATGTAAGTCTTCTGCAATAAAGCTATAAATTCTCTATCTTTTTGTGTAGACAAATGTTTGCTCTGATACACCTTGTAAACAGTTGTGTAAAAGAACAAGAATGTTATGATCAATAAAAGGATTGATTCTACGCATACATTCTATGTGAATGCACTATCTGTATGTATCCTTGCTATTTACTTTTTGAATGTTTTAAGTTTTGGCATCATCAAAAAGGGGGAAATTGTTGGGAAATTTATTGTTTAGATTTTGATGAATGCCATGTAAAACTTAGAATAGGAAGTTGGCACCCCATTTTTGTTGTAAATCGCATTGTAATAAATAAATAATGGTCAAAGCCGAGTTAAGTCACTATGCCCAAACATGCAAGAAGACAATCGAGACTAGAAGGAAGACTCACAAGACAAATCGAGTATGTCAAAGAAGAGAAGACGAGAACTCGATCAAGGATCGGCCAAGATGCAAAAGAGAGAGGAGTATCAAGTCAACTCAAGATAAGCCAAGTCTCAAGTTGGGGTGACAAGAGTCATCCAATGATTGGAAGTCGACTCTAAGTCACCTGGGGAAAGCAAGGAAATGCAATCAAGTCGAGATAATCAAAATATTCGCTGCACATAAATCAAGAGAATTACTTAAACAAGTAATATCTCCATGTTACCTTTCTCGAAGTGCTCACCCTTAAGCGTGCAAAAGGAATAAACCAATTGGAAGCACTATACCGTGTCGAACTCAAAAGTCAAGAACAATTCATACGAGGAAATGGCAATTCCAAGGATCGCAACAAGACAAGCCAACGACACAAGTGACTTTCAAAAATAAGCCTATCTCTTCAACGGGCAGATTTTTGAAAAGCTCACTATAAAAGGCCGAGGAATAACTCGAGAAAAGTTACGAAGGTTACCTTGACCATCCGAGAATTGAATACAAGCAAGAAAGAAACATTTTGTAACCTAAAATATTCTCAAGTTATTAAACGCTCAATCCTCAAGCCTACATTACGAAGAAAATCAATCCAACACTCACCGTGAAGGAAAGATAACTTCAATCGCTTGAAGAGGAAATTATCAAGAATAAAGGGGTCTACATTCCACGAAGGATTGTAGGAAGGTTCAAGGTTGAACCAAGTCTTGAGCTTTTGGAGGGCTTCGTGATCAAATCCAAAGAGCTTGAGCAAGTGGGCTGTAGTAGCAAGGCAAACCCCCGTGAAGAAGTTCGAGTCGCACGAGAAGCCACCGAGTGATCAAGGCATCTCCGATCGAGTCCCAAAGAATCAAGTCACCGCGGTGGTGATCAAGACTTGCATCCTGGATCTACCACTTTGTATACCGATCAATACCTAGTGGATTCCTCCAGAGTTGGAGAAGAGAGGAGTAGAATTACCCCATCTTCGAACCTCTATAAAAACTTATCGTGTCATTTACATTTCAAAGACTTTAAATTCCTCGCATCTTATTTTCTCGATAAATTTGCAATCTACTTGATAATTTCTAAGTACTAAATCAAGCTTTAAATCTCTACTAAACCAAACTTAAGGGTGTTAAGTATTCCGCAAAACAAACCACAACAGCTAATTCAGCTTTTAACAAACTGAGTTATTCTATCAACAAAATCAATGAGTCCGTTGAGTGACTAACTCTACTTGATTAACTAAATTGGTCTGTCACCTAGACACACTGTGTAGTATCAACTCAACTTTTAAAAGGACTAAATCGAAAATTTGGTAAGGTTTATTCAACCCCCTTCTAAACCTTACACTCACACCCTTGGGACCTCACATAGTCCTCTATCTTGGCCATACTCACTGCTCTCACGGAGTCTTCACTTCACTTATTCATTGACTTCTTGTATTTCCGGCATAGCCGACTTGACTTAGCTCATTCAAATTTCTATCTATTACAATGAGAATTACAAGGAAAATGGGGTGCAACATTCTAATCTAAGTTTTACATGGCATTCATCAAAATCTACAAAATAATTTCCCAACAATTTCCCCCTTTTTGATGATGCCAAAATTTAAAAACATAAAATAACAAGTAAACAACAAAGATACATACAGACAATATAGTAACAAAGAATGTATGCGCAGAATCAATCATTTTATTGATCATAGCATTCTTGTCCTTTACACAATCAACAAAGTGTATGAGAACATAATCATATCCAAGCAATTTTCAAGCATCTATGCTAAGATACAAATATAGAGAGAAAATACAAAAAACACTTTATTGAATGTACAGATGACTGACACATAAATGTATTTACAAGAGTAAAATACACGAAGGATCGCCAACAACACTTCATCGCCTTTCACGCCTCCTTCTTTCCTCTTTTTCACTCTCTCTTCGTCATCATCAACTCTCTTTCTTTTTCTTTCATCTTCAAATGCTTTCTTCTTTTCATAGGCTCTCTTCGCAACATCGTCTTTTTCGCTTCCTTTTCGCCTCTCTCGCCATACCGATCTTGTCTTCTATTTTCCTCCTCGATTCTTTTCACGTAGTCAGCATTTTTCCTTGCTATTTCCAGATTAGCTACTTCATCATACCCAGCCTAGTAGATCCTTCCCTTCCTGCCTGGATCTATGTATTCAATATTTTTGGGTAAAGGTCTAGGTTGAAAACCTCTTCCTCCACCACTTCTTCCTCCTCCTCTGGGTGTATATTGTATGTGAGTCTTCTTCTTACCAAAATGGTGAATGGGCAGATCACGCTTCGTTACTGTCAAAGAAATCCAGGAGCTCTTGACATATTCTTGAAATAGCCTTCGGATTCGAGAGTTTTAAATTCTTTAACCGATCTTGGCTCATCTCCATCATCTGGAATGGCATCTTGATCCTTCCTGCCGGAATGCCACCAAACTGTTTCAACATTTCTTCAACGCGGGCATCCGTTCTCTTGTCGAACTCCTCCATCCCTGCTTCTACAATTTTTCTCTTCTCTGACATGGGAAGAATAGAGTGTTGGATCGGCAGAGTCACCGGAAGTTTGCTAATTATAGAGGTCTGTCACATGACCTTCGAGGGGCTTGAAGAATCATCGTGTCAAATCCTTTGACCTTTCCCCTCAACTTCTTTTCTTTTCTTCTTTTCAACAACTCGCTTTCTCACACTGCTTTTTTCTTTCAATTTCCTTTGGTACTCCTCTTTCCCCTTTTTGGCATCATCTAATGAGAGAGAAACCCCGAAACATTCCCCGCGAGCATGAAATCCACGATCGGTGAGAGCCGAGTTCTCGCTGGAGTCCGCCATGCATATGTTGTGCGAAAATTCTGAGCGAGAGGCTTTTGATTCAGTGCCACAGCTTTCATTTCAGCCATGAGAAGGTCAACTTCATATTCATGGTTTTCTCAACACGCAGAATTTCTTTTCGATGAAATTCACGCAATAACTCCATTTCAGTTGTATGGGAGGCATGCAATCTCTCCTTATAGGCCTGCATCCTCTGCTTCATATCAGCATTGTCAGCACTACAAACCAGCATCTTGTTTTACAATGCTTTGAAATATCGATCTTGTTCATATCGCATTGCACTCCTTGCCGACACCACTCCCCGATCCATACCACAATCCCTCGTAAATCATTTGTGAGGTTGCATCTCTATTGTCCAGACGCATATCTAATGAGGCCTGGTGCCGTTCGATCTTCTCAATCTCTCCACAGATTTTCTTGAAGACCTCACGGATCTCAGCTGTCACACCTGATTCAGCTGGCGGCCATTCAACATCGAAATTAAAGTCCGCTTTGGTACAATGGAGTCGGTAGGGATGATCGGATCTTCTCAAATCGTGTATTTTTGCTCTTTAGTCGCTCTCTCCTCTAGCTCTGCACCAAGTGAAAAGGGAAATAATTGCTCAAAGGTATCATCTCACACATAAGAAATTGAAATTTTAGTCTCAGGCCTTTGATGATCCCGGTGGAGTCGTGCTTCTCGCCAAAATCGTGGGAGCCTGCGCAGAAGACTCGGTTCGGCCCCACCGGGCCTTGTTGAGTGGGTTGTCCAAATTGATCGGGCTTTAGTTGTCTTAACACCTTCGCCGCCTCAATAGATTTTTCTAATTGAATTACCTGGTCCTCACCGCAACATCGGCGTCATCGGATGATGATGAAACTTGGGGCTTGGTTCAAGATCAAAATTAAATGTTTGACGAGCAGATTTGAAACTCGACCGACTCTCGTCATGGAGAACATCCTCAATGGGTCCTTTGATGTGCAACATGTGTGGACTCGCCTTCGTCTTGAATCCCGAAAAGATATGTCGATTATCCTGGAAGTCATGAAGAGCACTAATCTCCTTCTCAGATTCAGCAATGTTAATAGGAGGGATGTTCTGGACTTCTTGAGTTTTACCCAGGGAAGTCTCAACCTCCCTTGGGCCTTCAACACCTCCAGCAGTCTCAACTGCAGCGAGGCCTTCTACATTCCCTTCGACAGACGTAGCTGTCTTAGGGTCCTGGACTGTGGCATCCAAAGGAGTCTCAACCCCTTGGATTGCACTTTCAGTGCCCAGAGTGTTAACTCCCGAGGTATTTCCAGCCTATGTCTTGACTGCAACAACAACGTCCTCTGCCTGCAAAGCAGTTGACACTTCAGCTGGGACAGATTCAACTGTCCGAGCTTCATCAATGTCAGTCTGCTATGTTTCCTTTTCTTTTTCCACTTCGCCTCCTTTCTTCATTGTGGAGTCGTCTGGAGCATCCTCCGACCCTGCTGCAGTGGAGTGAGTTTTCCCCTCAGTTGGCATACCAGCTGAGTGACTGACGATGGGGTCACTCTTCTCCAGACTCCTGGCTGCTTCCGTTGAGTGCTCAGTCATGGGGGAAGGTGGTAAAACACCTTCAGTAGGGGTTGGCTCAACTTGGGTGCCCAAATTCCCAGCCTCATCGCCAAGTCCCTTGGACCCATCTTCCGATTGCACAGGGGACGTAGTTGTAGCAATAACTGTGGCAATCTGCTACACTACTCCCAACGGGTCTATCTGCAGGAGAGATTGTGAGGACTCTCCTGGTCCTTCAAACATGCGTTGTTCATGCATCATTTTGGATTCCCTCAAAGCTTGCTGCATGTCTGACTTCTCGTGTGCAGCAACGGGATCCATGTCTTCATCACTTTCTGACAGCACATGTAGATGAGGATGCATGTGTTCTAGAGTTCCAGTAAGAGGACATATACTGGCTTTCTCATGAGCTTCTGCTTCCTCGGCTGCTTTGGCTTGATCCTTCTTCTTGAAGATTTGTAATATGTTCAACCAATTGTCTTCATCAAGGGCCTGAATCAACTTGGTGATGCCGAGAAATGTGAACAACTCCTCCTCTTCTTCTATGAACTCAGGGCGTTCAAACTGCACCCTTGAGTGGCTTAGCTTCCACGCCCCCCATTCACGTAGATGGCGTTGTATGTCCGGATATACAGGAGAGTACATGATGACATCATCATCCTCATCATCCTCTTCCTGTCCTTCCTTTTCTGGGATGGAAGGTAGCATGCTCGCTTGCTCTTCGCCTTGAGCGGCGTCCATAGCAAAGTGGAGAGATAACTTTTTCAATAAAAGAGATTTAGTTGTCCCAATGCTTCTATTTCTTCACTATCCTCACTACAATCGGGTCTTGATGGCTTTCTCGCGATCACCCTCAAAGCAGACTTGGCGGTTTTATCAATTATTTCGAGACCGGACTTCCTTAGTGTCGCTAGCCTCGGAGGCTTTCTCCAGCAGAGTAGCAGACTCAGCTGTGTGTTCACACTCTGAACGCTTGACTAGCCTTCTTCGTTTGGTTTTAACCCGAGTGATTTCTCGGTTATGTTTCTTCCTCGGATTCTCTCAAGGCGGGGCGGCGTCCTTCTTAGAGGAGCTGTCTTCCTAGGTTTGGCGCCCTCTTCTTCCGTATGGTCGAGAAGGGATTTGGGCTTCCTTCTCACCGATCGGCAGGGCAGTGACTGACCGCAGGGGCAAAAGGCCATTTTTCTTTGTCGCAGGGGCAACTTTCTTCTTAGCAAATGCGTGAGCGTAATTTTCTTCTTGGGAGGAGAGAAAATAGCTTGTGTCTTCGGGGCCACCGATTCCCCCTCACTTGTATCCGCCCTCTTCGCATGGGCTCTCTTCTGGGCACCTGAAAGATTAACCTTGAACATCTTCTTATTTACATGGAAAGGCTTTCCATGTTGAAGGGGAATGCCCTTCACTTCCATCAGATGGCCAATTACCAGGCCATAACCAAGTGATCCTCCAAAGGATCCATCCTCCTTGTATGTCTTGTTCCCAACGTTCTGGCAGAGTTTGCTGTACATGAACTCAGCCCAGTTGACTTTCTTTCCCTGCATGATCGCAGCCATGATGATCAGCTTTATCTTTGACAGCTGATTGAAACTGCCAAACTTCATATCTACACACTTGGTGACGACATCCATCAACTTGTGATAGTCGTCCTTCAGCAACTTCTTCTCAGCTGTGTAGACTACTTTCTCAGCACACTCCGGTTTGGCTACTTCTTTCCATGCAGCAGCCAAGTTAACATCAGATTCGTATATTTCTGTCATGCCCTCAGACGACATCAAACAGTTCTCCGCAAGGTCCTTAGCAGTGATTATGATGTCCTTGTGGTGGACAGAAGACTTGATGCCTTCGTCCTGCACCTCCGCATTTACATAGAACTGCGCCACCTCTTCAGTATAGGTTAACGAGTACTCCATTGTAAGAAAAGGCCTGAGACCGGACTTTTCTAGCATATCAGCTATCTTCTTCACTAGGGTTTCATGTGAACCCTGCTTTATCATTCCTTCGAAATCCACAGTCGATCCAGAGTGGATTTGCTTTGAAAGTTTAACAAAATCGAACTTTGGTGCCATTTGCAGAGAGTTTTACCGATTAAAACTTGATAAATTTGCTTGAGAACTGGTAGGGTTTGCGAGAGAGATAAACTTGCTTTTCTTTTGCTTTGAAGATGAACAATTTTGAGTGTGAGAGAGAGAAAACTGAAAGAAGGAGTATATAAGGGTTATGAAAGGACGTGTTTTTGGTTTTTCAATTTTGATCGAGATAAACATCTCAGATTTAGCACGTCGAACCGCATTTAATTCCTCGCATTTAATGCGGCAGCATTTATATCCAATCATATGCTTACTGTGCAGCTTTTGACTGTACAAGTCATTATTTCGCTAACGTCATCCTTAAAAACATTCCCTCTCATTAAAAACTATTGCGTTTTTGTCACTTAGCTATTAAATGACTCAGCTTATTTCACAAATAACTTAACTCTTCTTCTCTCTTTTCATTATGCGACTTAGTCATTAACTAACTCGATACAAATTGACTTTTCCGATATGGTCGTTTCACTTAGCTAATGTGAAAACTTGTTTAATTCTCACTTTTTCATCTTTTATCTCTTCTGATTGAGTTTTCTGAGTATCAACTCAGCTCAATTAACCCTATCTCATGCTTAAGCTCTTCAAACCTTGATTCACATAGAGGCTTAGTGAATATGTTAGCTAACTGTTTATCAGTTGAGATATATTCCAAGGTGATGTCTTTCTTTTCAACATGATCTCTTATAAAATGATATCTGACATCGATGTGCTTTGTTCTTGAATGCAACGCAGGATTATGAGTGATTGCAATAGCATTCGTGTTATCACACATAATTGGAATCTCTTTTTCTTCAACTTCACAATCTCTCACTTTGTCTCATCCATAAGACTTGGGCACAACAAACCGCCCACATCTATGTACTGGCTCAAATTGTATGGATATGGCTATTGAATTTTGCTTCTTGCTAAACCATGAAATTAATCTGTTTCCAAGCATTTGATATGTACCTGAAGTACTTTTTTTGTCAACTCTACATCCAAAGATAGTCGAATCAAATAACCAATTAGCTTGAATCCACCTTCCTTTGGATACCATAAGCCGACTTCTTAGCATCCTTTCAAATACCTTAAGATCCTCTTATCCGGCATATGACTCTCTTTAGGTGCAGATTGAATCTTGCACATACACCTACTTTGCAAAGGTGATGTCCGCCTCGCTTCTTTGTTAAGTGGAGCAATGATCCAATAAGTGCTCGTGATATTGTTTGATCTACAGGTTTGCCATCTGCATCCATGTTCATCTTGACTGATGTATTCATTGGTATTTTCACATAAGACTTTTCTTCCATACCAAATTTCTTCATTAAATCTCTGGTGTATTTTGTTTGACTTATGAAGGTTCCATCCTTTAGCTGTTTAACTTGAAGTCCTAGGAAGAAAGTCAGCTCTCCCATCATGCTCATTTCAAATTTGCCTTGCATGAGGTTTGAGAACTTATCACACAGCTCTTTATTTGTGGATCCAAAAATGATATCATCCACATATATCTGAACAAGCAGTATACTTTCTCCATCTTGAATTCTAAAGAGTGTTTTGTCCACTTTGCCTTTAGTGAATCAATTTTCAGTTAGATAATGTATCATACCATGCTCTTGGTGCTTGCTTCAGTCCATATAGAACTTTCTTGAGCTTGTACACCTTATCTCCAAGAGTCTTCTACTCAAAACCTGGAGGTTGCTCAACATAGACTTCTTCTTCTAACAGTCCATTTGAAAATGCACTTTTCATATCCATTTGATATACAATGAAGTTCTTGTGTGCAACATAGGCAAGAAATATCCTTATTTCTTCTAATCTTGCAATAGGAGCAAATGTTTCATCAAAATCTATTCCCTCTTCTTGGCAATACCCTTTGGCTACCAATCTTGCTTTGTTTCTCGCCACAGAACCTTCCTCATTCATTTTGTTTCTGAAAACCCATTTTGTGCCAATAACATTTTGATGTGTTGGCCTTTGCACCAATTCCCATACCTTGTTTCTTTCAAATTGATTCAGCTCTTCTTGCATGGCCTGAATCTAATGTGTGTCATCTAAGGCTTGAGACACATCTTTTGGTTCTATCTGGGAAATAAAACAAGTGAACATTACTTCTTGTTGAGCTCTAGATCTGGTTCTTACACCATCTCTCACATCTCCAATGACTAGCTCTGGTGGATGGTCTCTCAGCCATCTCACATCAGGTTGAAGTGAATTAGCTGGGTTCAGCTGTCTCGCAACTGTGTTGTCTTGAGCAGCTCTTTCATCATCATTCAGCTACAGACTTTCTAGCTGTCTTTGAGATTCAACTGTCTCCTCTTCATCTGGATTGATTTCTCTTGTTTCAGCTTCAATATAAGGACTCTTTTGTATAGTTGGCTGATTCAATTTATCAGATAACACTTCAATGTCTTCTCCACTCACATTAGGTTCATCAAAAACCACATGAATAGACTCTTCTGTGACCATTGTCCTCTTGTTCAACACTCTATAGGCTTTGCTCTCAGCTGAGTATCCCAAAAAGATACCTTCATCAGCTTTGGCATCAAAACCCTTCAAGTTGTCCTTGCCATTATTGTGGATGAAGCATTTACATCCAAATATTTTAAAGTACCAAACATTTGGCTTTCTCCCTGTCCAGATTTCATAGGAGTCTTTGTCACCGCCTATTAATCATGCATCTATTTTGAGTATAGCATGCGGTTGTTGGCTTTCACCAAAATCTTTTAGGCAATCCTGCTTCAGCTAACATGGTCCTTGCAGCTTCCTTGCGAGTTATGTTCCTTCTTTCAGCTACTCCATTCGGCTGTGGAGTTCTTGCTGCAGATAACTCATGAGTAATACCATTTTCAACACAATACTGAGTAATTATTCCATTGACAAACTCAGTTCCTCTATCAGACCTTATCTTTATAATGGTTTGTCTCTTTTCATTTTGAACTCTTCTCACCAGCTGCGGTAACTTCTGCAAAGTTTCCTTCTTTTTGCACATAAAAATTGTCCATGTATATCTTGAATAATCATTCACCACTAAAGTGTATTTCTTTCCACTTATGCTGGCTGGTTAAACAGGACCAAATAAATCCATGTGCAACAGATGCAATATTCTTATTGATGAAGGACTAGGCTTCTCCTTGAATGAAGATTTGATCTGCTTTCCCATCTAGCATGCATCACATACACTTTCCTTCTTGTATACTGAGTCTGGCAATCCTTCCACCAGATGACTCCTTGCGAGCTTGTTGATTGTCTTGAAGTTCAGATGACTCAGCTTTTTGTGCCACAGCCAACTTGATTCGGCTGTGCTCTTTGCTAGTAGACAAGTGCTTGGTGTAGCAGTAGACCAATCTACCACATACATATTCTTCTTCCTTGATCCTTGCAGCACTATTTCATTTGATTCAACATCTTTGATTTGGCACACTCCCATATTGAATCCAACATTGTAGCCTTTATCACAAAGTTGACTTATGCTGAGCAAATTGAAGTTGAGTCCCTCAACATAAGCAACATTTGTGATCTCTAATCCATTCTTCTTGATGGATCCAGTGCCTTTTATTTCCCCTGGAGCTTCATTTCCTACAAATATAACTTTTGCGCCTCTAATCTCCTTGAATATTGATATATTTTTCTTGTTTCCTGTCATATGTCTGGAACAACCACTATCCATGTACCAGGTTCCTTGCACTCAACGTTTCCTTGAACTCGCAATCAAGGAAATTGCTTGGGGCTTTAGGTACATACACAACCTGCTTTCTTTGTCGTATGCCCGTGTGTGTTTTTAGCAATTGCCTCCTTTTGGTAGTTGTGATATTTTTAAGTGTAGTGCCTGGGTGCATATGTGTGCTGATGATAGCTCTTTTGCCTTTGGAATGACCCTTGCTGAGATCTAGATCTTTGCCATTTAGGCTTGTATTCCATAGGTCTTTGCTAATATTTCACATTATTCCAATCAGCTTGGCTTGGATAATATCTACCATTCCCATCATATGTGTTTCTTTGATAAAACTTCTGGGGTTTTTGGTAGCTCTGTTTATTCTTCACAGAGTACTTTCTATTTGGAGTTTGCTGAGGAAATCTGGGCGGATTTCTTCTCACTGCCCTCTCAAAGATACTCAATCGGGTGTTTTCTTTCCCTTTATATCCAATGCCAGTTTGTTTGTGATTGTGCTTTGTGATGAATTTGGGTGCAGTATTTGGTGTCTTGGATTTTTGAGATGCTTCATTACTTGAAGATCCTTTTTCTAAAATCACTCTAGGAGCTTGACTGTGCACAAAGAAATTGAATCATATGCCTGTCTTATCTCCACACTCTTTTTGGCTCATAATAAGGTCATCCAATGATTTAGATGCCTTTGTAAATGAGGCAATCACATTTTTGAGTTGGGTTTTTTCCTCATTTAATAGTGTGTGTGAGTATTTAATGTGCTCAAAGTCTTTCATCATTTTGCCTAATGAATCATAAAGATCAGTGGGTGATGAAGTGTGTGTATCACAATCACTATCACTAGAATCTGAATGAGATGAGTTAGAGTGTACCTCATCTTCTTGGTCTGGTTGGTCTTGTTCTTTAGCCATAAGACAAATCAAGGCTTCTTCTTTGGAATCACTTGAGTAGTCAATTTCACTACTCTCTGAATCAGCTGCTTCCTTCGACTTGGTTGTCTCAGCTGTCTCAGCAGCTAACATAGCATTTTTCTTTTCCTGTCTTCTTTCTCTGAAGACTTTTCTTTCTTCTTCATTCCTGTATTTATTGACTATTGGATATGGGCAATCAATAGCAAAGTGTCCTGGTTGTCTGCAGTTCCAACACAGGTTCTCAGCTCTTTGCTCATTTCTTTCAGTCCTTGGATTATCAGCTCTCCTGGGTGGCCTGTCTTCTCTTGACTTGGAAGGAGTTGAATGTCTCCTGGAGGTTTCACCCTTGTTTTTCTTGTAGTTCTTATTAAAGAACTTATTGAATCTTTTAACCATTAGGGCTATTTCCTCCTGGTCTATAACTTCATTGACTTCAGCTCTCTTTCCATCCTTGACTATAAGTGCAACTATTTTGGGTACAGCTGTCTCCTCTTGATCTTTTCGTCTCAGCTCAAATTTATAGGCTTTGAGGTCTGAGAATAGCTCATGATTGGATGTTTTTGATAGGTCTATCGAATATCTTTTGAGCCATGACCTTCATTTCCCATTCAGCTGGGAGGCTTCTTAATCTTCATACACATTTCCTTTTGTGTATATCTTTTCCCAAGTCTTTGATAGCTTGTTTGTGATTTCAAGAATCTAGCATCCAACTGATCCAAGGTTTCACATGCAAGCATTTTAAAATTTTCAAATTTATGTACAGCAATAGACAATCTATTTTCTTTAATTTGCTCAGTTTCTTCACAAATTAAAGTTAATTTATCCCAGATTTGTTTTGCATTTTGGCAAGATTTGGCTTTGTTGAACATTGCTTTGTCCAAGGTTTTGTAAAGTATGTCCTTGGCCACATTTTCCAAGTTGTATATTTTTCTGTCCTCGTTTGTCCATTCACTCCTTGGTTTCTCAACCATGGCTGGTCTTGCCTCGCAGACTTAGCCTTCTTCTCCTTCAAATGTGTTGCTCTCCTTGCGGTTGTGTTCACTTTCAATATTTGCAGTGGCCCATCCTCTATCACTATCCACATTTCATCATGTAAAGCAGATAGATGAGTCTGCATACGAATTTTCCAGTCATCAAATTCCTCAATAGTGAACATAGGAATGTGTGTCAAATTTGTTTCCATAATAACTTTGCTGGATAAAAATGATTTTTGAAAGAGCAAGTGTTAATAGTTTCTTTGAAAGATTGGAGATCTAGTTCAGTAGCCAGTGCGGAAGGCTCAATGAACCAACCGCTCTGATACCACCTGTAGGTCCCAAGGGGTGTGAGTAAGGTTTAGAAGGGGGGTTGAATAAACCTTACAAACTTTTCGATTTTAGTCCTTTTAAAATATTACAGAGTTAATTACACAAAATGTCCTTGAGGACAACTAAGTTAGTTAATCAACAGAGTTAGCCACTCAAATGACTTGATAGAGTCATTGATAGAATAACTCACTTTAGTCTAAACCTTAACATGGCTGTGATGAGTTTTTCAGCGGAAGACTAAACACCCTTGAATTTGATTTAACTTTGTTTTAACACTTGATTTTAGCACTTAGTTATTTATCAACAGATATAAAATAAATGTGCAGAAATGTAAATATGCCGAAATGTAAATGACACAAGTAAATTTTATAGAGGTTCGAAGATTGGGTAATTCTTCTAATCCTCTATTCTCCAACTCCTGGAAGAATCTACTATGTAATGATCAATTCACAAAGTGGTTATCGATCAGAGACAAGTCTTGATCATGCACACCGACTTGCTCTTTGGACTCGATCCGAGATGCCTTGGTCACACAACTGGCTTCTCGTCCGACTCAGCTTCTTCACAGGGCAGTTGCCTTGTTACTTCAGCTCACTTCCTCAAATTTCTTGGATTTGATCACGAAGCCCTCCAATAACTTGAGATGGGTTCGACCTTGAACCTTCCTACAATCCTCCTTGAATATAGACCCTTTTGATTTTTCAAAAGTGTCCTCTTCAACAGTTTGAAGTTGTCTTTCCTTCACAAATTTTGTGTTGGATTGATTTCCTTCGAGATTTAGGCTTGAAGATTTTGCTTGAATATCTTGAGAATATTTTGCAAAGTTAGAGTTTGAATAATGCTTGCTCGTTCGTGTTCGTAACATTTTCTCAATGAAATTCCTCGCCTTTTATAGTGAACTTTCAAAAATCTGCCCATTGAAGAGATGGGCTGATTTTCAAAAGTCACTTGTGTTCGTTGGCTTGTCTTTTCTTGGTCTTCATTCTTGAGATGTAGACATTTCCTCGTATTAAATGAATGTCCAGCTTTTCATGTTCTAACACGAGTGCGGTCTTCCCATTGGTTTATTCCTTTTGCATGCTTCGGGATCGAGCACTTTAAGACTGACAAAGATGGGTGTATTACTTGTTTAAGTAATGTTCTTGACTTCTCAGGCAATGTGATTTTTTCGATTAACTCCTCTTTGCAGCTGCCTTTTTCCCAGGTGACTTAAGTCTGCTCCAATCATTGAAAGACTCATCTGTCACTTCAACTTTTGACATGGCTTCTTGAGTTGACTTAATTGACTCTTCACACAGCTGTCCCTCAGCTGTTACATCTTCAGTCGAGTCCTTGGTCCTCTATCTTGGCCATACTCAGTTGTTCCTCAGTGGAGTTTTCACTTCACTTTTTCAGTTGACTTCTTGTATTTCCAGGCATAGTTGACTTGACTCAGCTCATTCAGCCATATCTATTAGAATGAGAATTACAAGGAAAATGGGGTGCCAACATTCTAATCTAAGTTTTACATGGCATTCATCAAAATCTACAAAATAATTTCCCAACACCTAACAACTGTCTCTTATTGTGGCTGAGCAGCTGCCTGATTTTCTTGCTCTTCCACAACATCTCCATCTTTGGCAAACTGATGTTCCTCGACAGTTGTATTCTCAACTACCTCAGTGCCTGACTCAGCTGGCTCAGCAGCTAAGTCGGATTTCTTCACCAGTCTTCTCCTGGTTCTTCTTTCCAATGGAACATTAGGTTCCACATTTTCTCGCTCCATAGCTGTAAAAGTTGTCTCTTCTTGCTTCTGTTTCTTAGCTGCACCTGGCTTCTCTTATTATGGCTGAGCAGCTGCCTGATTTTCTTGCTTCTTTCCAATGGCACATCTGTTCATTTCTTTTGAACAATAGGAGAGGGAGCTGGAGCAGTGGCTTTATTAGGTGTGGGGGCCTTGCGTAAAATGTGTGTCCTCATGGACATTCTCACCGATTCTCCCTCACTTGTCATGGGATTTCCTTGCATGTGCCTTCCTCTGGGCACCAGAAAAGATTCGCACTAAACATCTTTTTATTCGCATGAAAGGTTTTCCCATTGCAGAGAGGGACACTTTTCTTCTCCATCAGATGGCCTAGAATCAGGCCATATCCCAATAAACTGGCAAACTTTCCGTCAGCACCAAATCATTTTTAACTGAAACAAAAACCACCCATTGGGAAAAACTTATTTATAAAGATAGACTAAAAACATTGAAATAGACGGGTTTTGTAGACAGACATGAAATAAACTCTCTTTACCTGATCACCAAATCACCTCAATTAAAAGCCAAGTTTGCTTATACTTCTATGAAATAGATTGCATAATTTATTCAACTAATTAAACATTTAATATATCAACATTGATGAGAAATTACCCTAATGGTCAAACATAAAGCCTCAAAACCAAAACGCTACAAGCATGAGAATTTGAGATTTAACTCTCACCAGTATTTCCCTCACATGCTTATTCTTTATGCCACATAATTTGTGCTTATTGATGGTTATTCATTGATATCTTACAAAAATTTGTGTGAGATCATCGTACTATGCAATAAAAAAATATATATGATATTTTTAAGTGTAAAAAGTATTACTTTTGGAGGAAAAAGTAGAGTTATTGAAACTAATTAACCCGGTGCCCGGCCTGGCATAGGGCGGACCGCTATCATAATGTGAGCTCGAAAAGAGTTGGGACTATTTGGCACGACCCGTTAGACCCAAAATATCGGGCCAGTCCGACTTTTCATGTATATTTTTATTGGTTATGTCGGGCTTGAACGTCTAACATGGTAGTCCGATGGAATTTCGGCCCAGCCCGACCCAATTTTCTGTTTGGCCTAGTGGACTAGCATCAACCCGGCCCATTTGATAGCTCTATTAAAAAGTAATACTTTGTATGAATACACAAAACAACTTGAATGTTCAGACAATTTATTACTCTCTACCCTAAAGTATTACTTTTTACCTTGAAGTTCTACTTTTCTTTGTCACACGGTGCGACCGTCTCACAAGAAACCTACTCTTGATAACTTAAAGTAATGATATAATTACCATTTTTCTAAAGAAAAAGAAAAGATAAAAGAATAAAATATACATGCTCATCAAATATCATCAAATTGTTATCTATGAACACTCACAGCGGCAGGTAATCAGATAGTACTCTACTGCTAAGACTCATGCCCAAACTAGAGGTTTGGGAATCAATTTCCACTTTTCCCTTTCCTTCCAAGATATGTACTTGAAAAAACATTCATAGAGGCAATATCAAGGGTGATCAAAATGTGAAAAGCCAAAAACCCGTTCTCATTCTTGAATTTCGTCAAAATTCTCTTTTCTTACATTGACTGAAATTTTGCAAAGCCAACAACTTGTCGCCATTGTTGATGTCCGTATAACTGCTGCCGCTAGCAACTAAGACAAACGTCGTAGTTGATCAGGCGCTTACCATCTCCATATGCAGAGAATCAAACCAAATGGCAGATATTAAGATTATTATATGGGCATTATGATGAATAATGTGCACAAAAATAAACAAAACTTGACGTCATCAGGAATAAGTTCATCCAAAACACAAAAATAGAAAGAAAATAATGTGAACTATTGATCAGGTGGGTCAATGTCTATGACACAAGTCGTTGGGTAATAAAAAAATAGAATGGACATGCTCACGAACATGATCAAAACTAAATTATTTACCTTTGAAATACAGTGAAAAGCCATATTTCAAGTAGAGCTGCCAAAAACCAGTCTGATGGTCGGCCAGACTAGCTGGTGATAAGCTATAATTTTACAGACCCAAAAAAAATGAGACTATTTGTTTCGCTTCATTAGGCCCGAATCAGGTCAGTGCATTTTACATGTAGTTTTAAAAAGATTGACCGGGTTGGGCTCCAAAAATTTACGTGACTACAATTATATATATAATAAGGTTTTGTTCTTTCAAAATCATTTCTATATTTTCTTCTTGGGTTATTGATTTTTTGCAACCTGTACTATAGGGTCATTGCGGTTTCAGTACCTGGACTATTTGTTTTGTGAAAGTAGTACCTAAATGAAACGCATTTGTTGAAATACAACCTAATACACACAGGCGATGGAATATTCCACCGGGATTCTATCACGTGACACGCACGCCCCCTTTTTTAAGGGTATTTTCATCAATTTAGGTTGTTATTAATCCCCCGCCCAAGGACTCACGTGATTTGCACGAGAATTCACAAATCCCCACCACCCTGTTAACTTCCCCCAAATTACACCTTGCAAGCCCTAAACATAAACAAACAAAAATTAACGTCACATGCAATCTCGAATCTTGGAAATCTGGACAAAAAATTGCAGCAAGCATTGAAGAAAGAGACACAATGGGATGGGCAATTAGAGACCGAACAAACCACGATGTTCCCGTTGGGAGGATGTGCCCACGATTACATGAATTTTTAATAATTTTTAATATTTTTTTGAAAAATGCTTTGGATGTTTCGTGCAAAAACTCTTTTAAAAACTTAACCTTTATTGGGTTTGTGTTTTGATGAAGAACTGATTTTTTTTTTTGTCCGCATAGTGGTCGAACTCCGATTTATTTACCATAAGAATGTATCATTCTGGGGAGTTCAGGCATAGTGGGTCAACATATTATGTGGGTGAGAAAATGATGGTAAGTCACATTGATTTTTGTGACCCTGATGAACTGTCAATGCTTGAACTGATTACTATGGGTAATGAGTTAGGGTTGCAGGAAGTTAAAGGTTTTTATTGTAGTAAAGGTGGGATAAATGATTGTAATGATTTGATGACATTGGAAACTGATTTGGATGTGTTGAATTTGGTGAAGTTCATTGATGAAAATAGGATGGTTGGGATTTTTGTTGAACATAAAAAATATATTAATCTTGCTGCACTTGATAAAAGAAATACTATGAAACTCATACACCAAACACACCAAGCACAATCCAACATTACTGAAAACCTTCCTGATATTGATGAGCCTTTGAATTTCTTGGGGGATTTTGAGGATAGTGGGGATGATAATGTGGGAAGTGAGGCTGAACATGTGGGAATGAATGATAATGTGGGTAGTGAGGATGATAATGTGGGTAGTGGGGATGATAATAGTGCTAGAGTGCAAAGAGACATTGAACTAAGTGAGAGTGATGCAGATCAGTCAGTTGGTTCTGATTCTGAGTTAGGAGAGGAATTTGTAGATAGTGGTAATGAAGTTTCTGATGAAGATGACTTGTTGTTTGATAGTAACATAGATAATGATGTAGAGTGGGGGGGGTCTGCACATGAATGATGTAAAAGGTAAAGTGTCTAGTAGTCAAGTGCCCAAAGTTGGACAAAAAAGGGTTGGCAAGAATCCAGTTAGGCATAATTTGGATCACCCTAAATTAGCATTGGGCATGGATTTCACTGATACTGCATCATTCAAGAATGCAGTTAGGCAACATGCCATTACACAAGGCAGAGATGTTTCTTTCACTATTAATCATAGGTTCAAAGTTCAAGCCAAGTGTAAGCACAAAACACGTCCTTGGGTTATTTATGCCTCTAAGGTACAAAATGAAGACACTATACAAGTGAAAACCTATGTTGGGACTCACAAATGTCTTAGGTCACAGAAAGTGTCACATGCAACTCCAAGGTTTTTAGCTAACATGTATAAGGATAGAATCATGACTGATCCTAGATGGCCTATAGATTCTATGATGACAATCATGCAGAAAGACATTAAGTTAGTCTTTAACAAGTGGCGGATGTATAGACAATGGCCATTGTGAATAAAAGTGGCAAAGTCAAATGATGTTGAACAATATGGGATGTTGTGGGCTTATGCAGAAGAAATTAGGAGGTCTAATCCTGGTACAACAGTCAAAATAAAGGCAAGAGCAGTAGGAGATAAGCATCAGTTTAAGAGGTTTTACATATGTTGGGGTTCTTTGAAAAGGGGGTTTATTGATGGGTTCATTGAGGTTTTTGAGGAAATCAGACTGATTTTGATGAAAAGAATTTATGTCAGAAGAGATGAGATGATGAAGCACACTGGGGATCTTTGCCCAAAGATTGAGAAGTTATTGGAAGAATACAAAAAGGAAGCCATGGCATACATTGCTAATTGGAATGGCTGTGATGAGTTTGAGGTGGAAAGTGCAAATGGTAAGAAATTAAGGGTGCACAATGGAGAGAGTTTTTTCTTGCAGGAGGTGGGAGCTTACAGGTATACCTTGTCCCTATGCAATAAGTGGATTATATTTTCTAGGGCTGACACCAGAGGATTATGTGGAAAACTGGTATAGAAAGGAAATGTTTTTGAAGACATATAGTCATGTATTGAGCACCTGCTAAAAAGGTAACCTTTTTTTATATCATTGCTCACCTGCAATTTTTCTTCTTCAAGACCAGGGTTGGATATACCCTCTGCAAATCAAGAAAAACAACAACCCGCTAAAAAGGTAACCTTTTTTTATATCATTGCTCACCTGCAATTTTTCAATCATACCCTGCTGCACTTTTTTGACATTTGTTAATCTTGTTTTTGTACAGGGAACAACTAAGAGGTCAATTTCTACACCTAATGCCACAGTGAAAGACAAAGGCAAAAAGGTAATGCAGAAACAATCCAAATCTCAAGCAGTGAAGAGAAAACTGAAGGTACAAATCATTGTATAATTTTGTCATAGTTCAATTTTGAGTTTGTGTAACTTGACTGAACTCTTAAATATTTGATACAGGTGAGCAAGAATGACAATCTTGCAACTCAACAATCATCTACACTTGAAGTGCCACAAAAACCACCAAAGAAAACAAAGCTTACCAAGCTCCCTGCTCCAACCAAGCCTGCCTGGAGATCACCTAGAAGGAATGACATCACTGAAGATGTGAAATTTTCATCCTCCAAAGGCCAGTCATCCAACAAGAAAATAGTTAGCACAGAAGAGGAGGCACCAATTTTAGGATCATATTATGTTAGTATTGGGTGACTTAATGTCTAGAAGCTGTGATAATTGATAGGTTGTTATGAGGTCTATCCTCTTTTTTTGGATGTTTAACTGGATGTACACTTGTGATGATCATCTTTTTTGGATACAAATTTTGACTGTGTTGTTCAGATTTTTTGCAACTTGGATTAGAATTTTGATGGTCATCTTAGACTAGATGGTGATTTTGATTGAAACTTGGATTAGATTATAATTTGTATAGATGGTTATATTACATCATTATGAAATGGTTATTTTGAACATACTTGTGCAAATGGTTGTTTTTAACATACTTGTGCAAATGGTTTGCAAATGGTTATTTTTACTTGTGCAAATGGTTGTTTTGAACATACTTGTGTAAGTGGTTTGCAAATGGTTATTTTGACTTGTGCAAATGGTTGTTTTGAACATACTTGTGGACATATTTTTGACAGAATGTACTGCAAATTCATAACATAAAATGCAATATATTGCAATACAATACTTGAAAGATTACATCCAAATGTCCAAATTCATCACATACTTGAAACTATGAATTTGGCATATCCTATCTACTACAAGATAATACTTAAAAAGGTTCCATACAAACTCCTACACAATACAATTACATTACATCATAAGATATACCACAATCCAAGAAAAAAACAAAGCCATCCACAACCAAATCTCATTGTTCCTGTTTCTCTTCATTTTGCCTTCAAGTTTGTCAAATTCCTTCACTTGGTCTTCAAGTTTTTCAAATTCCTTCACTTGGTCTTCAAGTTTGTTAATCTTTTTCAATAGTCCTGGGATAATTTGTTGGGCTCTGCTGCACATAGGGAGGTCGATCCAGTTGAAGAAGGTGCACCCTCCAACTTCCTACAAATTTCAGATTTTTTTTTCAAGTGGATTCCATAATAAATTTCACAAATAAAATGCATACCAATATCATATTTTCAACTACATAACAAATTACTGCGAAAAATCTAAGAAATTGATCAAAATTGAAACTAGGGTTTATAAAATAAAAAACATACCTTGAATTTCTGACATGCCATGTACCTCCTTCCGGGGTTAAGGTCAGTCCACGAGGTCTTCATTGTTGCATTTATACCACAATTGCAAAATACGTCCATGATAACCTCAGATGTTTGCTTCCACATTGCTCCTAGGGCACAAAATTGACGAGGACAAAGAAATTGGGGAGAATTTGTTCTAATTCGGAAAAATAAGGATCGGTAGGGTATAATAGGGTATATTTGTCCATTTATAAATGATGACAAACTAAATCGGATGAAAATACCCTTAAAAAAGGGCGTGTGTGTCACGTGATAGAATCCCTGGTGGAATATTCCATCGGCTAGGTGTGTATTAGGTTGCATTTCAACAAATGCGTTTAATTTAGGTACTATTTTCACAAAACAATATAGTATAGGACTGAAATCGCAATAACCCTATAGTACAGGTTGCAAAAAATCAATAACCCTTTCTTCTTTTCATTCATATTATAATTTTCTAATTATGATTTTTCCTTCCGAAATAAATATCTACTCATCTAAATTATTTCTTTATTATGTATTGGACTATGTATAGACACCTTATTTATACGATGTGTATGCATAATTAGGCATACATATGTACATGTTACTTGGCAAGTTGTTTGATATACATCTTATCACTTTATCTTAATAATTAATTAATACAACACATAAAAAATAAATGATTAATTTTATTAAAGTTGTAGTTCATTATTTTGAGCATTGTAAGCTAATTATATTGATGTCTACAAAAACAAAGTTTAACGTATTAATAAATTTTTGATATATAATAATTCACGAGTGTCTATACAATTTAATTAGTTTAAAAAACTAATTTGTCCTTGTATAATTTAAAGAATTCAAGGTTAATTATATATATATATGGGGATGGTTATATGAGACCATGTCATATGGATCAATCCTAGCTATGGATCTTATTTTTTCAAGGGTCAAGATATACCAAGACTAAATACATATTCTTACCTAATTAATTAAGCACGAGGATAAATTAGTCCATCAACAAATAATACACACCACCAAAAAAGGATTCATTGCCAATCAAGATCATGTAATCCTTGCAAAATCTCATACCAAATTCAAATATGAGAAAAACCAAACGTATATTGATGAAATCCTTCCTCCGTCTTCTTCAACACTGTTCTTAGAGATCACAAACCCTTTACTTTTGCGTATATAGGGCACCATTGTTGATATGTAACCATTTCTCATCTCATAATCTAGAAGCAGCGATACACACGCAAATCATGATGCATGCAGAAGGCATGAACAACATAATTGAAGAAGTTTTATCCACATCGGTGAGAGAAGGTATGAATGATGTTCAACATATTTTTTACTTATAAATCATCATCGCATGTAATATGTATTTCTGAACATGATTTTCACTTCAAATGTTGCTAATCTGCAATACGGTTTGTAATGCTAAAAAAACTCGCATAACTCTGAATATAAAGATATTGTTTCTTGCTTACATATTATTGGTATATTGCTTTTGAACACCCTTACTTCATTAAAGTTTTAAATATTGCGTTAAAATTTATCATGATAACCAAACTCTCAAAAATCCTGCATGTGAATAATTAATTGAATGCTTACGAAATAGAGTGAAATTTCCTTTCAACGCCATTAGATGTTAACACCTCACATGTTGCTACTCTATAAAACAAAAATCATGCTAAACAACTTTACAAAGACATTCATATGAAGATATTATTATGTGATTGTGTGATATCATTATTTTTCTTTTTCGAACAACATTTCATGTTTACTCTAGAAACAATTTATGCATGAGGAATAACAAACCGGAAAAAATCAGCCTATGAATATATGATTTGGTGCTTGTGAAATATTATTTAATTGCATATGAACACCATTGCATGGTTACACTCCATACGTTGCTACTCCAAAAAGAAATTGGGGGTAAACAAACACTTTAATACCTGCCAATAAAGATAAGAGTGGATGCTTGTGTAATATTGTTATATTGCTTTTAAACATATGAATGCTTCGGAAAAACATGATTGCTTATGTAGAATCTGATTATTGCATATTAACAAGCAATATAATGCTTCATCACTAATTGGTACCTATATGACAAAGAGCAATATGAATATACTTCGAGAGCGACTAGAATATCAACAGACTCTACAAAAGATCGGATACATGAATGTGAACAACAAATCAAACCTCAACAATCAATGATTTTTGATAATTTGGCTGAGGGAGTATAATTATACCATAATTACGGCCGAGTCACTGGTTTTGATGTCCGACTAAGTACAACAAAATGCTTTTGGAGTGACATAATAAAGAAAGGAAGGAAGAGGAGGTAGACAGTAAAACCTCAGTACTGCAGCGAGCCGTTGCCGTTTTCTCCATTCCACCACCGCTGGTCTTCGCCGGTGTGGAGGTGTGTGCGTCGGCTGGGCGCTGTGAGTGGTGGTGGTGTTGGCATGAGAAGGGTTGGGTGTGTGAGGGGAGAAAGAAAAATATAAAGAAGAAAATGAAAAGAAAAAGAAGAAAGAGGGGGCAGCATGAGCGTGACTAAGGGAGGAAGGAGTGAGAAAAATAATAAAAAAAAAAAAAGAGAGAGAGAGAACGATAGATTGCAGACACGGGAGAAAATGTACTAAGCAAACATCTGACGCTGCAAAAATCACAATGCATGTGCATCAAAACATATTCATATGCAACAAACTTCAACTACATAAGCATTGAATGAACACTATCACTACAAGAAAAATCATATTTAGAGACGAAAATTTGAGTGACGATGATGAAATCGTCACTAAATGTGCATATATTGTGACGATAAATTTAAATATATTAACAATTTACAGTGATGAGAAGTGATACTATTTTTTGTTGTCACTAAATTTTGTCACTAGATATTTGGCACCATTTTTGGGTGTTGGCAGGAAATTAAAGTTGTCACTATAGCTACTCAAAATAGTATCAACATGTATAATCGTCTCTAAACGTAATCGAATTGTTTGACAATATTTTCCAACGCCACTAATAATTGAAAGTGTTGAGTATTAGTGACAATATTGTAGTTGTCGAATTTGTCACAAAATATTTGACATCATTTGTTCCATATCTTTTTTCAAATCATAATTCAATTTTTAAAAAATTTCATCGCATAGGTTAGTAGGTGAACAGTTTTCCCTGTATTTAGTTGCTTTGAAATTTTGTCAGCTAAAATAGTAAGATACTTATAAATTCAATATTATTTTATATGAGTATTAGTTATTGATTTACTTTTAATGATGATATGTATTGCTATTTCGAAAATTCATTTAAAAATTGATCCTTTTACTGTCTTGTGAACTCAATCGGCAAGCTTCTTTGCTTTCGTAGTAATGAATGTTCCACCTTTTTTTTGTATGATTCTGAGAATCATATAGAGAAGGAAGAGGGTGAATTACTTTCATATTTTTAACTTGTTATTTGTAAATAAACTAATCTTTTTTTTAATAAAAAATCTCTTTGATGCAGCTTTGATCAGGGCTATTGTTAACCAACTTAGAAGTGATGAGTCAACCCAAGCATCACAAGATTTTCACCAAGAACAAGCTAACATGGAGCAACGTGACAACAATATTGGTTGTATTATTAATCCATTTATATATAATTGTTTAATAGTTTCAAGAATATCATTATTACCTTAACTTCAACCAATTTTATTATCTCTAAACAGTTTAACTATTTTAGATCATTGCTAATTTTTATAAATTTAATGCAGGGACATCTAAAAAGAAAGAACGAGAGATGACATCGGGCATTTATGTTGAAAAGAAAAGACATAAGACTAATAATGAAAAGTTGGACACACCACTTAAACTAGTCCATTAGAATAAAATTCCGACAGGTATCAAGAAGAAGATGTGGCTTACAATGAAAATAAAATTTACGAAGATGATATTTCTTATGTATTTTTTTATAATAATAATTTGATCAATTTTTATTTGCAGCAAAAATTTAATCTTCTTGAGGATTCACAAGTTAAGAATATTGTTTTTCAACAGCTGAATCGCCAAAATATGAGTTATCGACACAAATTGCATATGTATTACATCAAAGAAAAGGAAAATGAGGAATGTTTGGAAAAACCTCATGAATCAGTAAAACGAGATGATTGGCTAAGTTGATCAATCTTTTTGAGACTGATGCTTTCAAGGTACGTGATATTTTAGATATTTTATTTGACATATGTTAGTAAATTGCACCAAGATAGTATCAAAAGTCGATCATTTTTCCTACATAAATGAATTCAACATGACTCAATATTAAATGCTCTGGCCATCAAGCAAAGAAAAAAGAAGAAGAATGATGAGTAGAACAGAGAATGAAATGCTATTGTACATTGTATATCCACCCATGTTTCATTGACTTGTCTGTATAGAGCAAAAAAAATGATCAATGAAATGGCAGTTACTAATCAAGATGTACTGATATTATACTTGCAGCATTTGTTTCCATTTTATAGTGTAGAATTGATCAAATGACGTCCTAATTTTTTACTGATAAAATAGTATGATGTTTAGAGGGTTGCTTCTATATAAGACCCGATTCCAATAGACATCACGCATTAAGATTATTTTACTCCAAGAATGTACATCCACCATGTCATTTTTCACTTTGCTTTTCATGTTTGTATATGTAGAAAGCTAGTGGCCGAAACAAACAAAATCATTAGAAGTTGAAGATGATACATGCGGGACAAAATCTATTGCACAATATTGCTATGAAGAGGTAAGTAGTTTTAAATACTCTATAGTAGAATTAATACAAATCTAGCATATTTAAATAACAGCATGATCCTGAAACTGGGGTAGAGCCCTCGCGAACATCCACATGGAGAAAAACTCGATATAGTAACAAAAAAAAGATTGGGTTGACCAAGCTTCACGGGAAGTTTATGTAAGTTTGTCAAATAATTAAAATTGATTTATTTTCAACTATTTTTTTTTAAAAATATTTATCTTCAACTTATTAGTATTAAATTGAATATTTCAGGAGAATATTATTCGATTACAAACTGAAACCACTAAAGATAGTCAAGATCCTATAAGCAAAGATGAAGCTTTCGTTAAGGTGCTTGGGCAAGAGAACCTAGTCGACTACGTGGTTGTGGAGATGGCTTGAAACCACCTTGAAAAAGAGGACAAAGAATTGTTAATGAACTACCAAAAGAAAATGAAGAACTAAGAAGGCAAAGTGAAGGATGGTTTTACGGTTATAGTCCCTAGAAGCCCAATTCAGAATCAAGAATCTCAAGTACAAGCTCAAGTGCACTTCAAGTGCAAGCTCAATTGCAACCTGCTTTGAAGGCTCAACTTCCTGCAATACTTCAAAATTTAAGCCAAACTAGTCAAGTTCCATCATCTAATGTGAGTATATTTATTTATATTTATGACTTATTTTATTGGCAAGTTATTCCATATTGATGTTTAATACATAACGTTATATGTGACCTTGTATATTAATTCTAATGGATGTTAATTTATCTTAACTCATTGCGGTATGATAACTCTTTGTCCGTGATTAAAACATTGGATTTTAGTGACAACAATTGTAGTGACTATAATATCAAGTTTTAGTGATAACTTTGTATGTGACTAAAGCATCGTTTTTAGCGACAAATGTGTGTGTGACTAAAGCGTCGAGCTTTAGTGACAAATATATGACTATAGTATTAAGTTGTAGTGACAAAAATCTTATGTGACTAAAACATGGACTTCCAGTGATGATATACTTATGTGACTAAAAGCCAATGAGTTTGTGACAATTACAATAATCATCACAAACACAAATGAGTCTCATGTGTCACTAACTGACTATGGTGACGATATTAGCTTCATAGTGACAAAAAACGTTAATAAAATACACATTTTTTGTAGTTAATGCAACACAACTACATAAACTTAAAATCACAAAAAGCTATACATAAGCGTCATCTACACATTATAATCAACACATCTTTACTACACATGCAAGCATTGCAAATATCGAATAATTACACATATACTAAAAATAACCCAATATTAAAAATGCAACGAATGCATACTACATAAGCAGTACGCTTGCACTACAAATGGAAACATGAATATAGACAGGACAAATTATATTACACATGCAATATGGTTATACTACATATGCAATGTAATTATATTGCATAAGCAAGTATACAAACACGGATTCAAAAAGTAAAAGAAAAGTACTCGTACCAATTTTTTGGGGATGCGTTCATACTTGTTAGTTTTTGTACCCTCCACGGAAGAATTATCTAAAATGTGGCATTGCTTACTCTTGACATCAAATCACAAGACAAAAGAAATGCTCGCTTTTGAAAATTGGGAAGAAGAATTGAAAATAAAACACATAAAATAAATTAAAAATATAAAACACCAAAATGTAATAATATAGAAAAAAGATCTAAATACCAAATCAATTGCATCAAGTTTTTTTGCACTTGTGTCGTCAAATTTTTGCATCAAAGCTATTTGTGAATAACCCAACACATTTTTCATGTTCGATACTCCTTTCGGCAACACAATAGTATATTGCTGCAATATTTTGTAAACGATTACACTCAAATGAATAACCAAAAAATTAGATGGCTAATAATAATACAAATGCAACGTATAGTTGAGTATGTTGTTGCAAAAAATATATGCGGCGAACTCTTGCTCTTTAGAACCTCGTAATTAAGGATCCTAGACCATATATCTACAACAGTCGAACTCACATACTCCCCCTCCTTCAGAGATTCAACATCTTCTCTCATCAACATGATATTCCCGGACTTAAAAATTACTTCAAGCCTGTGAATTAAAGAAACAAAAAAATAAAACAGAATGACGCATTAATCCACATCATGCTTCAAATATTATAAACATTGTAATAGATATAAAACACTTACCTATCGGCCGCCTCATTTTCCAAAAAACACTTTGAAACCAACAATTCATTTTTGTTACAATTTGATTTCAAATCAATCTGCCTTACAAGAAATGGAGAAATTAGTAGAAAAGATTTTTTGGTATTCTCTGTTAGAGTAGAGTGTCCGACGCTCCAATTAGACTGGAGTTTATTCTACTTGTAAAGATAAATTTATTGAGAATCATATTAATAAATGCATTTTTTTATCATTTGTTTTGCATTTAATACTATTAATTGTGAGTTTGAAAAAGTCCTTAGACCATATTAAGCTATGAGACATGGTCGCGCATTTTATGACGATCATGGAACATGTCTATGGCTTTGGTTTTAAATTAGTTCCAAGTCAATGAGCTTTTCAAGATAGGACATTGAATAGCCCAACAAGACTTGTGCATATGATGTATGCTCGTATGACGAGTGTATTGCATTCCATTAACATTAGCGTAGTGACGTAAATGCATATATGTGGGTGCTTCTTAGATAAACAAGTACACTGAACATGTCCCAATGGAAATTCTTAACTGAATATTTATTGTCGAATTAATAATTTTCACATTGCGATAGTACATGATTAGTCCTTAGACTTAAGGCACGATAGTAGCCTCATGTGCATCCTGTAATATTTTGATTTATCATAAAGGGGATATTTTGGATGTTACACTCGTGTACATAGAGGGTAATTAGTGGCCAACATAGAATTCGACACTTGTTTGTTGATAAGTGAATCTCCTATGTTTTCATAGTTCGTGATTTAAAGACCTTGGCCAAGGCATGATGAATATTGATTGATAAAGAAATCACTAGAACTTGAAATGGAATCACAGTTATTGGATCAAATGGGTTTCGACTTATAATACATGCCCAAGATTTAATCGGGAGATTAGATAATGAAAGGACCGTACATGTATGCAACCACAATTGAAATAGGTTTACTCGCTATTTCACCTATTGCTAGGCGATCATGCTACTTGCTAGATGTTCCCATGATTTGTTGGTTTTTGGAATTAAAGAGTTAATTTCAAAACATATTAATTAATTGAATTAATTAGTTGAATAATTACTATTCGCAAGTTACAAAAGTTATAAACCTACTGCTAGCATTAGTTGTGAACCTAAAGGGTCACACGTAAAATGGTTGGTATCATTTCTTCATTCGAAAATAGTCCAAAAGGTTGGATACAATTAATTGATAGAGATTAATTAATTGTGGCTTGATTTTAATTCAATTATTGAATTAAATATTTAATTAAATAATTAGATTGTTTAATTAGACCTAATTAGATTAGGAAATCTTTGGAGTGAAAAATAATTTAACTGATAAGATCAATTAGTTTTATGAAAGACTTTATTTAATAGTTAAATATAGTCAAATAAATAACTGGATTATTTATTTGGGCTACATGGAATTAATTTAATAAAATTATTTAAATAAGGACTAGATCAATTAATTGAAATTAATTGATGGACCTTTTTAATTAAATGTCCAATCCAATATTTAATTAAGCCCACAAGGATATTCCCATCTTGGTAATTTAAAAAAAAAGAAAAAGATGGAGGGATTTTCTTGTGAATATCCGAATAAATGTTATCCTGGAAATGGCAAGATATTGAAGGATCAATTAAGATTATTCTATAATATTCTCCTACTGATTTTAGGTTTGAACCTGGACACTTTTATGAACATTGGATGAATCATATAAGTATCTTTAACAATCAGTAGAAGAATAACAGATACACAACAAATAAAATTTAACTCACGTCTTTTACACCAGAGTAGACGTGTTCTCTCTGTTATCTCTGTCCAAGTTTTTGTTCTTCTTTCTTCTTTGTAGGAAAAATCAAGAACCCTTCTTTGTTTTTACTAAATAACAACAATTCTTATTTTCACCGGTTGAATTAAGGATTGTTGTTCACCGGTTGAATTATTAATTACTAGTGAAACTAATAATCCGGGTGCTTCCATCCATCGTGTGGACTATCTTTAGAGGAGGGATGCTTGGACCTCTGCGAGATCGTGATTCGAGGATTTACCCTGCTACGAGGAATTTGGATTCCTTCTACATCTTCTTCAAAAGGAATCTTTTCAGGTAAAACCTTTACCATTGGTTTTTATCGCTTGTATAATTCGCGCGACCGTTAAATCGCTACAAGAACCCGGAGCTTTTATTTTATGTATAACTTGTATGCATGTTTATAATTTTTTCATTTTCACTGCGTTAAGCCCCGTGGTATAGCGAACCCAATAGTGGTATTAGAGCCACAATTTCATGTTTATACAAGTTTATGTGTGTTTTAAAGCAGGTTTTAAATTGTTAAAATGTGTTTAACATATAATTTTATGTGCGATAAAATTATTTTATTCGATTTATTTTGGGATAAACTGATTTTGGTGATTTTTTGGGAAGAATATCACCGAGTTGCTTCAAATACAAATCTGTAGTGATTAACGAATTTTGAATGCAGTTTTCTATTTGGAATAAGGACTTTATTTTGTGAATTCCAATAGATTCAAGTTGCAAGCAATGTTTCCACTTTCATATTTTCAATCAAACTTTATTTATAGTTTTTGAAAATTTTGACAGAATATGGACATTGATTAATGTTTATTAAATCAAAGTGTTTGATAGACGTTTTTGATGGTTTAATTGCAAATTTGTGGTTTCGAAAAATTTAAAACAGAGTTCCATGTTTTGATTATTCAATTTTTCAATTTAATTTGTTAATTCCATGTTTAACAAAAAAGAAAAAAAATATTTTTATGAATAATCAAAATAAATTTTATCCCAAAATTAAATCGGCACATATAACTTGGTAAATTTAAATGCTTTAAATTCATGTGATTAATGTTTTAGAGTGATCATGAGCCTATGACCAATGTGATTGGATGTGTTTTAATTTCTTTGGATTTTTGGGGTCTGCGAGCCTCTTATTCATTAGTTTTAAGTTCCTTTAAATTTCAAATTGAGAGTAGATTAGGTGGTGAGGTTTTCCATTTATTGTAATTTGGAGGACGTTCGATGCTAAAGTCCACGCCTGTGTGGGTAGAATTTTTTTAATGGAATAGAAGATTCAAGGCCCACCCATGTATGGGTATATTAATAAAATGTAATAAAAATAGTTCTATTTATTTTGTCCCTTAGATTGACCACAAACCCATTTTTGGCTCAAATGGGTCGCATAGACTGGCCATGATCATCCCACCGTTTTTTGGATAGGATGCATGTTATAATTTATTTAATGCTTCTTGCTTGTGCAATTCATATATTGATATGTTGCATTAAATAAAAACTCACCTAGTAAATAGGATTATGATGAGATCTAGGAAATTTAAAAACCCCAAGTTTTTGAAACTTAAAAGAATTTAATTTTTTAAATTAATTCTATATCAAACAAAATGGACAAGATAGGTTTGATCTATCGTTACATGCCTTCCATCAAAGGTAGACGACAAGACGATGATACTCCACTTAGTCATTAGCCATGAGTAGTGGAGTGACTTAGTGTTGGAAAGTTGTGATCTCTACCAAACATGGAGATGTTCGTAGAATGGACTCATCCTTATGTTGGCCATGAGTCGTGGAACATTTTGATGCTCCATTTGGACAAAGGTTTGATGGGTTTGTTTGACACTTGGTATCGTATAGGCTCATAAAATTGGGGTATAAGGGAAAAAGTGAAGCAAAACAAACTTGAGGGTTGTATAGCGATACAATTGTCAAAGAGTTGACTACCATAAGATATATTTCATGGGCTCATAAAATTGGGGTATGAAATATTTCTATTGGGCCTCAAGCCCATTAGGAAATTGGATTTCTCGATTTTTCATTTTGGGGTTAATGGAATTTGAATAAACTAGTGGGAGAATTTAATATTAAAGACCTTATATTAATTTAATATGTCATGCTCATAGTTTACTCATTTTCTGCTTCATTTATTTTTGTAGATTAATCTACTGAAATGGCTAAAAATCTAATTGCAACTATTCTTGAGCAAATCAAACTAACTGGTCCTAATTTTGTCGATTGGCTGAGAAAACTCAAGATAGTACTCCAATCTGAAAAGAGGGCTTATGTTCTTGAAAAATCACCTCCCACTACTCCTCCTGGGGATGTGATTTCAGAGGCCTATTTGGAGTATTTACGTCATGTAGATGATAATCTCCAGGCTCGTTGCTACATGCTAGCTTCGATGTCAAATGAGCTGCAAAGGCAGAACGAGGATCTTGATAATGCTACTGATATCCTCTTCCACCTACAAGAGTTGTATGGTGAGAGAACCCGACAAGAAAGATATAAGATATCAAATAAGCTTTTCAAATGTCGTATGACTGAGGGCTCTTCAGTTTATGATCATGGGCTAAAGGTGATAGCACTCATTGAAAGGTTTGCGTCCCTTGGAGTCGTTATGGATAATGAGCTCTATATGGACCTCTTGTTGCAGTCTCTGCCTCCCTCATTTGACACCTTTGTTGTCAACTTTAACATGCACAACACGGAGAATAGTCTCCATGAGTTGGTGAGCATGTTAAGGACGGTTGAATCCACCATTAAGAAGGATAATCCGATCTTGGTTGTTGGATCCACTTCTGGATCAAAAGCTGCAAAGTCTAAGAAAAGTAAGGGGAATGTAAAGGGTTTCACTAATCCCAACAAGAAGATAAAATGTGGGGGCGTTAATGTCAAGAAGGGGTTCTCACAAGCTAATGACAAATGCCACAACTGTGGTAAGATGAGACACTAGGAGAGGAACTGCAAGGAGTATCTTGCAAGCCTTCAGGTATTTATTTTGTTAAAGTTAATTTATCAGTTAATGATTCTTCTTGGGTATTAGATATCGGTTGTGCATCTCATATTTGTAGTGATTTGCAGATAATGACAAGAAGAAGGGAGTTGAGTAGAGGAGAGATGATCCTGCGGCTGGGGAATGGAGCAAAGGTTGCTGCATTAGCAATATGAACTATTAACTTAGCTCTTGATAATGGTTTTGTTTTAGTTTTAAACTGATTGTCTTTATGCACTAGATATTCTTAGAAACATCATCTCCATTCCTATTTTGGATGGAGAGGGCTATGGTTTTTTATATAAGGATAGAAGTTGTTCTATCTCTCGATGTTCTTCTATTATATCTACTTGCATTTTGATGAATGGTTTATACACTTTGACTCCCCAAAATAAAAGAAAGTTAGATAATCATTGTTCTCACACACTTTAGCATGCTAGATTAGGTCATATTTATGAGAAAAGAATTAACAAGTTGGGACAAAAACTCAACCTTAAGGAAGAGCAAATGTTACCAACATGTGAATCACGTCTCAAAGAAAAAATGACCAAATCAACATTTGTTGGACAAGTTGATAGCGCCAAAGATCTATTGGATTTGATCCATACAGATGTATGTGGTCCACTAAGTGTTAGTGCACGAGGGAACTATCACTACTTCATAACTTTTACCGACGACTGTTCTAGGTATACTTATGTGTACCTAATGAGGTTCAAATCTGAGGCCTTTGAAAGGTTCAAAGAATTTAGATACGAAGTGGAGAAACAAACTGGTCGAAGTATTAAAACCATTCAATCGAATCGAGGGGGTGAATACTTGACCATTGAGTTTATCGATTATCTAAAAGAGAATGGGGTTCTCTCATAGTGGACTTCTCCTACTACACCACAACTAAATGGGGTTTCGGAGCGTAGGAATCGAACCTTGTTAGACATGATTCGTTCGATGATGAGTTTCACTTCATTACCTCTTTCATTATGGGGCTATGCCTTAGAAACGGCAGCATATATATTGAATAGAGTGCCATCAAAAGTCGTGCCCAAAGTACCAAATGAGATATGGTGTGGCAAAACACCTTCCTACAAATACCTTAAGGTATGGGGGTATGCTGCTTATGTGAAGCAACAAGTGGGAGATAAGTTGGACAGGAGATCCATCTTATGTAAATTCGTGGGGTATCCTAGAGAATCTATTGAATACTATTTCTACGACCCTTTGGAGCAAAAAATGTTTATTTCGAGGAATGCTACTTTCCTTGAAGATGAGTTTATCTCTAAAAGGAATGGCAGAGTCGTTGAACTTGGAGAAGTTCAAGAGCCACAAAATCTCCCAAACATTACCGCAAAGGACACCAAATTGTATCTAGACCATCCGAGTACAACCTCTTCGAAATCATCGGGATTTCAAGGGCGCCTCGTAGGTCGAACCTTTTGTTAGAGAACAAAGAAGAGGGACTCTCCTTGGATAATGATCCAAGAAGCTATGGAGAGGTGATGTTGGACATTGACTCGGAAAAATGGCGAGAATCGATGCGATCGAAATGGACTCCATGTACACCAACAAGGTATGGACCTTAGTGGACCCACCATAGGAACTGTTCCCATGGGCAAAATAGGTCTACAAGCGGAAACCTTGGAGTAGATGTAGAGGTAGCAACCTATAAAGCATATTTGATTGCAAAAGGTTATACTCGAAAGCAATGAGTTGATTATGAGGAAATGTTTTCACCAAGAATTTATGCTTAAATCCATTCGGATCTTCTTTGCCATATCAACATATTATGACTAAGAGATATGGCAAATGGATGTGAAGACTCGCTTTTCTTAATGGAAACATTAAAGAAGAGATCTACATGAAGCAACCAGGGGCTTCATATCCAGTGGGAGCAGTAAAAAAGGTTTGGAAACTCCGAGAGATCCATTTATGGACTCAAACAAAGCTTCGAGGAGTTGGAACATCGGTTTGATGAAATGATCAAAACATTTGACTTTCATAAAAACCTGGATGAACCGTGTGTCTACAAGAAGGTTAGTGGAGCGCAGTTGCATTTATTGTGCTCTATGTTGACGACATCCTACTCATTGGGAATGATATATGATTGTTACAGTCAACAAGAACTTGGTTGTCTAAATAGTTCACCATGAAGGGCTTGGGAGATGCATCCTTCGTCCTAGAGATTACGATCTATAGAGATAGATCGAGAAGGATGATCGCACTATCTCAGTCCTTGTACATAGACAAAATGCTAAAAAGGTTTAGCATGGAGAAATCCAAGCTAGGATACCTTCCAATGAGTCATGGAATTTCACTTTCTAAGGCTATGTCCCCCCAAGACACCCACAAAAATAGAAAGGATAGCTCACATACCTTATCCATCTATTATTGGAAGCATAATATATGCGATGTTATGTACTAGGCCTGATGTTGCTCATGCTTTGAGTGTCACGAGCGGATATCGGTCAATCCAGGATGATCACGGAAGGTCGTTAAGATGATCATTATGTAATTGAGAAGAACTAAGGATATCTTTTTGATATACGACAATGGAGAACTGAAACTATAAGGTTTTACCGACACTAGTTTTCAGTCCGATATAGATGACTCTAAGTCCATGTTTGGGTATATATTCACCTTGAATGGTGGAGCAGTTAGTTGGAAGAGTTCCAAATGGGAAACAACTGCAGACTCCACCACAGAGGTTGAATATATTGCTCCATCGGATGTAGGGAAACAAGCTATTTTGATACGAAACTTTATCCAAGGATTGGGTGTAGTTCTATCTATTGTTGATCTAGTATTGATTTATTATGATAACAATGGAGCCATTGCGCAAGAAAATGAGCCAAGATCTCATCAAAGATCCAAGCACATCATGAGACGATACCATCTTATCCGAGAGATCATTGGTAGAGGCGACGTCATTGTGGATTGAGTCACTTCAGCAGAAAATGTAGCAGACCCATTGACTAAACCCTTATCACAAAAGGTTTTCGACGAACATCTCGAGAAGATGGGCCTAAGATACATGGGCAGTTGGAGCTAGGGCAAATGGGAGATTGTTAGAGTAGAATTCCCAACGCTCTAATTAGATTAGAATTTATTCTACTTGTAAAGACAATTTTATTGAGAATCATATTAATAAGGCATTTCTTTATCATTTATTTTGCATTTAAAACTATTAATTGTGAGTTTGATAAAGTTCTTAGACCAAATTAAGCTATGGGACATGGTCTCGCATTTGATGGTGATCATGGAACATGTCTCTAAGACTTTGGTCTTAAATTAGTTCCAAGTCAATGGGCATTTCAATATAGGACATTGAATTGCCCAGCAAGACTTGTGCATATGATGTATGATCGTATAACGAGGATGGTAAATTCTATTAACATCAGCGTAGTGACGCAAATGCATATATGATGGTGCTTGTTCAATAAACAAGTACACTGAACATGACCCAATGGAAATTCTTAACTGAATATTTATTGTCGAATCAATAATTTCCACATTGCTATAGTACATAATTAGTCCTTAGACTTGAGGCACGATAGTAGCCTTATACGCATCATGTAATATTTTGATTTATCTTCTGATTGGTTGACAATCATAAAGGGGATATTTTGGATGTTACACTGGTGTACATAGAGGATAATCGGTGGCAAACATAGAATTCGACACTTGTTTGTTGACAAGTGAATCTCATGTGTTTTCATACTTCATGGTCTAAAGACATTGACCAAGGCATGATGAATATTGATTCATAAAGAAATCACTAGAACTTGAAATGGAATCACAGTTATTAAATCAAATGGGTTTCGACTTATAATACATGCCCAAGATTTAATCGGGAGATTAGATGTTGAAAGGACTGTACATGTATTGCTAGGTGATCATGCTACTTGCTAGATGTTCTCATGATTTGTAGGTTTTTGGAATTAAAGAGTTAATTTCAAAACATATTAATTAATTGAATAATTATTATTCTTAAGTTAAAAAAGTTGTAAGCCTACTGCTAGCATTAGTTGTAAACCTAAAGGGTCACACACAAAATGGTAGGTGTCATTTCTTCAATCGAAAATAGTTTAAAAGGTTGGATACAATTAATTGATATAGATTAATTAATTGTGGCTTGATTTTAATTCAATGATTGAATTAACTATTTAATTAAATAATTAGATTATTTAATTAGACCTAATTAGATTAGGAAGTCTTTGGAGTGAAAAATAATTTAACTGATAAGATCAATTAATTTTATGAAAGACTATATATAATAGTTAAATATAGCCAAATAAATAATTGGATTATTTATTTGGGCTAGATGGAATTGATTTGATCAAATTAATTAAATATGGACTGGATCAATTAATTGAAATTAATTGATGAACCTTTTTAATTAAATGTCCAATCCAATATTTAATTGAGTCCACAAGGATATGCCAATCTGGCAAATTTGAAAGAAAGAAAAAGATGAAGGGATTTTCTTGTGAATATCCGGATATGGCAAGATATTGTAGGATCAATTGAGATTATCCTATAATATTCTCCTACTGATTTTAGGTTTTGAACCTGGACACTTTTATGAACATTGGATGAATCATATAAGTATATTTAACATTGTTCGTTCAAATCAAACTACATCCATAAAAGTTGGGGGACCATCATACTGTGTCCTTATATTCTTGATACGCGCAGAATGCTTCTCAACCACCTTCTCGAACTCAGCTTCGATGGCTTTTCTTGATTCTTTGACAGCCAACTCAGTTTTCTGTTCCACTGGCAGCTCTTTAGGTAGTTTGCTGATGAGTGAGGTTGTTACTTCTCCTTGCTGAGGAGTTTTGGCAAACATAATTTTTAGAGGGGGTTTTTCCGCAGAACTTCCTTCCCCCTCAGCTGTTTCTCCTTTCTTTTCCTCCTTATGACTCCCATGCCTTTCCTTCAGTTCCCTCAAGGCTTCATCTTCCCCCTTTTGGCATCATCACCAAAAGGTTGGGACAAGCCAGGGAACATTGCACTTAGAATGAAATCAAGTCGGCTGTTGGTAGAATCATGCTTATCATTCGACTTGGAATAGGCTACTCGAAACTCTGACCGCATAGCCTTCGACTCAACTCCCATTACTTTCATTTCTGTTTGGAGAACACTGAGTTGCTGACTCATGTTAGTCTCGAATCTTGCAATCTCGTTCTTGTGCTACATCTTGAGTAACTCCATATCCAACTTGTGAGATTCTTCTATCCTCACCATGTAATCCCTTTGCCTCTGCTGGAACAGGATGTTATCCGCACTCCAGACCACTAACTATGCAAATAATGACTTGAAGTAACGGACTTGCTCTCTGCTCATAGCCATTGATTGTGTAGCCTTTGGTCTAATGAAGCAAAGTCGTGTTCCATTTTCTCAATTTCAGACAAATGGCTTTAAACGCCTTTCGGCGGTCGGTTGAAGGTGACTAATCCTCCGACCAAACTTCATCAAACTCAAAACCAATAGGCATCATTGTTGAATCGGTTGGAGTTCCGCGTTCTTCGGGTGAGAGTGGGACAATGTATTTGGCTTATTCTCTAGCGATTAGGCATCCAGGGTGGTAATTGGGCGTCAAACAGAAAAATGTTTTCGAACGGATCATCCGGAGTGATATGGATTCCCGCAGTCCAACTTGTGGAGCCTGTCCCTTCTCCTTTCTAATTGCTTCACTTGACTTGCCTCTCTCGAACCAACTTCATCGACATTAGGAGCGGATGTGTTAGCTGCGCGAGCCGATTCATTTCCAACTTGAGCAGGTGTGTCATCAACAAACACGAATATCATCGAGCAACTTTGTCACTAGCTTCACTCCGAGAGTCTTGAGCAAACTCGACTTTGTCCTTAGAAGATTCATCAATGGGAGTGGATTCAGCTTCATTGTCAGATTCCAGGAATTCTGTGTCAACGTGTTCCTGTGAATCGCGAAGGGCGCTGATCTCTTCTTCTTCATCAGCTACCTCTACTTAATGAATTTGCTCATGTGTAGCTTCTTTACCCAAGGAAGTCTCAACCTCTTTTGGGCCTTCAACACCCTCTCTGCCAGCCTCAATCGCCGGAGGGCCTTCTTACATCCCTGTGTGCGCCTCAACTCGCAGTAGGGTCTTGGCGATTCTCCTTCGGCGGACTCGGTTGTCGTAGGGTCTTCGGTGGCATCCGTCGGAGTCTTAACTCCTAGGATTGCACTTTCAGGGCTAGTGTTCGCCAAAAATTATTTTGGTTCATACAACTGCAAGTGTACAGTGTAGTTTATAGAATAATGGCAAGCAAGGTCGTATTCCTCATGGATTGAAGTTCGAAACACTTAGGCTATAATAACATCATATTCCAATTTTATTGAAGCGACCGAAAAATCAAGTTATTTTATTCGAATAAAAAATTCGAAAATTAAGAAAATAAATAAAATAAATTTGTGAACCCCACAAGTATTTTCAATATCTTTAGGAGCAACCTTAGGCACATAATCTCAACATGCTTCTTCAATATTAAATGCGAAACAAGTTTTAAAAACCAATTCATGCAATTCTATGGATTCAAATTCCTAATATCATTTACTCCCCTGGTCAGGTGGTGCGTAAACAGTTCATGAATAACAATTGTAGTCTGTTCAGAATGTTACAATTCTTATTAACTACAAAAATATTTGTGAATTGAATGACTCCCCACAAACACGCCTATCACACATGTTTCATGTCTAAATTCGATTTTTGTTTTTGTTAGAACTCATCGTCCGAAATTTTGTAATAACAAATCTGACATGCAATGTATTGGCCAAATAAAAAGCAATAATAAATAAGCACTCGAATTCATAAAATAGAAAGCATGAAGCAATTAAAAAAACAAGTAATCATATTTAATATAAATCCACAATTTCGATTATGCCCCTAAGATCCGAAAAATATGCCAAACATTGATTACAAAATCATAGACAAATCTGAATCAATATTATGACATCATATAAGCACATACAAGAGTTCTTAGACATAGAAGAAAACCCCTTCTTGTCAGAATGGATTCCCCTTCCAAGCCCTTGAAGCTCTTGTGCTCCCTAGATGCGAAAGCCTTGTGGTGTTCTTCGCGACCTAGCCTTTTGCTCTCTGAAGCTCTTCGATTTCTTCGTTCCTGTGTTATTTGATTTGTTTTCTATGTAGAGAGTGATGATTTATCGTGCAAGACTTGGTCCCCTTTTATAGATGCTTGGAGAGATCACTTGTAATTGGAACGGGAAGCAAACTCTAAAAAACACGCTGAAACAGACTTCCACACGGTCCGGCTGTGTGGGGTCCACACGGGCGTGTGGCTTTAGGCTCAGCCCTTTGTCGCACGGGCAGGCTAGTCGCATAGGTAGGTTGTGCGGCTGGTTTCCTTGTCCACATGGCCGTGTGTCTTCACACGGTCCGGCCGTGTGGACCTTCTCCGTCCTCTGTTTTCTTCCTTTCTTCATACCACCAGTCCACACGTCCGTGTGAGGCTACACGGTCCGGCCGTGTGACTTGCTTTTGTTCCCTTTTTTCCGTTGTTTTGATCTTATCTTTGCATTCGGCAATCTTATCCGGGCATACCAACTGACATTTGTTCATTTTAAGCTCTGTTTCCTGCAAGAATTACAAGAATATGCAGTATCATGCCCTTTAAAGGAAACCAAGTAAAAACATAGTAAATATGCATGCAAATGCATCAATTATATATCAATTTAAACCCCAAAATGCACGTATATTACACACATCAAAATCCCCCAAACTTAAAGCATTGCTCATCCTCGAGCAAATTTATAAAAATCATATAAGGGGTAAAACGAAAGAACACCCAAGAACACTATAAACATTAAATAGCACTCGACTCCATACTCAAGGAAACCATGTAACTCATTATCAAGAGGTCGTTATTCATAACTCGGCACTATGGGTACTTGACATCGCGACTCACAAGTAAATAGTGTATCACTCTACTCTCAAAAGTGTATGGTAAGTGTTTACGCTCAAATTTGGCTTACAAATCGTCTAACATCTCTACCACTTTTGTGTGCACAATATAATAATCAAAAAGGATTTTTATTTGGTTGTAATGTAGGCTCTTTAGTAAGGGTACGGAAATTTAGATTAAGTGACTTGACTTGAGCAAATAGAATTTAAGCATACTGATTTTCACCAACCCAATTTCATCATAATGTTAGTTTTCTTTTTCAACCCAATTCCACCCTTATTTCTCCTTTTTTTCATTCTTAGGCCTTTTTGCCTTCTTTTCTTTTTCTTTAGCTTCAAGCTCTCATTTTTTTCACAGTTTTCAGAATTTTCTTTTTCTTTGCTCGATTTTCTCTATGTAAAATTTTATCGTAGATATTTTCTTTTTCAAGCTTCATGTATTTTTTTATTTACCTTAACTCGCTCATCCCTCTTTCCTTTGCCAACTCACCTTTTCATAAATTTTCACCACATCTCCCCAAACTTATTCTTTTCTATAAGCTCAAAATTTTAAGGATAAAAACATATAAACTTTAAAAGATCGATGTGGCTCAAATAAAAGTTTTGGCACAAAATTAGCTAACTAGGGAATCATGAGTTCATAGGTAGGCTTTTTTGGCTAAGTAGACTAAACAAAAATGGCCTTAGATCATTTTCAAAAATTGCACACACACATGGCTTTGATGAAGATACTAGAGCAAGTTCTAGAGTTCTATCAATCATGAATGACACACTCAAGAAAAAATAAGTCTGCATAATATAAAGCAGTTTAAGGCACAAAAGCTCACAGGCTTTTTTTTCGCAACATGCTCAAATACCCAATTTTCTTAACGCATGCCAAGCAAATAAATAACTTTCCTCCCAAGAATTTATCACATTATTCCCCCAAGTATGTTATTCTTATGCCATTAAATATTCATAGTAAAATCATAGGGAGTTGGGCATACGAACTGAATAAAAAAACCACACACAAAAGCAATTAAACGTGCTAAAGTGATAAACGTGCTAAAATAAAAATAAAAATCAAAAATCGAAAATTTAAAAATTTTAATGCAAATTTTTATGTTCTACATGCAATCCTAGATGTAATGCAAAATATGCAATAGTACTAATTTACGCATTCTTGACAACCCCCAAACTTAAATATGCTTCGTCCTGAACATGTGAGGAAATTATCAAAAGAAAAATGCGTAAAGAGTACTTATATGGATCATTCTGGTGAAACCGGGATCTCATCCGTCAGCTTGGGAACTGGAGGAGCAGATCATATGGTTGGGTCGTGTGCGTCCACACACCCGTGTGCGTCAGTCTTTCTTTCTCATAGCCCACACGCCCGTGTGGTGCTAGGCACCTCGTCCTCTCGCACGACCTGGTCGTGTGAGGTGATTTTCATACATACTTTTTTTTTAATCCGGAGTTTGTCGCGACGTTTCTTGGGTTGCCTCCCACAAAGCACTAAGTTTTTCATCTTCACCAGACTCAGATTTCTAGCATCGCTTTCGTTGAACCGTGTCGGTTGAAATCATTGAGCCTTCATATTCTGCACCATCCATCAGACAAATGGCGTTTCTCTGTTTTCTCGGATTAAGTATCACCTGGGAATATTCCCTTTTGATGTTGGCCTCCGACTGCAGCAGCGATTTGGGCTTCTCGTATCTCCAAAGATTCCAGTCTCACAATCAACAAAAACGATGTTAGAAACGAAGAACAGAAAAAAATAAAATAAAAATAAAAAAACCGAAAGAAAGAAAAAAACAATTTACAAAAAATGCTTCAATTAATATTGAACTACTTATTACTATATCTAAGTAGAATTTAATCAATCCCCGGCAACGACGCCAAAAACTTGGTCGCCAAAAATTGTTTTGGATCATACATCTGCAAGTGTACACTGTAGTTTATAAATTTGTCCGTCAGCAAGTGTATAAATACATCTACAAGTGTACAGTGTAGATACATCTGCAAGCGACCGAAAAATCAAGTTATTTTATTCTAATAAAAAATTCAAAAATTAAGAAAATAAATAAAATAAATTTGTGAACCCACAAGTATTTTCAACATCTTTAGGAGTAACCTTAGGCACATAATCTCAACATGCTTCTTCAATATTAAATGCGAAACAAGTTTTAAAAACCAATTCATGTAATTCTATGGGTTCAAATTCCTAATATTATTTACTCCCCTGGTCAGGTGGTGCGTAAACAGTTGATTAATAACAATTGTAGTCTGGTCAGAACGTTACAATTCTTATTGACTCCAAAAATATTTGTGAATTGAATGACTCCCCACAAACACGCCTGTCACACATGTTTCATGTCTAAATTCGATTTCCATTTTTGTTAGAACTCATCGTCCGAAATTTTGTAATAACAAATCTGACATTCAATTTATTGGCCAAATAAAAAGCAATTATAAATAAGCATTCGAATTCATAAAATAGAAAGCATGAAGCAATTAAGAAAACAAGTAATCATATTTAATATAAATCCACAGTTTCGATTATGCACCTAAGATCCGAAAAATATACCAAACATTGATTACAAACTTATAGACAAATCCGAATCAATATTATGACATCATATAAGCACAGACAAGAGTTCTTAGACATAGAAAGAAAACCCCTTCTTGTCAGGATGGATTCCCCTTCCAAGTCCTTGAAGCTCTTGTGCTCCCTAGATGCGAAAGCCTTGTGGTGTTCTTCGCGACCTAGCGTTTTGCTCTTAGAAGCTCTTTGATTCCTTCGTTCCTGTGTTATATGATTTGTTTTCTATTTAGAGAGTGATGATTTTTCATACAAGACTTGGTCCCCTTTTATAGATGCTTGGAGAGATCACTTGTAGAGTTGGAACGGGAAGCAAACTCTAAAAAACGCACTGAAATAGACTCCCACACGGTCAGGCCTTGTGGGTCCACACGGCGTGTGGCTTTGGGCGCAACCCTTTGTCGCACGGGCAGGCTAGTCGCATGGGTAGGTTGTGCGGCTGGTTTCCTTGTCCACACGGCCATGTGACTTCACACGGTCCGACCGTGTGGACCTTCTCCGTCCTCTGTTTTCTTCCTTTCTTCACACAACCGTGTGATTTTTACACCAGATCCACGGCCGTGTGAGGCTACACGGTCCGGCCGTGTGACTTGCTTTTGTTCCTTTTTTTCGTCGTTTTGATCTTCTTTTTGCATTCGGCATCCCAACTGACATTTCTTCATTTTAAGCTCCATTTCCTGCAAGAATTACAAGAATACGCAGTATCTTGCCCTTTAAAGGAAACCAAGTAAAAACATAGTAAATATGCGTGCAAATGCATCAATTATGTATCAATTTAAATCCCAAAATGCACGTATATTTTACACATATCAGCTAGGAGTCTCAACTCCCATGGCCTCCATTCCATCCTTTGCCTTAGTCAGTGCCAAAGAAGTCATCGCCCTGCAATGCGGATGAAGTTTCAACGAGATAGTCTCAACCGCCTGAGCTTCATCAACTTGATCGCTATTCCGTTTGTTTCTCACCTTCGCCTCCTAACTCCATAGGTTGGTCTCCCACACAAAGATCCTCCGACCTGGGCCGTGGTGGTGAGAGCTTCCGCCTCAGCTAACGCACCAGTTAAGTTAAGAGTTATGGGGTTGCTCTACACCTGAGACTCGGTTGTCTTTCCCTCTAAGTGATCAGCCATGGGGGTAGGTGTCTCAACACTTTCTGCAGGAGTTAGCTTGGCTAGGGTGCCCGCTTCATCTCCTTCCCTAGCTTCGTTGCCAATCTTCTAAGAGCCATTTTCTGAGTGCACGGGGGATGTGGTGGCAGCAATGTCGATAGCTATCTTCTGCGCCACATCCATAGGATTAAATCGAGGAGATAGCTGAGAAGAATCTCCTAGACCCTCTTGAAGTTGTTGTTCGTGCATGGCTTTTGATTCTTTGATGGCTTATTGGAATTCGGCTTTCTCTGTTGCTATAGCAGGATCGATTTCCTCAATGTCCCTGTCAGTCGATTCCATTTCATGCTCAGGTCCACGAGTAAACATACACATCTTTGACTTTTCAATGGCCTTGGCCTTCTCCAAAGCCTTTTTTTTTTCATCTTCCTTTTTGTCCCGAAGGACAGTCATACAAAAATCTTCATTGAGGGCAGAGTGGATACAGATGTTCCCCATGAAGCTCAAGAGCTCCTCTTCTTCTTAAATGTACTCTGGGTTCTCAAATTGTTGTCGAGAGTAACTCAGCTTCTAATTGCTCCAATCCCTTAGTCTCTGCTGAATATCCGGGTACACAGGGGACAACATTATCACATCATCGTCATCATCTCCATCTTCAGAAATAGTGGCAAGTGGAGCTTGCTCCTCCTCAGGTACATGTGCATCCGTCTGAGGAGAAATGACAGCTCTTTCCTCAGTAATCATAACTGTCTCAACTCCTTGCTTCTCCACAGCTGTCTCTCGAGCAACTGGGTCTTCTACAATCTGATGATCGACATCAACAGTCTTCTCGGCGTCCATGATGGCTGCATCTCCACCATCTTTTTCTTTAGACTGCTCCTCTTGAGTTTCAGCCGTCTTCTTGAGCTTCTCTGGCTGAGTGGCAGACTCAGCTTTCTCAAGTTCAGACCTTTTGACCAGTCTTCCTCTCTTGGTCAGAACACAAGAACTTCATCCTCTTCATCTTCTTCGTTGGTGGTTTCTGGCTCCACCATCTTTATCTTTTTGGCAGCAGCTGTCTTGCGAGGCACAACTGTGTGCTTCTTCTTCACTACTGGAGAAGGTTTAGAGGTATCCTTCTCGGTCTCGGCTACTGGGGAAGGTACGTCGGATTCGACTGCTGGAGCAGGTGCTTTTGGCTCGGCTGCAGGGGCAGGAGCCTTCTTTGACTTGGCAGGAGAGACAGGTGATGGATTAGCTGCAACAGCTCTCTCTTCTGAGTAGGCTTGGGAGAGAGAGCTGGGGCATTTGCAGCTGTGTCTTCTGGAGCAGGGTCAGCTGACTCACCCTCACTGGTGTCAGCTTTCCTTGCATGCGCCTTCCTTTGAGCGCTTGACAAGTTTTCCTTGAACATTTTCTTGTTTTCATGGAATGGTTTTCTATGTCGCAGGGCAATCCCTTTCACCTCCATCAGATGGCCAATCACCAGGCCATACCCCAAAGAGCATCCAAACGACCCATCCTCCTTGATGGTCATGTTGATCACATTCTTGCAAATACGACTGAAGACAAGCTCAGCCCAGTTAATCTTCTTCTCTTCCATGATCGCATCCAACACCACCAGCTTAGTTCGAGATAACTGATTAAAGCTGCCGAACTTCATATCGACACACTTGGACACAACGTCCATCAACTTATGGTAGTCTTCCTTTATCAAATCCTTCTTGCCTGTATAGACAGCATTTGCAGCTGACTCAGGCTTGGCAATTTACTTCCAAGCCGCAGCTAAGTTGACATCCTTCTCGGCAATCTCCTTCAGCCCTTCAGTAGGCAGCTTATAATGTTCAGCAAGGTCAGCGGCAGTGATCTTGATCTCCTTGTTGTGTACTTATGAGTGAATCTCATCATCATGGACTTCAGCATTGACAAAAACATGGCAACTTCTTCCAAATACGTGTCAGAGAACTCCATAGTGAGAAAATCCTTCAGATCGGATTTCTCAAGTTTCTCGCCATTCTTCACCAGGGCTTCATCAGCATCCTATTTCAGCATCCCCTTGAAGTCTATTGTCGATCCTGAGTGGATCTTCTCGGACATTTTGACAAAGTCGTACGATGCTTCCATTTTCGATCAAAATAAATGGTGAATAAAGCGTAAAATCTCGATTTTTAAAGGTAGGGTTTTGCACTTTCACAGAGAGAAAATTCCTTTGCTTCTTGAAGATGAGAGAGTTTTTGTGAGGAGAGAGAAAATATGTTTTGGCTTATATTGGACTTGAAAGGACTGTTTCTGGAATACGGTCAGAGTTCAACCTTTGAAACCGCATTAATTTCCTCGCACTAAATGCAACAGCATTTATATCCAATCATAGGCTAAACGTGCAACTTTTGTTCTAACATTAATAATTACGCTGATGTAATCCTTTAAAATATTCCCGCTCGCAGAAAATGATTGCGTTTTGTCACTTAGCTCATATATAACTCAGCTAACTCCCAAAAGTGACTTAACTCTGCTTCTCTCTTCATATTAGATCACTCAGCTGTCAGTTGACTCAATACAACAACGATTTCCCATCTTCAAGTTTCACTTGGTGAAATGTGAAACTTGCTTATTTTTCTTTCTCTCTTCTTTATCTCTGCCGGTTGAGTCTTCTGAGTATCTTAACTCAGCTTAATTAATCCTAGCTCATTCTTAAGCTCTTCAAATATTGATTCACATAGAGGTTTACTGAATATGTCAGCTAACTGCTTATCAGTTGAGATGTATTCTAAGGTGATGTCTTTCTTTTCAACATGATCTCTTATAAAATATTATCCGACATCAATGTACTTTGTTCATGAGCGCAACACTGGATTTTGAGTGATTGCAATAGCACTAGTGTTATCACACATAATTGGAATTTCTTTTTCTTCAATATCATATTTTCTCAGTTGTTGTCTCATCCATAGGACTTGGGCACAACAGCTGCCCGCATCTATGTACTCTGCTTCAGTTGTGGATGTAGCTATTGAAATCTAGCACATACACCTGCAGTAAAGGTGATGTCTGGCCTGCTTGCTGCTAAATAGAGCAATGATCCAATAAGGGTTTGATACCTGGTTTGATCAACAGCTTTGCCATCTGCATCCATATCCATCTTGACTGATGTGTTCATAGGAATCTTCACTGATGACTTTTCTTTCATGTCAAATTTCTTCATCAAATATCTGGTATACTTGGTTTGACTTATGAAGGTTCCATCCTTCATTTTCTTGACTTGAAGTCCTAAAAAGAAAGTTAACTCTCCCATCATGTTCATTTCAAACTTGCCTTGCATGAGACTTGAGAACTTGTCACACAGCTCTTTGTTTGTGGATCCAAAGATGATGTCATCCACATATATTTGAACAAGCAATATACTCTCTCCATCTTAAATTCGGAAGAGTGTTCTATCAACTTTGCTTTTGGTGAATCCTTTGTCAATTAGAAATTGAGACAATGTGTCATACCATGCTCTTGGTGCTTGTTTCAATCCATACAATGCCTTCTTGAGCTTGTAGACCTTATCTCCAATAGTTTTCTGCTCAAAACCTAGAATTTGTGATCAACATAGACTTCTTCCTCTTACAGTCCATTCAGAAATGCACTCTTCACATCCATTTGATAAACAGTGAAGTTCTTGTGTGCAACATAAGCAAGAAACGTCCTTATTTCTTCCAATCTAGCAATAGGAGTGTTGGGAAATTATTTTGTAGATTTTGATGAATGCCATGCAAAACTTAGAATAGGAAGTTGGCACCCCATTTTTGTTGTAAATTGCATTGTAATAGATAGGGTTGATCGAGTTGAGTTAAGTCGCTATGCCCGAACATGCAAGAAGACAACTGAGACTAGAAGGAAGACTCTGTGAGGCATCCGAGTATGGCAAAGAAGAGAAGATAGAACTCGATCAATGTGCAAAGATGCAACAGTGAAGTATCATTCAAGTCAACTCAAGATAGCCAAGTCTCAAGTTGAAGTGACAAGAGTCATCCAATGATTGGAAGTGACTCAAGTCGCCTGGGAAAGTCAAGGAAATGCAACAAGTCGAGATAATCTAAAGAGATCCGTTGTACATAAAATCAAGAGAATTACTTAAACAAGTAATACTTCCATACTACCTTTCTTTAAGTGCTCAGTCCCAGAAGCGTGCAAGAGGAATAAACCAATGGAAAGCACTGCACCTGTGTCAGAACACTGAAAAGCTGAAGAATCATTCATACGAGGAAATGGCAATTCCAAGAACTGCAACAAGACAAGCCAACGACCACAAGTGACTTTCAAAAATAAGCCTATCTCTTCAACGGGCAGATTTTTGAAAGATCACTATAAAAGGCTGAGGAGTTTATTTGAGAAAAAGTTACCTTGATTACCTGAATCACGAACATTCAAGAAAACATTTGAATCAGAATCAAAAATATTCTCAAGTCATTCAAGATTAATCCTCAAGCCTACATTACGAAGGAAATCAATCCAACACTCACCTGTGAAGGAAAGACAACTTCTATCAGTTGAAGAGGAACCATTTGAAGAATCAAGGGGTCTACATTCCACGAAGGATTGTAGAAAGGTTCAAGGTCGAACCAGTCTCAAGTTTTTGGAGGGCTTCGTGATCAAATCCAAGAAGCTTGAGCAAGTGGGCTGTAGTAGCAAGGCAACGCCTGTGAAGAAGCCGAGTCATACGAGAAGCCACTGTGTGTGACCAAGGCATCTCCAGATCGAGTCCCAAAGGATCAAGTCACCGTGTGATCAAGACTTGTATATGGACTGTTAACCACTCGTATATTGATCAATACTTACTGGATTCCTCCAGGAGTTGGAGAAGAGAGGAGTAGAAGAATTACCCCATCTTCGAATCTCTATAAAAATTTATTGTGTCATTTACATTTCAAAGACTTTAATTTATGCATCTTATTTTTATATCTGTGATAAATTTGCTATCCAATTGATAATCAACTAAGTGCTAAAACCAAGTATTAAAACAAACTTAACCAAATTCAAGGGTGTTAAGTCTTCCAATAAAAACAAATCACAATCGAGTTAAGGCTTTAGTCAAAACATCCGAGTTATTCTATCAACAGTTCAAATCAGTCCGTTGAGTGACTAACTCACGATTAACTAACTTAGTTGTCCATCAAGGACACAACTGTGAAGTATTAACTCAATATTTAAAAGGACTAATTTGAAAAGTTGGTAAGGTTTATTCAACCCCCTTCTAAACCTTACACTCACACCCCTTGGGACCTACAAGTGGTATCGAGCGGTTGGTTCATTGAGCCTTCCGCACCGGTTATTCTTGACTAGATCTCCAAATTTTTCAAAGCTTCTTTTAGTACTCAATCTTTCAAAACTCTTTTACTCAAAGAAAATTATTATCATGGAAGCAAATTTGACATGCATCCCTATGTTCACAATTGAAGAATTTGATGATTGGAAAATTCGTATGCGGATAATCTATCAAAGATAACACGATGAGATGTGGATAGTGATAGAGGATGGGCCTCTGCAAATTTTAAAAGTGAACACAAATGTAAGGAGAGTCAATGCGGTGAAGGTGAAGAGGATGTTGTTCCCGCACCAAAGAATGGTTGAAAAACCAAGAGCTTAATGGACAAATGATGACAGAAAAGATATAACTTGGACAATGTGGCCAAGGACATTATTTACAAAACCTTGACAAAGCTATGTTCAACAAAGTCAAATCATGCAAAACGCCTAAAGAAATGGGACAAGCTAACATTGATTTGTGAAGGCTCGAGCAAATCAAGGAAAATAAACTATCGGTTGTTGTACAGAAATTTGAGAATTTTAAAATGCTCGCAGGAGAGACCTTGGATCAACCGGATGCTCGATTCACAAAAATTACCAACGAGCTATCTCGCACTTGGAAAAGAATATACACGAGAAGAAATGTGTATGAAGATTCTAAAAAGTCTCCCAGCTGAATGGGAAATGAAGGTCATGGCACTGAGACATTCCATGGACCTATCCAAGACATCCAACCATGAGTTATTCTCATATCTCAAAGCCTACGAATTTGAGCTGAGAAGAAAAGACCAGGAGGAGACAGCTGTGCCCAAAACAACTGCTCTAATTGATAAGGATGGCAAGAGAGCTGAGGACAAAGAAGTCATTGACCAAGAGGAAATAGCCCTGATGGTTAAAAGGTTTAATAAGTTCTTCAATAAGAACTACAAATGAGACAAAGGTGAATCCTCCAGAAGACACTCAGCTCCCTCCAAGTCTAGGGAAGATAGACCAACCAAGAGAGTAGAGCATCAAAAAGTTGAATATCAAAGAGCTAACAATCCAAGAATGGAAAGAGCTGATCAAAAGGTTGAAAATCTATGCTGGAACTGCAGACAACCAGGTCACTATGCCATTGATTGCTCATATCATGTAGTCAACAAATACATGAATGAAGAGGAAAGAAAGGTCTTCAGAGAAAGAAGACAAGAAAAGAAAAGGGCAATGTTGGCTGCAGAAACTGCTGAGATAGCCATGTCAAAAGACACAGCTGATTTCAGAAAGTAGTGAAGCTGACTACTCAAGTGACTCTGAAGAAGAAGCTTTGATCTGTTTAATGGCCAAGGAACAAGACCAACCTGACCAAGAAGATGAGGTACACTCTAATTCATCACACTCAGATTCTAGTGATAGTGACTGTGACACACACATTTCATCACCCACTGATCTTTATGATTCATTAGGTAAAATGATAAAAGACTTTGAACACATTAAATCCTCACACACACTACTAAATGAGGAAAACAGTCTACTCAAAAGCAAAAACTCTCAGCTGACTAAGGAGCTGAGTACTCTAAGTAAAATAGCTGATGAGAATAAAAGTCTAAAGGCTGAAAGTGCTAAGTTAATAGCAGAAATAGCTGCTATAGAAAAGAGGGAGAATGACCTCAAAAATGTGATTGCCTCATTTACTAAGGCATCTAAATCCTTGGATGACCTTATTATGAGTCAAAGAGAATGTGGAGACAACACAGGCTTAGGATTTAATTCCTCTGTTCTATGCCAAGCTCCAAAAGTGATTTTGGAAAGAGGATCTTCAAGTAATGAAGTATCTCAAAAATCCAAAACTCCAAATGGTGTACACACATTTATTCCAAAACACAATCACAAGCAAACTGGCCTTGGTTATAAAGGAAAAGGAAAGTTACCAGTTGAGTGTGCTGAGAGGACAACTGAGAAGAAATCCAGCCGAGTTCCTCAGCAAACTCCAAACAGGAAATACTCTGTAAAGAAGAAATAGAGCTACCAAAAGCCCCAGAAGTTCTATAAAAGAAACGCATATGATGGGAATGGTAGAAATTACCCAAGCCAAGCAGATTGGAATAATGTGAACTATCAGCAAAGACCTATGGAATATAGGCCCAAATGGCAAAGGCCTAGAACTCAGCAAAGGCCATTCCAAAGGCACAAGAGTTATCATCAGCACACATATGCACCTAGGCACTACACTCAAAGATATCACAGCTACCCAAAGAAGGCAATTGCTAAAACACCTACACAGCATACAGACAAAAGAGACAATCAGTATGAACCTAAAACCCCAAGCAATTTGCCAAAATTAATTATGATTATGGCACGATAGATGGCAACCCCTTAGAGTCAAATCATTTGGCTATAGGTTGCTTGGATCATCTTACAATACTAACCCCTCGGGATCCGCATAAGACAAGTATGGGTACCTAAAACTTAATTTCCTTGATTGCGGTACAAGGAAGTGAGTGCCAAGGAACCTGGTACATGGATAGTGGTCGCTCCGGACATATGACAGAAACAAGAAAAAAATCTGTCAAAATTCAAGGAAGTCGATGTTCAAAAGTCATATTTGGAGGAAATGAAGCTCCAGGAGAAATAAGAGGCATTGGATCCATCAAGAAAAATGGATTAGAAATCACAGATGTTGCATATGTTGAAGGACTCAACTTCAACCTGCTAAGCATAAGTCAACTCTGTGACAAAGGCTACAATGTTGGATTCAATATGGGAAACTAATGATATAGTATTGCAAGGATGCGCATGAAGAACATGTATGTGGTAGATTGGTCAACTTCAACACCAAGCACTGTCTACTAGCAAAAGAGCACACCGAATCAAGTTGGGCGTGGGCACAAGAAGTTTGAGTCACCTGAATTTTAAAACTATTAACAAACTTGCAAGAAGTAATCTTGTGGAAGGACTTCCAGACTCAGTATACAAGAAGGAGAGTATATGTGATGCTTGTCAGAAGGGAAAACAGATCATATCATCATTCAAAGAAAAGGCATGTCCATCTTCAACAAGAATATTACACCGCTACATATGGATCTATTTGGTCCAAATTGAACCAAATTTAGCATAAGTGGGAAGAAATACACCTTGGTGGTAGTAGATGACTACTCAAGATATACATGGACAATATTCATGTGTAAGAAGAAAGAAACTCTGCAGAAACTACCACAGCTGATGAAGAAGATCCAGAATGAGAAAAGTCAAACCATTATCAAAATAAGATCTGACAGAGGAACTAAGTTTGTCAATGGAATAATAACTCAGTATTGTATTGAAAATGGCATTGGTCGTGAATTTTCTCAGCAAAGAAGAACTCCACAAAGAAATGGAGTTGCGAAAAGAAGGAATAAAACTCTTAAAGAAGCAAAGAAGGACCATGTTAGTCAAGCAGGGCTGCCTAAAAGATTTTGGGCTGAAGCAATAAACACAGCATGCTATACTCAAAATAGATGCATGATAAACAGACAGCTGACAAAGACTCCCTATGAGATTTGGACAGGAAGAAAGCCAAATGTTGCATATTTTAGAATATTTGGATGCAAATGCTTCATCCATAACAATGGCAAAGATAATTTAAAGGCTTTTGATGCTAAAGATGATGAAGGTATCTTTTTAGGATACTCAGCTGAAAGCAAAGCCTACAGAGTGCTCAACAAGAGGACAATGGTTGCGGAAGAATCCATCCATGTGGTGTTTGATGAGCCAAATGTAAATGGAGAAGACATTGAAGAGTCAGCTGATAAGTTGAATCAACCAACCATGCAGAAGAGTCACTATGTTGAAGTCAAGTCGAATTATAAACCCGATGAAGATGAGATAGTCAAATCTCAAAGACACCGGAAAATTTGCAGCTAAGTGATGATGAGAGAGCGATCAAAATAACACAAACGCAAGACGATCAATCCAGCTAACTTACTCCAACCTGATGTAAGATGGCTGAGAGACCATCCACCAGAACTAATCATTGGAGATGTAAGAGAAGGAGTGAAAACTAGATCCAGAACTCAACAAGAAGCAATGTTTACTTGCTTCATCTCACAAATAGAGCCAAAAGATGTGTTGCAAGCATTGGATGACACACATTGGATTCAAGCCATGCAAGAAGAGCTGAATCAGTTTGAAAGGAACAAAGTATGGGAATTGGTTCAAAGACCTACCCATCAAAATGTTATTGGCACTAAATGGGTGTTCAGAAACAAGATGAATGAGGAAGGTTCTGTGGTAAGAAACAAAGCAAGATTGGTAGCCAAAGGATATTGCCAAGAAGAAGGGATAGATTTCGATGAAACATTTGCTCCTGTGGCAAGATTGGAAGCCATAAGGATGTTTCTTGCCTATGCAGCTCACAAGAACTTTATTGTATAACAAATGGATGTAAAGAGTGCATTCCTTAATGGTTTGTTGGAAGAAGAAGTATATGTTGAACAACCTCCAGGATTTGAGCAGAAGACTCTTGGAGACAAGGTATACAAACTCAAGAAAGCTTTATATGGATTGAAACAGTACCCGGAGCATGGTATGATACATTATCACAATTCCCGATCGAGAACGGATTCACAAAAGGAAAGTGGATAGAACACTTTTCAGAATTCAAGATGGGAAGAGCATACTGCTTGTTCAAATATATGTGGATGACATCATCTTTGGATCCACAAACAAAAGGTTGTGTGATAAATTCTCAAATCTCATGGAAAGCAAATTTGAAATGAGTATAATGGGAGAGTCGACATTCTTCCTTGGACCCAAGTGAAACAAATGAAGGATGGAACATTCATAAGTCAAACAAAATACACCGAGATTTAATGAAGAAATTTGGTATGGAAGAGAAGTCTTCGTGAAAATACCAATGAATACATCAATCAAAATGGACGTGGATGCAGATGGCAAGCCTCAGATCAAACAAAATACGAGCACTTATTGGATCATTGCTCTATCTTACAAAGAAGCGGCGGACATCACCTTTGTTGTAGGTGTATGTGCAAGATTTCAATCTGCTCCAAAAGAAAGCCATATGATCGCACCAAGAGAATCTTGAGATACTTGAAAGGAAGTCAAGAAGTTTGATTATGGTATCCTAAGCAAGGTGGATTCAAGCTAATTAGCTATTCGGACTACGACTATCTTTGGATGTAGAGTTGACAGAAGAGTACTTGAGGCACATGTCAAATGCTTGAAATAGACTAATTTCCTGGTTTAGCAAGAAGCAAAATTCAATAGCCACCTCCACAAACGAGAATACATAGTTCTTTGGCAAACAAGTAGTTGTGCCAAGTCTTATGGATGAGACAAAGAATGACTTAGAGATTATGAGATTGAAGAAAAAGAAATTCCAATCATGTGTGATAACACAAGTGCAATTGCAATCACTCAAAATCCTGTGTTGCACTCAAGAACAAAGTATATCGATGTCAGATATCACTTCATAAGAGACCATGTTGAAAAGAATGACATCACCTTGGAATATATTTCAACTGATAAGCAGTTAGCTGACATATTCACAAAACCATTATGTGAATCAAGATTTGAAGAACTCAAGCATGAGTTAGGGTTAATTGGTGAGTTGACACACTCGGAAGACTCAAAGAAAAGAGATGAAACATGAAAAGAGGAAAAAAGTCAATTCGTAATTCACTAAGTGAATCACCATATCGGAAAGTCACCATATCGAATTAGTGACAAATGAGTCACTAGGAGAGGAGTGAGAAGAAGGATTGAATCAGCTAAGGAGTAAGTTGAGTCATTTATGAGCAAAGTGACAAAAACGCGGTCTTTTTTACTAAGCGGGAATGTTTTTAAGAATGATGTCAGCATAATTATGACGTGTACAGGCAAAAGCTGCACACCAAGCTTGTGATTGGATATAAATGCTGCCGCATTAAATGCGAGAAATTAAATGTAAATCGGCGTGCAAGATCTAAGCCGTTGATTTTGATCAAATTTCAAAAACCACCCGCACGTCCTTTCATGAACCATACTTAAACCATTTTCGTCCGTATTCTCTCTCACTTTACCAAAATCTGTTCATCTCTCTCGAAAGCAAAAGCAAATTTTTTTTTCTCTCAAAACCCTATCAATCCTCAGTTCATTGTTTCAAGTCTCGTTCGGTAAAACATCTCGAAATGGCCTCTACTCATGATTTTGCCAAGCTAGGAAAGTAAATCCACACCGGGTCTACTATGGATTTCGATGGTATGGTTAAACAGGGGTCCGACGACACCCTAGTGAAGAAGATTGCTGAAAAATTGGAAACGTTTGGGCTGAAACCTTTTCTGACATTAGAGTTTCCGATGACCTATGTGGAAGAGGTCGCATGCTTCTACGTGAACGCTGAAGTTCACGATGAGGGCATCAAGTCCTCTGTTCATGGAAAGAAGTTCACCATCACTGCCAAGGATTTGGCAGAACACTGCTTGTTGCCGGCGGAAGGAGTGTCGGAAATTAATGAAGCTGATGTTGACCCGACTGCTGCTTGGAAGGAAGTATCCAAGTCGGACTATGCTGCGAAAGTGGTCTACACAGCTAACAAGAGGTCAAAAAAGAGGACTATCACAAATTGCTGGACATTGTTGCCAAATGCATAGACATCAAATTTGGCGGCTTTGACCAAATTGCTAAAGCTAAGTCGATCGTAATGGCTGCGATCCTTGAAGAACATAGGTGAATCAACTGAGTTTGTCTACACAGACTGCTGCAGAATGTTGGGAACAAATCCTTCAAGGAGGATGGAACGTTTGGAGGTTCCCTAGATACGGCCCGTGATTGGCGGTGATGGAAGTAAAAGGAGTCCCTCTTCGACATGGAAAGGCGTTCCATGTAAACAAGAGGATGTTTCGATCAAACCTCTCTCGGCGCACAAGAGAGCAGCATACGCCAAGAGGACTCGATCACGAGTGAGGGGGAATCACCGACCACTGAAAATACATTGTCTCCTCTCTTCCAAAGAAGAAGGCTGCCCTGCGACTCTAAAAAGATCGATGCCCCGCAAAGAAAGAAAAAGAATTTCGCTCTCCTCTCCCGCAGCCGAGTCACCCGCCCCCGCAGCCGTGTCTCTGCCCCCACCTCGCAGCTCGCAGATGGAGAAGGAACCATTAATCCCTTCTCCGGTGATCAATAAGAAGAGGATCGCCACAACAAGGAAGGCGATTGCCTCTAAGACATCTCGCGAAGGCATTCACCTTCAATGAACCAGGAGGAAGTGGAGCGGATATCCCTTTGGTAAAACAAAGAGAAGACGAAGACTCTCCAAGCTCTCCGAGCTTGAGAAGGCAAACAGTCTGTCACTCAATCGGAGAAGATACCGAGACTACCGAAAAGTAGAGTCTCCGTGGTTATCGATGAAACGCCAAGTCTTTGCCGAGGCCGATCAAGAGAGGCAACTCAAGACCCAAAAGAGACGAGAATAGCTAAGGAACAAGGAATGGCCGAGACAACCGAATCACCTGTTGTCGGGGTTGTTTCTCCACCTGTAATGCAGAGGCTACGAGGGTGTCGGCAGCAAAGTCTGCTACCCTTAATCCCTGGAAACGAGGGCCAAAAAAAGAATGATGAAGACGATGTAATCATGTACTCTCCATTGTATCCATACATCCAAAATCGTCTCATGAGGGTGGAGAAAATGGAAGTTCGAGTCTATCCAGTGCGCATTTTGAAAGAGCGATTTCATTCTTTGAAGAAGAAGAACTCTTCGAGTTTCTTGAGGTTGACACAAAGATCTTTGCAAGCCCTCGACGAGGAAAATTGTATCAATATACTGCAGATTCGGAAAGAAAACGAACGGGCTAGAGCAAGCTAAGGACGCGAAGCACGTGAGAAGGCCAAAGATCTCGCCTCTCACCGGCACCACCGATCATACACATTCTCACCTTGACGTCTTATCGAAGAAAGTGATGAGGATCTGGACCTCTTTGCCGCCATAGAAGAATTGCAAATGCAAAGAAGCAATGCAAGAATCCGAGAATCCTTCATGAGCAAAGAATGATGGAGGGACAAGGAGAGTCCTCCAAATCACAAATGAGATAGACCCTATGGGAGTGGTGCGAAAGATATTGCCATCGTTGTCGCCGCCACCACTTCCCGACTCATTCGGAGGAAGGTGTTAAGGAATCGGCGATGAAACCGGGATTGTGGGGACCCCACGAGCCAACCCCTAATGAAGGTGTCTCACCACCGCCCCAACGGCCGAATACTTAGTGGGAAGTAAATGAGTCCGGAGATGAGTGACCCCATTCCAAGTCACTCACCGGTGTGTGCCACCGAGGGGGGAGACTCCTCCACCGCAGCAAGGTCGAGGATGCTTTGCAATGACTCCACAATGAATTTCGGAGGCGAAGTGGAGAAGGAACAACCACGAATACACAAAGTTGTCATCAACGAGGCTCGAGAGATTGAGACTGTCTCACTGAGGTGCCAACCGCTCTGCAGCCAATGACGCTGTTGATGCAAAGAGAGGCACAGAAGGAAGGCCCGGGAGTTAACACTGGGCGATGAAAGTGCAATCCATGGAGTTGAGACTCCAATGGATGCCACCTCGAAAGACCCCAAGACAATCGACACTCGTCGAAAGGGATGTCCAAGGCCTCGCTGCACTGAGACTCTGCAGGAGGTAATGAAGGCCAACGGAGGTTGAGACTTCCCGGTACGTAAACCGACGCGCTTACAGAACATCCTCATGCTATCATTGATCCATCGAAAAGGAGCTAAGTGCTCTTCACGATTACCAGGATAATCCCGATGTAACCTTTCTCGGGATCGGAAGAAGACGATGAAGCCGAGTCATCCCCGTGATCGATCCAAAAGACTCAACCGAGGATGTTCCAACCACGAGTAAGTCGACCTCAAGACTACTCGCCAAACCTTCAACTTTGATGATGAGCCACCCATGGAAATCTCATCATCGTCCAATGACGCTCGATAAGGCCGAGGACTAGTCAACTCATTTGGAAAAATCACCGAGACCAACAAAGCTATTGAGACAATGAGGCTCAAAAGGCTCGGGTCAATTTCACAATGCACCACACCGCAACAGAGTCCATCTGCGCAGCTCCCCAAGCTTCAAAGCAGTTCGACTCCACGGGGGACTTCACGAGCACCACTTATCATTGAACAGTTTCTAGTTGCCCGTGATGATCCTTTCGTAAATCATTTCCCTTCTCTCTGGAGGTACCGACCTCCCCTGAAGAATCGCCTAAAGATCGCGAGCGCTTCCACGACTGACCTGTTATTCCATCGACACCATTGTTCCAAATAACTATAACTTTGACGCTGCTTGGCACACCAAACAGAGGTGACAAACCAAGTTCGGGAGGCGTTCAAAGCCTTATTTGCTTTGAAATAGAAAAAATGGAGAGGCACCAGCCCTCACCGGATATGAGGTCGACAATAGAGATGCCAACCTTATCTGGCGATTTGTGTGGCATCATAGTCGATCCGTGAGTGGTGGCAACAAAGCAGAGACAATGCGCGTGGAACAAGCTCGGTACTTTCAGGACATTGTTCAACAAGTTGTTAGTCCGGCGGGGGTGAGAATGCCGATGCAAAGACAAAATTGCAAGAGCATATTGAACAAATGCATGAATCTCATACTACGAGATAAAGTCATTGCGTGAACATAATAAGAACGAGCTCCTGCGCGTGGAAGAGCATATGGATCGGAAATTCGAGTCTCCTCATGGCCGAGATGAAGTTGGTAGCAGCTGAATCCAATGCCACCCACTCTGAGTTCCGTGCATCATACTCCGCAGCAGATTCGAAGCAGAACTCAACTATCAACAGACTAGACTTCTTGCTTGCTAGCTTGTTTCAGGGTTCCTCTCTCCTTTGATGATGCCAAAAAGGGGGAAGAGGAATACCTAAAAAGCCAAGGGATCCGAAGGCGAGAAGGAGAAAGAAGCATTTGTGAAGGGAAAGACAGTTGAGGAAGTAATAAGAGAAAAGAAAGGGAAGTCTGTTGAGGGGGAAGGTTCGAAAAATGTGACCTTGATGATTGCTAAAACCCCTCAACAAGGTCTTGTCACAGCTGATATCATCAGCAAACTCCCAGTGACTCTGCCACTCCAACACTCTGTTGTACCTATGGCTGAAAAGAGAAAGACAATTGAAGCAGGGATGAAGGAAGTGGAAGGAAAGATGAATGCCCGAGTTATGGATATTCTGAAACAACATGGAGGCATTCCAACAAACAGAGACACCTATGCCATTTCAGATGCTGGAACCGAGCCAAGATCTATTGATGAATTCAAGACGCTCGCATCTGAAGGGTACTTCGCAAATATGTCCACAAAATCAAGCCTGGATTTGTCTTTGGAAAAGGGTCTCACACTATGTGAAGAAACCGACAGACAGCAGACATCGCGCTCTCTCTGCTGGTCACTCTGCTAGTCACTCACCGGGAAAAAGAAGACCCCAAGACAAAGACACGCCCAGGAGGAAGAGGAAGAAGCGGGTGGAGAAAGAGGTTTCGGACCTAGACCTCGCCCAAAAACATTGAGTACATAGATCCGGTAAGAAAATGAGGGATCTATTGGGCTGGATTTGACGAAGTAGCCAACCCGCAAGTGGCTAAAAACAATGCTTTGAGTATATGAAGAGAATTGAAGAGGAAAATAAAAGACAAACTCAGCTATGGGAGGAAAGACAAGAAAGACGAGAAGAGATGAAGTTTCCCGGAAAGGGCGTATGAAAAGAAGAAGACGTGAAGATGAGAAAAAGAAAGAAGGTCGAAGATGACAGAGTCAAGAAGAAGATGAAAGAAGGAGGCAGAAAAGGAGATAAAGTGTTGTTGTCCACCCCTTCGTGTATTTTACTATGTAAATACATCTTTATGTAAGTCTTCTGTACATTGAATAAAATTGTACAATTTCTATACTTGCGGAGGTATAGAACAACAATGGTTACTTTAAGGTCCATTTAAACTCTGATACATTTTCTTTTGATTCAAGCTCTGATACACTTTGTAAACAGCTATGTAAAGAACAAGAATGTTATGATCAATAAAAGATCGATTCTAAGCATACATTCTGTGATTCTACATTTGCATGTATGTATCTTTGCTGTTTAATTATTGATGCATGCTGTTTAATTATTGATGCATGTTTTAAGTTTTGGCATCATCAAAAAGGGGGAAATTGTGTGGAAATTATTTTGTAGATTTTGATGAATGCCATGCAAAACTTAGAATAGGAAGTTGGCACCCCATTTTTGTTGTAAATTGCATTGTAATAGATAGGGCTGATCGAGCTGAGTTAAGTCAGCTATGCCCGAACATGCAAGAAGACAACCGGAGACTAGAAGGAAGACTCTCTGTGAGGCAAAATTGAGTATGGCAAAGAAGAGAAGATAGGAACTCGATCAAGGTGCAAATGAGATGCACTGAGTGAAGTATCGATCAAGTCAACTCAAGATAGCCAAGTCTCAAGTTGAAGTGACAAGAGTCATCCAATGATTGGAAGTCGACTCAAGTCACCTGGGAAAGTCAAGGAAATGAAGTCAAGTCGAGATAATCGAAAGAGATCCGTTGTACGTAAATCAAGAGAATTACTTAAACAAGTAATACTTCCATACTATCTTTCTTTAAGTGCTCAGTCCCAGAAGCGTGCAAGAGGAATAAACCAATGGGAAGCACTGCACCTGTGTCAGAACACTGAAAAGCTGAAGAATCATTCATACGAGGAAATGGCAATTCCAAGAACTGCAACAAGACAATCCAACGACCACAAGTGACTTTCAAAAATAAGCATATCTCTTCAACGGGCAGATTTTTGAAAGATCATTATAAAAGGCTGAGGAGTTTATTTGAGAAAAGGTTACCTTGATTACCTGAATCACGAACATTCAAGAAAACATTTGAATTGTAACCGAAAAATATTCTCAAGTCATTCAAGATTAATCCTCAAGCCTATATTACGAAGGAAATCAATCCAACACTCACTTGTGAAGGAAAGACAACTTCTATCAGTTGAGGAGGAACCATTTGAAGAATCAAGGGGGTCTACATTCCACGAAGGATTGTAGAAAGGTTCAAGGTCGAACCAGTCTCAAGTTTTTGGAGGGCTTCGTGATCAAATCCAAGAAGCTTGAGCAAGTGGGTCAGTAGCAAGGCAAACTGCTCTGTGAAGAAGAAGTCGAGTCGCACGAGAAGCCGGGCCAGTGTGACCAAGGCATCTCCGATCGAGTCCCAAAGGATCAAGTCGGTTGTGTGATCAAGACTTGTATCTCGGATCGTTAACCACTCGTATATTGATCAATACTTAGTGATTGCTCCAGAGTTGGAGAAGAGAGGAGTAGAAGAATTACCCCATCTTCGAACCTCTATAAAAATTTATTGTGTCATTTACATTTCAAAGACTTTAATTTCTCGTGCATCTTATTTTTATATCTCACGATAAATTTGCTATCCAATTGATAATCAACTAAGTGCTAAAACCAAGTATTAAAACAAACTTAACCAAATTCAAGGGTGTTAAGTCTTCCAAAAAAAATCACAATCGAGTTAAGTCTTTAGTCAAAACAATGAGTTATTCTATCAACAGATTCGATCAGTATGTTGAGTGACTAACTCTGTGATTAACTAACTTAGCTGTCCATCAAGGACACAGCTGTGAAGTATTAACTCTGAATATTTAAAAGGACTAATTTGAAAAGTTGGTAAGGTTTATTCAAACCCCCCCCTCTAAACCTTACACTCACACCCCTTGGGACCTACAAGGAGCAAAGGTTTCATCAAAATATATACCTTCCTCTTGGAAATACCTTTTGGCTACCAATCTTGCTTTGTTTCTAACAACATGTCCTTCCTCATTCATCTTATTTCTGATTACCCACTTAGTACCAATGACATTTTGGTGAGTAGGTCTTTGAACCAATTATCATACTTTATTTCTTTCAAACTGATTCAGCTCTTCTTGCATGGCCTGAATCCAATGTGTGTCTTCTAAGGCTTGAGACACATCTTTAGGCTCTATTTGGGAAATAAAACAAGTGAACATAGCTTCATGTTGTGCTGTGAATCTGGTTCTTATGCCATCTCTGACATCTCCAATGATTAACTCAGGTGAATGGTCTCTCAGCCATCTCACATCAGGTTGGAGTAAGTCAGCTGGGTTCTGCCGTCTTGCAGCTAAGTTATCTTGAGCATCTTCTTCATCATCATTCAGAGACCTTCCAACTGTCTTTGAGATTCAACTATCTCATCATATTCAGGGTTGAATGCTCTCACATCTGCATCAACATAAGGACTCTTCTACGTAGTTGGCTGATTCTGCTTTTTAGCTAACTCATCAATGTCTTCTCCATTTACATTTGGTTCATCAAACACCACATGGATAGACTCTTTTGTGACCATAGTCCTCTTGTTTAGCACTCTATATGATTTACTCTCAGCTGAGTATCCCAAAAAGAAAACTTCATCATCTTTAGCATCAAAAGCCTTCAAGTGGTCCTTGCCATTATTGTGGATGAAGCACTTACATCCAAATATCTTAAAATATCCAACATTCGGCTTTCTCCCTGTCCAAATCTCATAGCGAGTCTTGGTTAATTGTCTATTTATCATGCATCTTTTCTGAGTATAGCATGTTGTATTTATGGCTTCAGCCCAAAATCTCTTAGGCAATCCAACTTCAGCAAACATTGTCCTTGTAGCTTCCTTGAGAGTTATGTTCCTTCTTTCAGCTATTCCATTCTGTTATGGAGTCCTTGCAACTGATAACTCAAGAGCGATACCATTTTCAACACAATATTGAGTTATAATCCCATTGACAAACTCAGTTCCTCTGTTAGACCTTATCTTTATAATGGTTTGGCTCTTTTTATTTTGAACTCTTCTCATCATATGAGGTAACTTCTGCAATGTTTCCTTCTTTTTACATATGAAAATTGTCCATGTATATCTTGAATAATCATCCACCACTAAGGTGTATTTCTTTTCACTGATGTTGGTTGGCTCAATAGGACCAAATAAATCTATATGCAACAAATGCAATATCCTCGATGAAGAAGGACTTGGCTTATCCTTGAAAGATAATTTGATTTGCTTTCCCATCTTGCATGCATCACATATGCTTTCTATTTTGTATACTGAGTTAGGAAATACTTCCACAAGATGACTCCTTGCAAGCTTATTGATTGTCTTGAAATTCAGTGACTCGACTTTCTTGTGTGCCAAACCAACTGGATTCTATTTTGTACTTTTGGCTAGCGAGACATGTACTTGGCGTAGCAGTTGACCAATCCACTACATACATGTTCTTCTGTCTTGTCCCTTGCAGCAATATCTCATTTGATTCAGCATCTTTGATTTGGCATACTTCCATGTTGAATCCCACATTGTAGCCTTTGTCACAGAGTTGGCTGATGCTTAATAGATTGAAATTGAGACCTTCAACATATGTAAAATTTGTGATCTCCAGTCCATTTTTCTTTATGGATCCTGTGCCTTTGATTTCCCCTGGAGCTTCATTTCCTCCAAATACGACTTTTGAACCATTGATCTCCTTGAATTTTGACATATTTCTTTTATTCCTTGTCATATGTCTGGAACAACCACTATCCATGTACCAGGTTCCTTGGCACTCAGCTGTTCCTTGAACCTGCAATCAAGGAAATTAATTTTTAGGTACTCATACTTGTCTGGGTCATGGAGGTTTAGTGCTATAAGATGCTCCAACCAACTTATAGTTAGATGATCTGACTCTAAGAGGTTGTCATATATCAGTTCCATAATCATAATGCACATTAGCAAATTGCTTGGGGGTTTTAGGATCATAGAGCTGTCTCTTTTGTCTGTATGCCTGTGTGTATGTTTGAGCATTTGCTTTCTTGGGGTAATAATGGAATTTCTGGTTGTTGTGCCTGGGTGCATGTGTGGGCTGATAGAAGCTCTTTTACTTTGTGAATGTCCTTTGTTGAGGTTGAGGTCTTTGCCACTTTGGCTTGTATCCCGTAGGTCTTTGCTGATATTTCACTTGGTTATTCTAATCAGCTTGGTTTGGATAGTTTCTACCATTCCCATCATATGAATTTCTTTGCTGAAATCTCTGGGGTTTTTGGTAGCTCTGTTTGGCTTTCACAGAGTATCTTCTGTTGGACGTCTGCTGGTGGACTTTTCTAAATTTCTTTTCAGTTGTCCTCTCAGCATACTCCACTGGCTTCTTTCTTTTTCCCTTATATCCAAGGCCGTATGATTGTGATTGTGTTTTGGATATTGGTGCAACATATGTTGTTTTGGGCTTTTGGATCCCTCATTGCTTGAGGATCCTTTCTCCAAAATCACTCTGGGAGTTTGACTATGCACAAAGGAATTGAATCCTATGTATGTCTTATCTCCACACTCTTTTTGACTCATTATGAGTTCATCCAATGATTTGGATGCTTTTGTAAATGAGGCAATCACATTTTTAAGATCTTTTTCTCTTTTTTTTAGTAGTAGCTAACTCTGCTAAGATCTTGGCATTTTTAGCCTTCAGCTTAGTGTTCTCATCAGCTATGTGACATAGAGTACTCAGCTCCTTAGTCAGCTGTGAGTTTTGGTTTTTAAGCTGACTGTTTTCCTCATTTAAAAGTGCGTGTGAGGTTTTAATGTGCTCAAAATATTTCATCATTTTGCCTAATGAATCATAAGGATCTGTGGGTGATGAAGTGTGTGTATCACAGTCACTATCACTTGAATCTGAATGAGATGAGTTAGATTATACCTCATCTTCTTGATCTTGTTCTTTAGCCATGAGGCAGATCAAAACCTCTTCCTCATTATCACTTGAGTAGTCAGCTTTACTACTATTTGAGTCTGTTGCTTCCTTGCACTTGGCTGGCTTAGCAGTCTCAGCAGCCAACATGGTTTTCTTATTTTCTTATCTTCTTTCGTTGAAGACTTTTCTCTTGTTCTTTATTTCTGTATTTGTTAATTGGTGGATAGGAACAATCAACAGCAAAGTGTCCTGGTTGTCTGCAATTCCAACACAGGTTTTCAGCTCTCTGATCAGCTCTCTCATCTCTCTGATAGTCAGCTCTTTGGTGTTCAGCTCTCTTGGGTGGCTGTCCTCCCTTGATTTGGAAGGTGATGAATGTCTCCTGGAGGTCTCTCCCTTGTTCCTTTTGTAGTTCTTGTTAAAGAACTTGTTGAATCTTTTAACCATTAGAGCAATTTCCTCCTGGTGTATGGTTTCCTTTGGCTCATCTTTCTTCCCTTTATTGGCCATCAATGCAGCTATCATGGGTACAATCAAGCTTTTCTCCTCGCTCTTTTTCTTCTCAGTTCAAACTCATAGGCTTTGAGGCTTGAGAATAGTTCATGATTTGATGTTTTTGAGAGATCCATAGAATGTCTTAGGGCCATAACCTTCATTTCCCATTCAGCTTGAAGGGCTCTTAGAATTTCATGCACATCTTCTTTTGAGTGTACTCTTTCCCAAGAGCTGAAAGCTCATTTGTGATCTCTGTGAATTTGGCATCCAGCTGATCCAGACTTTCACCTGCATTCAGCTTGAAGGGCTCTTAGAATTTCATGCACATCTTCTTTTGAGTGTACTCTTTCCCAAGAGCTGAAAGCTCATTTGTGATCTCTGTGAATTTGGCATCCAGCTGATCCAGACTTTCACCTGCAAGCATTTTAATATTTTCAAATTTTTGAATAGCAACAGTTAATTTATTCTCTTTAATCTGTTCTGATCCTTCACAAATCAGGGTTAGCTTATCCCAAATTTCTTTGGCTGATTTGCATGACTTCACTTTATTGAACATCGCCTTGTCCAATGTCTTGTAAAGAATATCCTAGGCCACATTGTCCAGGTTGTATCTCTTTCTATCTTCATTTTTCCATTCACAACGAGGTTTCTCAACCATGCCTGGTCTAGGCTCTGCTACAGTATCCTCTCCTTCATCTTGAGGTGCTCTTCTTATAGCAGTGTTAACTTTGAATATTTGCAATGGCCCATCCTCTATCACAAGCCACATTTCATCGTGTAAAGCTGATAGGTGAGCATGCATGTGAATCTTCCAGTCATCACACTCTTCCATAGTAAACATAGGAATACAAGTTAGATTGGCTTCCATGATAATTACTTTGCTTTTTGAAATGGAAGACTCTAAAAACACAAATGTTAAATCTTTTGAAAAAGATTGAGATCTAGTTCAGTAACCAGTGTAGAAGGCTCAATGAACCAACCACTCTGATACCACTTGTAGGTCCCAAGGGGTGTGGTTTAAGGTTTAGAAGGGGGGTTGAATAAACCTTACCAAATTTTCACTTTTTAGTCCTTTTAAAGTATTCAACAGAGTTCACTCAAATCAGCTAAGTCCTTTAGGGACAGCTAGGTTGGCTTACTTCAGCAAAGTTACCCACTCAATAGACTCGACTGAGCTGTTGATAGTATAACTTAGCTGCGTCAGCTAACACTTAACTTTTCAGTAGATTTGGTTTTATACAGTGGAAGACTTAACACCCTTTGTAAATTTTAAGCACGTTTTTAACACTTGTTTTTAGCACTTGTTATTATCTGTAGGATTGCAATTTAACTTATCAGCAGATATAAAAATATGCAAGAAAGTAAAGTGCTGAAAGTAAATGACACAAGCAAATTTTATACTGGTTCGAGGATGGAGTAATTCCTCTAATCCACTCTTCTCCAACTCCTGGAGGAATCCACTAAGTAACAGATCAGGTTACAAAGTAGTTCTTCAGTTTAGAGACAGTCTTGATCATAGAGTTTACTTCTCCTGCGACTCAGCTTCTTCACAAGATAGCTGCCTTGCTACTTCAGCTCCCTTCAAACCCTTGGAATTGATCACACAGCCTTCGAACGAGCTCGAAACTTCTGGTTCGATCTTGAACCTTACTACAGCTCCTTCAAACTTGGAGAGTAGACCCCTTTTGTTCTTTAAAACTTTTCCTCTTCAACTGGTTGAAGTAATCTTTCCTTCACAGCGTGTGTTGGATCGAGTTCCTTCGAGTTTTAGGCTTGAGGAATTTCTTGATAAGCTTTGAGAATGTTTGCAGGTTTTGTTTGCTTGAAAATTGCTTGTAAGATCGATTCGTTGGTTACCTTTTCTCAAAAGCTTCCTCAGCCTTTTATAGTGCTCATATGAAAATTTGCCCGTTGAAGAGATAGGCTATTTTCAAATGACACTTTTTTGTTCGTTGGCTTGTCTTTTCTTGGCCTGTAGCATTGTGATATTGACCATTCCTCGTATTAAATGGCTCTGCAGCTTTTCAGGGTCTGACACAAAGACAAAGTAGCTTAGACTTATTACTATATTGAGTAATATCCTTGACTTCCTTCCAACGGATCAATGTCAGTCGTTTTGACTTGACTGCTGCTTTTACCACTTTGACTTGAGTCTGCTTCATTTTTTAAGGAAACACTCAAGTGTCAGTTCAACTAGTAGACTTGGATTTTCACTGACTTGACTGACACTTCTTCAACCTTTACACAATTGTTCCTCAGTTGGATCTCCTTCAGTCGAGTCTATGCCTTCCATCTTGACCATACTCAGCTGACTCACAGCTGGGTCTTCAGTCTAGTCTTCAGTTGATTTCTTGCATTCTTCGAGATAGTTGACTTCACTCAGCTCATGCAGTCCTATCTATTACAAAGTAGGAATGCGAGGAAAATGGGATGCCAACTTCTTATTCTAAGTTTCACATGGTATCATCAAAATCTTAACAATAAATTTCCTAACAGTATTGTAGTGTATTTTGTGATGTATCAAGTATATTTTTTGTTCAAGGCATTGGTCCCTTTATATAGGTGCTTTGAGAGATCACTTGTAAAGTTCTGATGGGAAAAGGACACAAAAATCAGACGCAGACAGATTGCATGGCCCGTGTGCAGATCACACGGTCAGATCGTGCCTATAAATGATTTTTGTCTCTGTATTTCACCCAAACACTTCACACGGTCGTGTCACATTCACACGGTCGGGTCATGTAATATGTCTCTGAAAATCAAGTCACACGAATGTGTAAAAGTCACACGGGGTCAACTCACATGGTCCTGTGAGCTTCACACGGGCAGACCGTGTGATGTGTTTTTGTCCGTTTTCTTCGTTTCTTTGATCTTCTTCTCGCATTCTTCAATCTTGTATGGGCTTTCAAATTGATATCTTTCTGTTTAAGCTCCATTTCCTGTAAAAAGTTATAAGAATACGCAGTATCATGCCCTTCCAAGGAAACCAAGTAGAATACACTAAATATGCATACAAATGCATCAATTATATATCGTTTTAAGCCCTTAAATGCACGTATATTTTACACATATCAAAATTCCCCAAACTTAAATCATTGCTCGTCCTCGAGCAAACTAAGAAAAATAATCAATGGGTTACAAAGAACACACAATAACACTATAAACATTCAATCTCATTCGAATCCATCTTCAAGTAAACCATGTAATTCATTATCAAAAAATCATCAATTTTAAATTTGGCATAATCAATACTCTTCCAGGTACTTAACATCGCGACTCACAAGAAGTAGTGTATCACTCATCTCTCAAAGTGTATGGGAAGTGTATGCACTCAAAATCAATTCAATGAATGTAGAACTAACATATGCTTGCAAATCGTCTAACATCTCTACTACTTTAGTGTGCACAACTTAAGAATCAAAAAAGACTTTTCATTTGGTTTTAATGTAAGCTCTTTGGTAAGGGTAGGAAAATTTTGGATTGAGAGACTTGACTTGAGCAAATAGAATTTAAGCACAAAGACTTTCAATTCACCAACCCATTTCACCATAAAATTCATCTTTTCAAAATATTTTGTTTTTCAACTCATACTCCACTCTTTTTCTCCTTTTTCCATTCTTAGGCCATTTGTTTTCTTCTCTTTTGCCTTAAGCTTTTTTCTTTTTTACAATTTCCATAATTTCTCTTTCTTTCTTTCTTTTGCTCGATTTTTTTTCTCTTTTTTTCAGAAATTTCTTTTCTTTCTAGCTTCATTACTCTTTCATTTACCTAAGCACTGCTCATCCCTCATTCTTTTGCCAACTTTCTCTCTTTTTTATAATTTCACCACATTTTTCCCAAACTATTCATCTTCTATAAGCACAAGTAATTTTAGGGACAAAATCATTTTTTTCAATTTTTTAAAGATCAAGATGTGGCTAACAATAAAAAGTTTAGGCTCAAAGTGGCGAACTAGGGAATCATGAGTTAATAGGTAGGCTTTTTAGGCTAAAGTAGGCTAAAACAAAGATGGCCTTAAATCATTTTCAAAAATTGCACACAGACATAGCTTCAACGAAGATACCAAACCAAGTTCAAGAGTTCTAACAAACATGAATGACACACTCAAGAAAAAATAAGACTGCATAATATAAAAGCAATTAAAGGCACAAGCTCACAGGCTTATATTTTGCAACATGCTCAAATACTCAATTTTCTTAACTATTGCCAAACAAGTAAATGACATCACCTCAACAATTCATCACAATATTCACAAAAATATTTCATCTGATCATAAAATTAAATGCTCATAGTAAAATCAAACGGAAGCTTCTTGTACTTTTTTTGAATTTTTGATCATAAGTCACACAAAAGCAATTAAACGTGCTAAAGCGATAAAGGTGCTAAAATAGAAAAACAAAAAATCGATTATTATTATTATTTTTTAAAAAAAATTATGCAAATTCTATTCTTCTACATGCAATCCTAAATGCAATGCAACAATGCAACAGTACTTATTTACGCGTTCTTGACAATGCAACAATCGTAAACTTAAAATATGCTTCATCCCAAACATATGAAGAAATTATTAAAAGAAAGAGGAATGCATAAAGAGTACTTACCTGGATCGTTCACCTGCCCGTGTGCATTTCACACGGCCGGGCTGGGCGGCCATGTTTGTTGTCTGTCCAATGCTTGGTTCAGCCATACGTTCATGTGCAGCTCACACGACCAGCCTATGTGGTTGGTCTCTGTGATCCGTATTGCACGGTCTGTGTGGAATTTTTCACATGGTCGTGTGAAGTCATTTTTCCATTTTTTTATATAAAATGCGGAGTTTCTCGCGATGCCTCCTACACAACCACCCACAATAACAAACAAAACTAAAAATTTACATTAATAAAGAAATCAAAATCAAATTAAAACAAAATAAACGAAGGCGGTCAGAATAAAATAGAAATAAACAGAAATAAAAATCAAAATCAAAATAACTTGGGTTGCCTCCCACGAAGTGCTGAGTTTTACGTCTTCATCCAGACGCCAGATTTCTAGCATCACTGTCGCTGAACTGTGTCATTTGAAATATTTAAGCCCTCATATTATGTACCATCCATCAGACGAATGGTGTTACACTTTTCTCTTGGATTAAGTTCAGTGTCGCTTGTGAATTTGCCCTTTTGATGTTGGCCTCCCACGACAGTAGCGATTTGGGCTACTTGTGTTTCCAAATATTTCGGTCTCGCATTCAACAAAAACAATGTTAGGACCAAAAAAAAAACATTTATTTACAAAAGAAACACAAAATCAAAAAATAAAAAAAATAAAAAAAAATATTTACAAACATCGAAAAAAATTATTTACAAAATTTTTGCTTCAATTAAGATTGAACTACTTATTACTATATCTAAGTTGAATCTTTCAATCCGCGGCAACGACGCCAAAAACTTGAATAGCAAAAATCTTTTCACTATGTTGCAAGTGTACAATGTAGTTTATAGAATAATGGCAAGTAAGGTTGTATTCCTCATGGATTGAATACAAAACACGTAGGCTATAATAACATCGTATTCCAATTTTATTGAAGCGACCGAAAATCACAAGTTTTATAAATTCTAGATTAACAAATAAAATAAAAGAAGTAAATTTGTAAAAACCGGAACTCCACAAGTCTTTGCAACAAATACGAAAGCAACCCTAGGCACATAATCTCAACATACTTCTTCAATAGTAAATCCAATTAATATTTATCAAAACCAATTTATATGTTTCTATGGGTTCAATTCCTATATTTGTTTATTCCCCCTCCCGAAGCAAATAAAAAGTTGATTAATACCAATTGCTAGCTCCCTACTCAACAATTAATATTAACTCCCAAAAGATCTTTAATTGAAGTACTCCCCACAAACAGTTGTAAGCCTCCCGACTCTATACTTGTTTATGTCTGAATGCGATTTTCTTTTGTTAGAACTCACCTCCTCGATTATGGACTAACAAATATGACATGCAAATTATTGGCCAAATAATTTACAAGAAATAAGCATTTGAATTCATATAATAGAACACATAAATTAATTAAGAAAACAATCAATAAAGATTTAACATGAATCCACAGTTTTGATTATGCCCTAGTGTAGGTCCCAAGGGGTAATGAGTAAGGTTTAGAAAGTGGGGTTGAATAAACCTTACCAATTTTTCAATTTAGTCCTTTTAAAATATATTCAGAGTTAACTCAAATCAGCTAAGTCCTAGAGGGACAGCAAGGTTGGCTTACACAACCAAGTTACCCACTCAACAGACTCGACTAAACTGTTGATAGTATAACTTAGTTGTTTTCAGCTAACACTTAGAAATACAGTTGATTTGGTTTTGTCAGCAGAAGACTTTTCAACCTAATGAATTTAAACAAGGTTTTATCAACACTTGTTTTAGCAATGGTTATTATCAGCAGAGTTTAGCAAGTTTAACTATATCAACAGTTATAAACAAATGCAAGAATTAAAGTGTGCTGAAAAGTAAATAAGACACAAGCAGTTTTATAGTGGTTCGGGGATGGGGTAACTCATCTAATCCACTCTTATCCAACTCATGGAGGAATCCACTAAGTAACTTAAGCATGGTTACAAAGAAGTTATCAGTCCGAGTCAGCTTTGATCACACAGCCTGCGGCTCCTGGGACTCAGTTTCTTCACAAGATAGTTGTCCTGTTACTTCAGCCTCCTTCAAACCCATGGACTTGATCACTTAGCCCTCCAACAGATTCAAAGCACCGGTTTGATCTGGAAGCTCACTACTTCTCCTTCAACCTTGGAGAGTGGACCCATTTGTTTTTTAAAACAATTTTCCTCTTCAACTGATGAAGTAATCTTTCCTTCACTGAGTGTGTTGGATTGAGTTCCTTCGAAATTAGACTTGAGGTTTACTTTGAAAAGCTTGAGAGATATTTTCAGGTTATTGCTTGATTGCTTGTATGCTTGTAATGAACTCGGTAACCTTCTCTCACTTGCTTCCTCAGCCTTTTATAGTGCACATTTGAAATTATGTTCGTTGAAGAGATAGACATAAATTTCAAATCACACTCGTAGGTTGTTGGTTTGTCTTGTCTTGTAGCATTGATGTAGATCATACCATGAATTAAATGCTCTGCAGCCTTTCCTTAATCTCTGCAGGTTTTCAGGTACATCTCATTGGTTCCTTGCTTTTTGCACTCTTTCAGCAAAACAGCTTTATTGTTGGCAGCCTGACATATGCCTATTTCCAGAAAAACCTTGCCTTGTCTTGACAACGGATCTCTTTCAGTTTTCTTCAAGTTTTGTCTGCTGCATACCCCTTTGACATTCGATTCCAACCATTTTGGAATGACTTAACTGTCAGTCAGCTGACTGAGACAACTTTTATGTCACTTGACTGAGTCTTTACTTCACTTCACACGGCTAACACACAACTGGGTCTTCTCTTCGATCTTCAGTCGAGTCTTGTAATCTTCAACTTGGCTGACTCTAACTCAGCTCATACAGCACTATCTATTACAAGTTGAATTATATAGAAAATGCGGTGCCAACTTTCTAATCTAAGTTTTATATGGTATCATCAAAATCTAAACATGAATTTTCTCAACAATTTCTCCCTTTTTGATGATGCCAAAACTTAAATAAATACAACAAAGTAAATAGTGCAGTAACACATAATGAATGTATAGAATATGTAAAATTTATTGAACATATTATTCTTGTACTTTACAATTGCACTTTACAGAGTTTTTTTTACAAAGTATAACCTATATAATGTATCAGAGCGAGCTATACACAAGTATTTATACAAGTGTATCAGAGTATTACAGGTATCAGAGCATTAGGATATTACAGGGTACTTATTTACAGCTAAGTACAATATAATGAAGGGGTTCAGCTGTCTTCAACGCCTTGACTGCTTCTTTCTTTTCTCATCCTCCTCGGCTCTTCTACAGTCCTCTTCAGCTCTCCTTCTCTTTCTATCCTCTTCATCCCTCTTCTTTTTGTTATAGGCTCTTTTGGCAGCAGGGTCCTCCCTTTCCTATCTTTCTCTCCATTCTTGATCCAGCTTAACATTCTCTTCTTCAGCTCTCCTCCTAGATTCTTCATTCTTCCTCTCCACTTCATTGTTAGCAAGAGTATCTAGCTCACCAAAGAGTTGATTCCCTTCTTCTGTGGATCAACCTAATAAATATCTTTAGGTTTCAGCTGTGATGGAGTACCTCTGCTTCTTCCACCATTGCCAAACCTTCCCCTTCCTTGCTACGACTCAACTCCTCCTCTTGGAGTGTACTTTGTCTGGTGCTTTGGAAGTCTCGGATCGCTTGAACTCGCGCTGTATCACCGATGTACACAAGTCGAGTCCTTTTTCCAATACGGATCCCACGCCTAGGGTAGAGTCATATTCTTGAAGTATTCTTCTGCAGTTAGAGTTTGAAATTCCTCTAAGGACCTTGGTTCAGATCCTGCATCAGGCAATGTAAGCTCACGAGGGGGTCGCACAGCTGGGGAATCTTTTAACAGTCCAGCTATGGGGCCTTCATACTTTGCTTTCATATTTTCAATCCTCCCGTGATGTTTCTCAACTACCTTCTCAAATTCAACCTCAATGGCTTGTCGAGACTTCTTGTATGCCAAATCAGCTTTCTCTTTAATAAATAGATTTTGTGGTAGCTGGCTGAGGATAGAGGTTGTGACTTCACCATGCTGAGGGGTTTTAGAAAGCATAATCTTCAAGGGCGGCTTCTTCACCTTGCTGCTTGCTTCCCCCTTGCTGCTTGCTTCCCACTTACTTCCACTTACTTCCTTATTACTCCCTTTCTTTTTACTTTCATCTTTCCCCTTTTTGGCATCATCACCAACGGGTAAAGCTAGTTGAGGGAATACTCCTCCAAGGAGTAGATCAATCTTCCTGTTGGTCATGTCTATCTTATCATGACTCTTGGAGTATGTTGTTCTGAATTCAGATCGCAGAGCCTTCATTTCAGTTGCCATTAGCTTTATCTCTGTTTGGAGCATCATAATATCCATATGCATGTTGGCCTCTGTTTTCTGAAATTCTGCCTTGTGTTGTGCCTTCAGCAACTCCATATCGTTCTTGTGTGATTGATCCATCCTGATCATGTGATCCCTCTGCCTCTGCTGAAATTTGGCATTGTTTGAGCTCCAGATCACCATTTTGGCAAAAAGAAATTTAAAGTATGTGACCTGCTCACCCTTAGTGCTTTAGTCTATCCAATCCATTCCCTTATCCTTAAGACCGTGACTCTGATGCCTCGGATGTCTCCTGTGATGTTTGCATCTCTGTTTTCAAGTCGTTGGTTGAGTGATGTGAATCCGTCTTCCATATTTTCAATTTCATTACAGATGGCCTTGAAGGCTTTGCGGAAGTCGATTGCATCAGCAAACTTGTCTTCTGGCCACACAGAATCAAAGTCAAATCCAATCGGACATTGTTGTAGTATCAACAGAGTTCCAAATTCTTCACCGGACTTGGACGATATACTTTGCACTTTCAGCGGCTGACACTACTTCCAAAGGTACATGAGCCTCGGAAGGAAAGTAATCAGCAAATAGATCTTCGGGAAAAAAGGATATCTCCACATCCTCTACTGGTGGAGTCGTACCCTTTTCCTTCAATATTTCTTCAGCTCTTTGTGCCTTAGTTGTCTCGGTCCATCGACATCATCCTGTGCGGCGTTTTTAGCTCATGAGTCGATCGACCCTTAACTGTCTTAACAACTTTTCATTGGCATCAGTGGTATCTTCCTTTTGAGTTGACTATTCCTCGGCTAACTTATTAGCGCCATTGGAAGGTGATGGCACCATGGGAGGTGGGCCATAAACCAATGTGAAGTTTATAGGAGCAGCTTTGTCACTAGCTTGCCTCCTCTTTGCCAGTGCCTCCTCGGCAGCTGTGTCCTCAAATGATTTTTCAATAGGGTTGGACTTAGCTTCATCGTTGGTTCCCAAGAATTCAACATCGACATTCTCTTGAGAACCATGAAGAGCACTAATTTCCTCTTCTTCCATGAATTCTTCCCCGAGGGTCCGCACTGTTCTTCGCCTTTACCCAGTGAAGTCTCAACCTCCTCTCGGGCCTTTCTTTACCCTCGCGGCCTCAACCGCTGATGGGACTTGGGCCATCCCTTTTGTAGTCTCAACTGCAGCAGGGTCTTCAACAGAAATTCCTTCAGCAGACGGAGCTGCATTGGGGTCTTCAGTGGCATCCTTCGGAGTCTCAACTCCTTGGATTGCACTTTCAGTGCCAAGAGTCTCAAATCTCGTGGCCACACTTCCATCATTTTCCTTGGTTGCAAAGAATCGCTTCATCACCGCATGGCAATGCTAGATTTCACCGAGACAAATCGAATCGTCTGAGCCTCGTCAACCCCACTCTGTTGTATAATAATAGTCTCACCTTCACCTCCAGACTTCTCTTTGGTTTTGTCTCCCACAGCCTCCACCGACCTGGTTGTGGTGGTTTAAGTTTTCCCCTCAGCTGGCACACTAGCTAAGCCTCGAGCAGTGGGGCACTCGAAACCTGAGACTCGGATGCGTTTCCTTTTGAGTGATCAGCCATTAGGGCAGGTGTCTCAACACCTTCTTCAAGGATTGGCTTGGCTAAGGTGTCCTCTTCTACACTGTCCTTAGCTCCACCGCCAATCTTCCTGGTATTTTCATCCTCGGAGTGCACGGGAGATGTGGTGGCATCAATTGTTCTCACCATCTCCATGGTATTTGGGCTAGGAGTAATCATTATAGAAGAAGGCTCTCCTTGGCCCTTTTGCAATCTCTGATTGTGTAGCTCTTTGGATTCTTTCAAATTAACTTTTACCGCAACTCGCTTTTCTCCACTCATCGTAGGGGCCCATCTTATCATCGTTGCTGCTAGCAGGCACTCCTTCAAAGGGGTAGGGTTGAGGTTGTTTGGATTACTCAATTGCCTTGGCCTTTTCCTTGTGATTCTCCTCGTCCTTTTTTTCAAAGAGGATGGTCATGCAGAAGTCATAGTCCATGGAAGAACGAACCAGAATGTTCCCTAGGAAATTCAAGAGTTCTTCTTCCTCCTCTACTGATGCTGGAATTGAGCTCTGAGATAGCTCAACTTCCAATTCCTCCACACCGTCAGCCTTTCCTGTACATCTGGGTATGTTGGAGATGGTATAACCACATCATCATCCTCCTCGTCTTCAGCAGCAGGACGAGGGGAGTTCTTTCATCCTCATTTGATCGGGCATCAGTTTGAGGGGAGCAAACAACTAACTTCTTAGACTGGTCAGATGTGCCCACTTCTTTTTCTTCAACTATCTCATGAACAGCTATTTCTTCTACATTCTACTAATCTCTACCAGCAGACTCCTCAACTTCTGCAGTGGTCTCCTCACCACCTTCAGCTTGCTTAGAATGCTGCTCCTCTATTTCAGCAGTGTCCTTTTCAACATAAGTGTCAGACTCAGCTGGCTTTTCCAAAGTAGATCTTCTTACTAATCGCTTTCTCTTGGTTTGTACAAGAGGAATCTCTTCCTCTTTTTCTTCCTCTTTGATGGCAGCTGTCTCCGCCATCTTTATCTTCTTGGATGCAGCTGGGCTTCGAGGCACAGCTGAGCATTTCTTCTTTGTGACTAGAGAAGGTGCAGGGGTATCCTTCTCAGTCTCGGCTGCTGGGGCAGGTGTTGGGCCTTCCGTGGCTAGGGGGCAGGGGCAGGCTTTGCTGTGGCAATTTTCTTCTTCTTCTGCATAGCCTTTGAAGAATGAGCCTTTGCAGTTGCAGTAGTGTCCTCGGGGACAGGATCAGCTAACTCACCTTCGCTGGTGTCACTCTTCATGCATGGGCTTGTCTCTGAGAAGCGGAGAGGTTTGCCTTGAACATCTTCTTATTTACATAGAACGGTTTCCCACGCCTGAGGGGAATGCCCTTCACCTCCATCAGATGGCCAATCACTAGGCCATACCCTAGCGAACTGACAAACAGACCAGCATCATTAATAGTCTTATTTATCACGTTCTGGAAGATTCTGCTGAAGATGAAATCAGCCCAGTTCACCTTCTTCACCTCCATAATAGCAGCCATGACAGTCAGCTTTGTCCTAGACAGTTGATTGAAGCTGCCAAACTTCATATCTACACACTTGGACACCTCATCCATTAGCTTATGGTAATCGTCCTTGATGAGCGACTTATTGGCTTTATAAATAGCCTTAGCAGCAGACTCTGGCTTGGCGATTTCCTTCCACGCCGCAGCCAGGTTTATGTCTTTTTCAGTGACTTTCTTCAATACAGACGAAGGAAGGTGGCAGTACTTAGCCAAATCTGCAGCAGTAATCTTTATGTCGGTGCTGGGGATGGAAGAACGGATTTCTCCATCGTGAGCCTCAATGTTCACGTAGAACATGGCCACCTCTTCAAGATAGGTGTGCAGAAACTCCATAGTGAGAAATCCCTTCAGACTATATTTCTCTAATTTCTCGGCAATCTTCTTAGTAAGGGCTTTGTCAACCCCTTGCTTCACTATTCCTTAAAAATCTACCGTCGAACCGGAGTGGATCTTCTCAGCCATCTTTATGAAATCATAACTTGGAGCCATTTCAGAAAATGAGACTTAAAACACTTGAACTTGAATACCGTACGAACTAGGGTTTTGCTTTGCCTTTGCTTAGAGAGAGATGAGTGTAAAGTGAGGAGAGAGAAATTTGATTTCGGGTATATAAGATATGTGAAAGGACAGTTATTAGAATTTAAAAAGTTTGATCATGATCAACGGTTGAGATTAAAAGCTTGAAACCGTATTAATTTCCCCGCATTAAATGGAGCAGCATTTATATCCAATCATAGGCTAAACGGGTACAGGCTTTTTACTGACACCATAATTACTGCTGATGTTATGCCCAAAAACATTCCCGCTCACAGAAAACGACTGCATTTTGTCACTTAGCTCATAAATAACTCAACAATCTTCCAAAAGTGACTTAACTTTGCTTATATCTTCACATAATGAACACTCAGCTGTCCAGCTAACTCGATACAGCTGACTAGCCATCTTGACTATTTCACTTGGCTGAAAAGTGAAGCTTTGCGGATTTTCAATTCTCTCTTCTTTGACTCTGCTGATTGAGTCTTCTGAGCCTCATAACTCAGCTCAATCAAACCTAGATCATTTTTAAGCTCTTCAAACCTTGATTCAAATAATGGCTTAGTGAATATATTCGCTAACTGCTTATCAAATGATATGTATTCCAAAGTGATGTCTTTCTTTTCAACATGATTTCTTATGAAATGATATCTGACATCAATGTGCTTGGTTCTTGAATCCAATATTAGTTTCTGGGTTATTGCAATAGCACTTGTGTTGTTACACATAATTGGAATCTCTTTTTCTTCTATATCATAGTCTCTCATTTGTTGCCTCATCCATAATACTTGGGCACAACAGCTGCCTGCAGCTATGTACTGTGCTTTAGCTTTGGATGTAGCTATTGAATTTTGTTTCTTGTTGAACCAAGAAACTAGTCTATTTCCAAGCATTTGACAAGTACCTGACGTACTTTTCCTGTCTACTCTACATCCAGCATAGTCTGAGTAGCCAACTAGCTTTAATCCTCCTTTCTTTGGATACCATAAGCCAACTTCTTGGCATCCCTTCAAATACCTTAGGATTCTCTTGGCTGCAGTTATGTGACTCTCTTTTGGTGCAGATTGAAATCTAGCAATACACCTACAGCAAAGGTGATGTCTGGCCTACTTGTTGTTAAATAGAGCAATGATCCAATAAGATCTCTATATCTGGTTTGATCTACATCTTTGCCATCTGCATCCATATCCATCTTGACTGATGTATTCATGGGAATTTTCACTGATGACTTCTCTTCCATACAAAATTTCTTCATCAAATCTCTGGTATACTTGGTTTGACTTATGAAGGTTACATCCTTCATTTATTTGACTTGAAGACCTAGGAAGAAAGTCAGCTCTTCCATCAAGCTCATTTCAAACTTCCCTTGCATGAGGTTTGAAAACTTGTCACACAGCTCTTTATTTGTAGATCCAAAGATGTTGTCATCCACATAAATTTGAAACTGAGACAATGTGTCATTTGAGGCTCTTGGTTCTTGTTTCAATCCATACAATGCTTTGTTGAGCTAGTAGATTTTATTTCCAATAGTTTTCTGCTCAAAACCTGGAGGTTGTTCCACATAGACTTCTTCTTCCAAAAGTCCATTCAAAAATGCACTCTTCACATCCATTTGATACACAGTGAAGTTCCTGTGTGCAGCATAAGCAAACAACATCCTAATTGCTTCCAATCTAGCAATAGGAGCAAAGGTTTCATCAATATTTATACCTACCAGGTGGCAATACCCTTTGGCTACCAATCTTGCTTTGTTTCTTACTACAAACCCCTCTTCATTCATCTTGTTTCTAAATACCCACTTAGTACCAATAACATTTTGGTGGGTAGGCCTTTGAACTAATTCCCAAACTTTGTGTCTTTCAAACTGATTCAGCTCTTCCTGCATAGCTAGAATCCAATGTGTGTTATCTAATGCTTGTGACACGTCTTTAGGCTCCATTTGGGATATGAAACAAGTTAACATAGCTTCATGTTGAGTTCTGGATCTGGTTCTTACTCCTTCTCTTACATCTCCAATAATAAGCTTTGGAGGATGGTCTCTCGGCCATCTCACATCTGGTTGGAGAAAGTCTGCTGGGTTCAGTCGTCTTGTAGCTAAGTTATCTTGAACAGCTTCATTATCATCATTCAGCTGCAGACCTTCCAACTGTCTCTGAGATTCAGCTATCTAATCTTCATCAGGGTTGAGTGCTCTAACATCTGCTTTAATATACAGACTCTTCTAAATAGTTGGTGGATTTCTCTTGTCAACTCATCTATGTCTTCTCCATTAACAGTAGGTTCATCAAAAACCATATGGATAGACTCTTCTATGACCATAGTCCTCTTGTTCAGCACTCTATAAGCTTTACCTTCAGCTTAGTATCCCAAAAAGATACTTTCATCAGCTTTAGCATCAAAAGCTTTCAGATTGTCCTTGCCATTATTGTGGATGAAGCACTTACATCCAAATATTCAAAAATATCCAATATTTGGCTTCCTCCCAGTTAACATTTCATAGGGATTTTTGGACAACTGCCTTTTAATCATAAATCCATTCTAAGTGTAGCAAGCAATATTGATGGCTTCAGCCCAAAATCTCTTGGGCAATCCAGCTTCAGCTAACATGGTCCTCGCAGCTTTCTTGAGAGTTTTGTTCCTTCTTTCAGCTACTCCATTCTGTTGTGGAGTTCTTGCAGCTGACAACTCATGAGCAATACCATTCTCAATGCAATATTGAGTTATAATCCCATTGACAAACTCAGTTCCCCTATCAGACCTTATCGTTATAATGGTTTGGCTCTTCTCATTTTGAACTCTTCTTATCAGCTGAGGCAATTTCTGCAAGGTTTCCTTCTTTTTACACATAAAGATTGTCCATGTATATCTTGAATAATCATCCACCACCAACTAAGGTGTATTTCTTTCCACTGATACTAGATGGTTCAACAGGACCAAATAGATCCATATGCAATAAGTGCAATATCCTGGTTGAAGAAGGACTTGGCTTATCCTTAAAAAATATTTGATTTGCTTTTAACTCCTTGCAAGCTTGTTGATTGTCTTGAAATTCAAGTGACTCAGCTTCTTGTGTCACAGCTAACTTGATTTGGATGTACTCTTTGCTAGCAGACATGTGCTTGGTGTAGCAGTTGACCAATCCACTACATACATGTTCTTTTGCCTTGATCCTTGTAGCACAATCTCATTTGATTCAGCATCTTTGATCTAACTTACACCGATGTTGAATACAATATTATAGCCTTTGTCACAGAGTTGGATGATGCTCAGCAGATTGAAGTTGAGACCTTCAACATATGCTACATCTATGATCTCTAGTCCATTTTTCTTGATGGATCATGTGCCTTTGATTTTCCTTGGAGCTTCATTTCCTCATAATATGACTTTAGCACCTTTGATTTCCTTGAATTTTGATAGATTGTTCTTGTTCCCTGTCATATGTTTGGAACAGCCACTATCCATGTACCAGGTTCCTTGGCACTCAGCTGTTCCCTGAACCTGCAATCAAGGAATTTAGTTTTTAGGTACCCATACTTGCCTGGGTCATGAGGGGTTAGTGCTATAAGGTGTTCCAACAAACCTATCGTCAGATGATCTGACTCAAAGAGGTTGCCACTTATCAGTTCCATAATCATAATGTACATTAGAAAATTGCTTGGGGGCCTTAGTGTAGGTCCCAAGGGGTGTGAGTAAGGTTTAGAAGGGGGGGTTGAATAAACCTTACCAACTTTTCGATTTCACAACTATGTCCTTAAGGGACAGCTAAGTTAGTTAACCAGCAGAGTTAGCCACTCAACAGACTCGATTGAGCCGTTGATAGAATAACTCAGCTGTTTAGTCTAAACCTTAACTTGGTTGTGATGAGATTTTCAGCGGAAGACTTAACACCCTTGAATTTGGTTTAAGTTTGTTTTAACACTTGGTTTTAACACTTTGTAAGTTGGATAGCAAATTATCAGCAGATATAAAGTGATATGCAGAAATAAAATGTTGAAATGTAAATGACACAATAATTTTTATAGAGGTTCGAAGATGGGGTAATTCTTCTACTCCTCTCTTCTCCAACTCCTGGAGGAATCCACTAAGTATTGATCAGAGTACAAAGTGGTTATCAGTTCAGATACAAGTCTTGATCACACAGCTGACTTGATCCTTTGGCACTCAGTCTAGAGATGCCTTGGTCACGCAGCTTGGCTTCTCGTCCGACTCGGCTTTCTTCTTCATCAAGGCCGCTTTGCTACTTCAAACTCACTTGCTCAAGCTTCTTGGATTTGATCACGAAGCCCTCCAATAACTTGAGACTGGTTCGACCTTGAACCTTTCTACAATCCTCCTTGGAATGTAGACCCCTTTTGATTCTTCAAAAGTTTCCTCTTCAACAGTTTGAAGTTGTCTTTCCTTCACAGCTTGGTGTTGGATCGATTTCCTTCGAAATTTAGGATTGAGGATTTGCTTGAATAACTTGAGAATATTTTGCAGGTTATAGTGTGAATAAATGCTTGATTGTTCGTGGTTCAGGTAACCTTCTCTCAATGAGATTCCTCAGCCTTTTATAGTGAACTTTCAAAAATCTACCCGCTGAAGAGATATGCTGATTTTCAAAAGTCACTAGTGTTCATTGGCTTGTCTTGTTGCAGTCCTTGATATTGACATTTCCTCGTATTAAATGAATGTTCATTTTCGAGTCGACACGAGGTGCGAGATTTCCCATTGGTTTATTCCTTTTGCACGCTTCGGGGATCAACATTTTCGTGACATGGCAAATGGAAGTATTACTTATTTAAGTAAGCTTCTTGACTTCAGGCAAATGGATTCTTTTCATTGTCTTGACTTGATCGCAGTTCTCTAACTTCCCCAGGTGACTTCGAGTTAGCTTCCAATCAATGGATGATTCATCGGTCACTCCAACTTGAGACTTGGCTTCTTGAGTTGACTTGACTGACACTTCACACAGCTGTATCCCAGCTGATACTCCTCCAGTCGAGTTCTTGACTTCTCCTCCTTGCCATACTCAGCTGCTCCATAGCGGAGTTTTCATTCTAGTCTTCAGTTGACTTCTTGTATATCCAGGCATAGCTGACTTGACTCACTCGCATAACCTATCTATTACAATGCAAATTACAAGGAAAATGGGGTGCCAACTTTCTAGTCTAAGTTTTATATGGCATTCATCAAAATCTAAACAATAAATTTCCCAACAATTTCGCCCTTTTTGATGATGCCAAAACTTAAAACATACAAAATGTAAATAGCAAAGATACATACAGACAATGTAGAAACAGAGAATGTATGCGTAGAATCAATCTTTTTATTGATCATATCATTCTTGTTCTTTACACAGTTGTTTACAATGTGTATCATAGCAAACATAGCATTCTATATCTAAGCAAAAGTATAGAAATTACACAATTTCTTATTCAACGTACAGAAGACTTACATATATATGTATTTACAATAGTAAAATACATGAAGAGGTGGACAAAGAACACCACATCATCTTCGCCGCCCTTCTTTCTTTCTTCTTGACTTGGCTGTCGCCCTCCTCGGTCTCTTTCTTTTCTTTTCTTCTTCTTCAAAGAAATCTTCTTCCTTTCGTATGCTCTCTTTGCTGCATCGTCTCTTCGCTTTCTTTCTTGCCTTTCTTCCCACAGTTGATCTTGCCTTTTGTTTTCTTCTTCAATCCTTTTGACATAGTCAGCATTCTTCCTAGCCACTTCCCGGTTGGCTACTTCGTCATATCCAAATTTGAGATCCTTCCTTTCTTGCCCTGGATCTACATATTCAATGTTTTTGGGTAGAGGTCTAGGTTGAAAACCTCCGCCTCCACCACTCCTTCCTCTTCCTCTGGGCGTATATTGTACTGGAGTTTTCTTCTTGCTAGCTGAATGGCTGCTTGTAGTCTGCTGCCTATCAGCTTCTTCACATAGCTTTAGACCCTTCTCTCAATATAAGTCCCAGGTTTGGGCTATGGACATATTTTTGAAGTATCCCTCGGATTCGAGCGTTTTGAATTCTTTCACTGATCATGGCTCGTCTCCATCGTCTGGAATGGCATCTGTGTCTTTTCCTGCCAGAATGCCTCCGTATTGTTTCAATATATCCATCACACGGGCATCCATTTTTCCTTCGACTTCCTTCATCCTGCTTCTACGATTTTTCTCTTCTCAGACATAGGTACAGCAGAGTGTTGGAGCGGCAGAGTTACTGGAAGTTTGCTGATTATGTCAGCTGTGACAAGGCCTTGTTGAGGGGTTTCAAAGAAACATTAGAGTCATATCTTTTGAACCTTCCCCCTCAACTACTTTTCCCTTTTCTTTTCTTCTCGTTTCTTCAACTATTTTCTTCTTCTTCACAATAGTTGCGCCTTCTCTTTCTCATCTCACGACCCTTTCAACATCTTCAAGTATTCCTCTTCCCCTTTTTGGCATCATCAATGGAGAGAGGAACCCCTGGAACATGCCAAAAAGCATGAAATCTAGGCGGCCGATAGCCGAGTTTTGCTTGAGTCTCAGAGTATGATGTATGAAATTCTCGAGTGGGTGGCTTTGGATTCGCCCGCCACCACCTTCATTTCGTCATGAGAAGGCTAAATTTGTTATTCATATTTTCCTCTACGTGCGTAAGTTCTTTCTTGTGAAATTCTCGCAGCTAGCCCATTTTAGTGTTGTGGGAGGCATGCATTCTCAATATTTTCTTGCATCCTCCTCTTCATGTCAAGATTTATCGCGCTCCAAATCAACATTTTGTTGTACAATGCCTTGAAATATCTGACTTGTTCTAGTCGCATTGTACGCTGCTGTTGACACCATTCCCTGATTCTAACCACTATTCCACGCAGATCGGCCGTAAGATTAGCATCCCTATTGTCCAGCCGCATATCCAATGTTGCCTGGTGCCGTTCTATCTTCTCAATCTCTGCAAAGATTGTCTTGAAGACCTCTCGTGCCTCACCACCTTGGTCTCGTGGCGGCCAAGCAACATCAAAATCAAAGTCTGTCGGGACGATAGTATTTGTGGGAATAACTAGGTCAGGTCTGACGTTGAAACGTCGCTGCTCTCGAGCTGTTTCTTCATCAAGTTCACGCAGCTCAATAGAGAAAGGGAAAGTTTCTTCAAATGCATCATCACGGACATATGGTATAGATTCCACCATTACTCGTGCCTGTGATGTGCCCGGTTGAGTGGAGTCTGCTGCAGCTTTGGGAGACTACACAGACGACTCGGTTTCAGCTGGGCCTTGGTGAGTGGTTTGGCTAGCTGACTGAGCCTCAGCTGTCTTAATAGTTTCTTCGGCCTCAGTGGATTCTGCTAAATGAATTTGTTGTTCCTCAGCTGCACCATCAGCGTCATCGGAAGATGATGAGTCTGGAAGGCTTAGCTTATCATCAAAATTGAATGTTTGGAGAGTAGCCTTGAGGTCTGGCTTGCTCGTACTTGGTAGAGCGTCCTCAGCTGAGTCTTTTTTATGTGCAGTTGGGGTAGACTCAGCTTCATCTGCAGATCCCAAGAAGGTTGTATCAGGATCATCCTGGGAGTCATGAAGAGCGCTGATTTCCTCCTCTGAATCAGCAATTATGGTCTGGGGAATGCTCTTATCTCCTTGATTTTTACCTAGGGAAGTCTCAACCTCCATTAGGCCTTCATTACCTCCTGCAGTCTCAACTGCAGCGGGGCCTTGTACAATCCCTTCGACAGACTCAGTTGTCTTAGGGTCTTCTGCGATGGCATCCATAGGAGTCTCAACTCCGTGGATTGCACTTTCATTGCCCAGAGTATTAACTCCCGGGACAGATCCATCCTGTGCCTCGATTGCATCGGCGTCCTCGGCCGCAGAGCTATTGGCACTTCACCGAGACACACTCAACCGTCCGAAGCCACAAGACAACTTGTTGTTGTTCTTTTTCTTTTTCCTTCTCCACTTCACCTCCTTTCTGCATGGTGGAGTCATTTGCAAGATCCTCCGACCTAGCCGCAGCTGGAGTGAGTTTCCCCCGGGCGCACCACCGAGTGACTTAGGGTGGGGTCACTCTGCTCCAGACTCCCGACTTTGTCAAGTGAGTGTTCAGCCGTGGGGACAGGTGGTAAGACACCTTTAACATGGGTTGGCTCAACTTGGGTGCCCAAGTTCCCAGTGTCATCGCCAATTCCCTTAGATCCATCTTCTGAATGAACTGGGAAGTGGTTGCAGCAATAACTGTGGCAATCAGCTGCACCACTCCCAACGGATCAATTTCCAGCTGTGATTTGGAAGACTCTCCTGGTCCTTCCATCAGCTATTTCTCATGCATCAGTGTGGATTCCCGCATGGCTTGCTGCATGTCCAACTTTTCTTGTGCAGCAATAGGGTCCATGTCCTCATCACTGTCTGAGAGTATGTCAAGATGAGGATGAGTATGGTCGCTGGTTCCAGTTAGAGGACAAATGCTAGATTTCTCACGAGCCTCTGCTTCCTCAGTTGCTCTTGTCTGTTCGTTTTTCCTTCCGAATTTGCAGCATATTAATACAGTTATCCTCATCCAGGGCTTGCAGCACAGTATCAACTTCGAGAAACCTGAAGAGTTCCTCTTCCTCATCAATAAACTCTGGGTGTTCAAACTGCACCCTAGAGTGACTCAACTTCCATTTCCTCCATGCTCTTAGACGATTTTGGATGTCTGGGTACAATGGAGAGCATATGATCACATCTTCATCCTCTCCCTATTGCCCTTCCTTTTCAGGAATGGAGGGTAGCAAACTCCGCTTTTACCCTCAAAGCAGATTCTGCCGCAGTGGAGATACGATCCTGTCGGGGGGATACTACTGCCTCGATTGCTTCTTGTTCTCACTTGCTTCGTCTGAGCTGGGTCTTCAACTTGCCTCTCGCTGATCGCTTGATGAGATTTGCGCTTTCATCAAGCACTTCGAGACTCGCACCTCTTTCGCAGCTCGGTGATTTGCTCTAGCTGAGTTGCAACCTCAGCCGTCTTCTTAAGCTCCGAGAGCTTGGTGAGTCTTCTCCTTCTCTTAGTTATCACCAGAGGAATGTTTGGTTCTACTTCCTCTCGGTTCCTCGAAGGTAAAGGCCTTTGGAGTTGCTTTTAGAGGCAGGCTACTTTCTCACCTTGCGCCCCTTCTTCTTCTTCATTCCCGGAGAAGGTATTAAGGATTCCTTCTCCACCGCGCTCCAGGGGCGGGAGACACGGCCGCAGGGGCAGGTGACTCCTACCGTAGGGGCAGTGTGGTTTTCTTCTTTGTTCTTTGGGGCAGCCTTTCTTCTTTCCAAATTTGCATGGGCAGCTTTCTTCTTCTGGAGGGGAGGCAAGCTAAATGTTTCCTCGGGTCACCGATTCCCCTCACAAGTGTCCGCCCGCTTGGCGTATGCTCTCTTCGGGCTCCGCATAAGTTGGCCCGAACGCCTTCTTTTTAACATGGAATGATTTTCCATGTCGGGCGGGGAACACCCTTCACCTCCATTAGATGGCCAATGACTAGGCCATAGCCCAGTGATCCTCCAACGGATCCATCCTATTTGAAAGACTTGTTGCCAATGTTCTGGCAAAGTCTGTTGTAGATGAATTCAGCCCAGTTAATCTTCTTCTCCTCCATGATCGTAGCCATGACGATCAGCTTGGTTTTGGACAGCTGATTGAAGCTTCCAAACTTCATGTCTACACATTTGGCAATGATATCCAATAGTTTGTGATAATCATCCTTCAGCAGCTTCTTGTCAGCTGTGTTGACAACTTTTGCAGCACACTCGGGTTTGGCCACTTCCTTCCATGCAGCTGACCAAATCAATGTCTGCCTCATATATCTCTGCCACACCTTCCGACGGCAGCAAACAATGCTCCGCTAGATCTTCAGCAGTGATTGTAAGATCCTTCCCGTGAACAGAGGATTTGATGCCCTCGTCATGAACTTCAGCGTTCACGTAGAACTGTGCTACTTCTTCAACATATGTCATCTGAAACTCCATCGTGAGAAAGGGTTTCAGTCCGGATTTCTCGATTTTATCAGCAATCTTCACAAGGGGTTTCATCGGAACCCTGTTTAATCATCCCTTCGAAATCCACTGTTGAACCGGTGTGGATTTGCTTGCCTAGCTTAGTGAAATCATAGGTTGATGCCATTTTTATGAGTTTTTACCGATCGAAACTTGACGAACTTGCTTTGAAGACTGGTAGGGTTTTGAGAGAAAAGATACTTGTTTTCTTTGCTTTGGAAAGATGAACAGTTTAAGTGAGAGAAAAACTGAACGAAAGAGTATATAAGGGGTATGAAAGGACGTGTTTTCGGTTTTTGAAATATTGATCGAGATCAACGGCTCAGATTTAGCACGTCTCATTTGCATTTAATTGCTCGCATTTAATGCGGCAGCATTTATATCCAATCATATGCTTACTGTGCAGCTTTTGACTGTACCCGTCATTATTACGCTGACATCATCCTTAAAAACATTCCCGCTCATTAAAAACGACTGTGTTTTTGTCACTTAGCTTATAAATGACTCAGCTTACTCCTTAACTGACTCAACTCTTCTTCTCTTTATTCATATAGTGACTCAGCTGTCAGCTAACTTGATACAGCTGACTTTCCGATACGGCTGATTCACTTGGCTGATTTATGAAATTTGCTCTGTTTTCATCTTTTCATGTTTCATCTCTCCTCAATGAGTCTTCTAATTGTCAACTCAGCTCAATTAACCCTAGCTCATGCTTGAGTTCTTCAAATCTTGATTCACATAATGGCTTTGTGAATATGTCAGCTAACTGTTTATCAGTTGAGATGTATTCCAAGGTGATGTCTTTCTTTTCAACATGATCTCTTATGAAATGATATCTGACATCAATGTGCTTTGTTCTTGAATGCAACACAGGATTCTGAGTGATTGCAATAGCACTTGTGTTATCACACATAATTGGAATCTCTTTTTATTCAACATCATAATCTCTCAGTTGTTGTCTCATCCATAAGACTTGGGCACAACAATGCCCGAGCTATGTACTACTACCACTGTGGATGTAGCTATTGAGTTTTGCTTCTTGCTAAACCAGAAACCAATATGTTTCCAAGCATTTGATATGTACTTGAAGTACTTTTCCACAACTCTAATCCAACATAGTCGAGTTTGAGTAGCCAATCGCCTTGAATCCACCTTCCTTTGATACCATAAGCCGACTTCCCCGGCATCCCTTCAAATATCTTAGATTCTCTTAGTCGCAATATGTGACTTTCGTTTGGTGCGATTGAAATCTTGCATATACTCCTACCGCAAAGGTGATGTCCGCCTCGCTTGTTGTTAAATAGAGCAGTGATCCAATCAGTGCTCTATATCTGGTTTGATCCACAGGCTTACCATTTGCATCCATATCCATCTTGACTGATGTATTCATTGGTATTTTCGCAGAAGACTTCTCTTCCATACCAAATTTCTTCATTAAATCTCTCGTGTACTTTGTTTGACTTATGGAGGTTCCATCCTTCACTGTTAACTTGAAGTCCTAGAAAGAATGTCGCTCTCCCGTCATGCTCATTTCAAATTTGCCTTGCATGAGGTTTGAGAACTTATCACACAAACTCTTTGTTTGTGGATCCAAAAATGATATCATCCACATATATTTGAACAAGCAAAGATACTCTCTCCATCTTGAATTCTGAAGAGTGTTCTGTCCACTTTGCCTTTGGTGAATCCATTATCTGTCATAAATTGAGATAATGTATCATACCATGCTCTTGGTGCCTGTTTCAATCCATATAAGGCTTTCTTGAGCTTGTACACCTTGTCTCCAGGAGTCTTCTGCTCAAATCCTGGAGGTTGTTCAATATAGACTTCTTCTTCCAACAATCCATTTAAGAATGCACTTTTCACATCCATTTGATATACAATGAAGTTCTTGTGAGCAGAGCTCTCGCTTAGTCAAGGAGTTAGAGAGAGAAGCTCTCAATCGGGAAAAAAACCTCCGCCAAGTGCTCCTCCCCCTCTCGCGATCGATTTCTTCCTCATTTTCTTAGATTTCTTGGTGAATCTTCCATTCTCGCTCATAGATCTCTGCTTTTTATTTCGACTTTGCACCGATTATTTTCTTTGTTTTCACATATTTGGGCCTGCAAAAACCCATTTCATCGTAGCTTTTTGGCCGGGATTTTCGAATTCGATTTGGGACTTTGAATTTCGGTTGGGTGTTCGCAGACTGCTACCCAACATCCTTAGAGGGATGGGTAAGTCAAGAACGAAAGCCAACAAGGCAAAAATCCAAATTAATCAATGACCAAAAAGTCGTTGTCGCTTACAAAGAGGGTAAGATCGCAGTAAATTTCGATAAATCGATAAATCCGCTACCAAGGGAAAGATGTTGTTGATCCCCTAAGTGATGCAAGTTCACCGGGGGAAAACTATGATTCTTCCTCCTATGAGTCTGATGAGGAATCTGAGGAAGAATCCCGAAAATCCATGGTGGGTGTGAGTTCTGCTGCACACCAAGTGTTTGTTGAAATTCCTAAACCAAAGTGGCAGCTTAGAACCGAGCAAACAACTAAGTCCCCCAAGCTCCATGGACTTCGTTGTTTGCTTTGGCAACCATAAACCGTAGGTGGCCACCCGGCTCAAGGTCATCGAGCCCAACTCGATGACCTTGATGATATCATTTTTGAGGAGAAACACGCTGATAATGTTGAAGATTCATGGGGCTTTTGTCTCGTTGGTTGTTTTGCTAGGCGTTTCCCAGGGAAGATTGCATTGTTGGAGATGTGTAAGAAATGGCAGGTGCCATTTCAATACTTTACCCACACAAGTAAATGGCTCATATTCAAGTTTGCGGATGAGGCAGCCCGTGATAAGGTCTTGCTTGGGGGACCTTACTATGTATTTGGCAGGCCTTTGTTGCTTAAGAAAATGCCCAAGTACTTTGAATTTGATGATATGGAAATCCAAACTATGCCTGTTTGGGTGCAACACGTCTACTGTGGATTTCGAATCCAATTGCTCTAAGCATGGTTGCCACCAAGATTGGGAAGCCATTACATACGGATTCCCTTATCAAGCTTTTGAATGAACGATCTCATTTCCAAGGATGCTTTGGTTGAAGTTGATGCCTCTAAGGAGCTTAAGAGGGAACTTCGCATTCGCTTGCCGTCTGTAAGAGAAGAATGCAACAAGTGTTGTATGAGCACGAACCAAAATTTTGCTCCAAGTGTAAGGAAATTGGCCACAAGATTTCTTGGGATGTACCAAGGAAAATAAAGCAAATGACATGACAACCGCTCAAGCCGAGGGTTAGGAAGCCTGTTGCACAAAACCAACCGACAAAGCAAACGTTGAAGGCTCGAGCAGAGCTTCACGAGTTGCTAATAATGTGCAAAAACTCACTATCAAGGATAAGGAGCTGTTGAGATCATTGAAGAGGCTCAAGTGCAACCTTCAAAGGAGAAACAACCAGTCCAAACGAAAGTGAATCCCCGCCATTCATCGAGGTGAGAGGTCGCACAAGGAAAAGGATTACTCCGCCTCCTATTATCAAGATGCAGAGGGACAAGCGTCCGCAATCAAGCTCTCGAGAAGGGCGATAATCCAAATAAAGGAACCGCCAAGACCCACAATAAGAAGGATAAGGGAAGGGATTCAACCCTTCCTAAATCATCATGAAGATTGCTAGTTGGAACATCGTGGCTTTAACAAGTCCCCAAAAAAAAAAGGGTGTCATGAATTTCTTGAGACACCATAAACTTGATGTAATTGAGTGTTGGAAACAAAGTTGGTTGAGGCAACTTTACCGAAAATTATGAGAACTTGGTTTGTCTTTGGTTTGAAGTATACTTGCAACTTCCACACGCATCCTAATGGTAGGATCTTGGTCTTGTGGAATCCGCCCACCGTCATTCTTGAGGAGCCGACATCTCTCCACAAGTAATTCATCAGCTATTACTTGCAAGGTATCTTCGTTTCCTCCTTGCAAGTTTTATTTATGGATATCACACTCACAGTAGTAGGAAACCATTGTGGGACAATCTTATATCTTTTGGTGAAAATTGTTCCTTGCCTTGATTTCTATTGGGGATTTTAATAATGTTCTCAATGCTAAGGAGAAGTGTAATGGCAAAGATGTTACCAGCCATGAACTCAAACATTTTGAAGAGTGTTGTGTTCTCACGGGTCTCACGGACTTGAGATCAATGGGATGTCACTTTACTTGGACAAATAATGAGGTCCGTGCAAACTTGATCGGCAATAGTTAACAAGCATTGGTTTGACCAAGGCCTTGATGGGATGGCGAATTTCTTGCCCTCGGGATGTCTATCGACCATTCCCCTTGTATTGTCTTTTGTTGGATGTGATTGCTAACACCAATAGGCCATTTCAATTTTTCAATATGTGGGCTAGTCATACATTTCAATGACCTAGTCGCCACAAATTGGAATTTGTACGTCAGGGGCACCAAGCAATTTATGCTTTGTAAGAAGCTTAAGCATTTGAAACATCCCCTCAAGGAGCTTAATAATAAGCATTTCTCACACATTTCAAGTCGAGCAGCAAAGGCAAAGGAGGATTTAGAACGGGCCCAATTGCAGCTGCATGATGATCCAACGAATGTGGATTTACAAAATTTTGTGGCTACCATGAGGAAACAATCCATGAGTTTGAGTGAAGCTGAACGATGCTTTTATTACCAAAAAGCTAAGTGCAAGCACTTAAACCAAAGTGATCGGGGCACCAAGTTCTTCCACGACTTGGTTAAAAGGAATAAGAAACGCAACCGCATTGTCTCTCCTGTATGTAAAGAAGATGGTCACCCAACCACTTCTATGGATGAAGTTGCTAAGGAGTTTACAAAGATCTATGAGTGTTTGCTTGGCACAATGGACTCTTGTGAACCGATTGATCCGATATTATCAATGCCGGTCCATCCATTTCTTTGGAACAAGCTTGCAATTTGGAGAGGGACATCTCTGTAGACAGAAATCCGGGATGCCTTGTTCGACATTGGAGAGACAAATCCCCTGTCCGGACGGTTTTAATTCATGCTTCTTCAAGAAGTCATGGGAGATTGTCGGGGATGATTTTAGTGCAAAGAATTGAAGAATTCTTTGTTAATGGGTCTTTACTAAAGCAAATTAATCACACTGTCATTGCTTTAGTACCAAAAGGACAAAGATGCTCAATCGCTTGGGGATTATAGCCCATTTCATGTTGCAATGTGTTTTACAAGGTGATTACGAAAATCATGGCCAAGAGAATGGCACCGTTGTTGGAGAATATAGTGGATCGTGCTCGGGCTTTTTGTTGGGAAGACTTATGACCGAGAATATTCATCTCGCACAAGAACTTCTCCTAATATAATCGAAAAACGAATCTCTCCCGGATGCCTTCTCAAAATTGATCCGAGAAAGGCATATGACTCATGGTCGATTTCTTACGGGTCATGCTTGAAGGGTTGGGCTTCCCCTCAAAATTCACTCATTGGATCATGGAATGTGTGACTTCTCCATCTTATTCCATTGCACTAAATGGAAGTTTGTATGGGAAATTTGTTTGGAAAGAAGGGACTAAGGCAAGGAGACCCTTTATCACCTTTCCTCCTTTTTGTGCTTTGCCTTGAATATTTTTCTCGTTTGATTAATATTGTCGCCAATAGGGACCGTTTTGCTTACCATCCCAAATGTGCCAAATTGAATATCACTCATTTGGCCTTTGCGGATGACTTGATGCTCTTTTCTAAAGGAGACTCGTAATTCGCTTCGGTGTATTGTTGGATTGCTTGAATAAGTTTAGCGGTGTTCGTGATTACGGGCGAACTTGAATAAATCCACTTATACACACCGTATCATCGGGCGTAAAATTAGTTGATATCCACAGCTTGTGAATATGCCAATTGGATCTATGCCGCTTCAAATACCTTGGAATACCGCTTGCGTGAGAAAAATTGAAAGCGGTTCACTATGCTTCTCTTGTTGAGAAAATTGCGGGTTATATTAATGCTTGGGCCAATTGTACTCTTACTTATGCCGGACGAACAGAGTTGATCGGATCGGTTGTGCAAGGTGTTGAGTGCTTTTGGTTATCAATTCTACCAATCCCAAAGACTGATTGATAGAATAACCAACATTTGTCGCTCTCTTCCTTTGGGGCGAGCGCAAGGCAATCGGTTGCTTGAAAGATATTTGTCTCCCCAAGACCGGCGGAGGACTAGGTTTCGGGGATGTCAAAACTTGGAACCTTGCCCTCCTCGCAGCTGTCCTTTGGAACATTCACGATAAAAGGGACTCTTTGTGGATCAGATGGGTGGACCAAGTGTATCTTAATGGGGCTTCCGTGTGGGATTGGACACCACGAAAGGAGATTCTCCCCTCCTCAAGCGCATCTTTGAAATTCGGGACATCATTGTCAGTAAAGAAGGGACTACCGAGCTTGCATTGCCAACCTTAATCGGTGGTTCGCAGGGGAAAATTCTGGTTGCTCAAAAGCATATGAATATTTCAGACCGAGGGGCATTCCGAACGTTTGGGCAAATGAAGTTTGGAGACATTACATTCCTCCCAAGCATTCATTTATCCTTTGGCTTGGTATCAAGGGAAGGTTACAAACCAAGGATCGCCTCCACTATATGGACATTGATCAAAATTGTGATTTATGTGGGACAAAGACCGAAACATTGGATCACCTATTTTTTTCAAAGTGCAACATGACCAATCAAGTTTGGCTACAGATCAAGAAATGGCTTTGCATCACAAGAGCCATGACTACAATTAAAAGTGCACTGAAATACATGAAGAAAGAAGCTCGTGGGACTTCGTGGCAATCATGTGCCAAGAAAAGCGCAGCGGCATGCATCCTTTGTATATCATATTTGACCGCTCGTAATAGGCGGCTATTCGAAGGGGCGGTAGTTACTTCCGACGGCATTACTGTGAAATCAAAACACAGTATACAAGATCATGTTTTCTTCAGATCCTCATGTTTTGGTTCAATATGAACACCTTGCTTTGGGGCATTAGTTCTAGTGCATTTTCGGTTTGTTTGTTGTGTGTAAATGGCATGTATTAGCCATCAAGCTGTACTAGCCTTTTAGGGACATTTAGTCCCATTGTGTTGTAATTATCTGGGCTTGCCTAGAATATTTTGTACATTTGCGATGATATATATTATTCACATTTCATCCAAAAAAAAAAGTTCTTGTGAGCAGCATAGGCAAGAAACATCCTTATTGCTTCTAGTCTTGCAACAGGAGCAAATGTTTCATCAAAATCTATTCCTTCTTCTTGGCAATACCCTTTGGCTACCAATCTTGCTTTGTTCCTTACCACAGAACCTTCCTCATTCATCTTGTTTCTGAAAACCCATTTTGTGCCAATAACATTTTGATGGGTTGGTCTTTGCACCAATTCCCAAACCTTGTTTCTTTCAAACTGATTCAGCTCTTCTTACATGGCTTGAATCCAATGTGTGTCATCCAATGCTTGGGACACATCTTTTGGTTCTATTTGGGAAATAAAACAAGTGAACATAGCTTCTTGTTGAGCTCTGGATCTGGTCTTACACCATCTCTTACATTTCCAATAACTAGCTCGTGGATGGTCTCTCGGCCATCTCACATCGTTGGAGTAAATCACCGGGTTCGATCGTCTTGCAACAGTGTTGTCTTGAGAGCAGCTCTATCATCATCATTTAGCTACATATTCTCCAGTTGTCTTTGAGATTCAGCTATCTCATCTTCATCTTGATTAATTGCTCCAGCTTCTGCTTCAACATAAGGACTCTTCTGCATAGTTGGCTGATTCAGCTTATCAGCTAACTCTTCAATGTCCTCTCCATTTACATTAGGTTCATCAAAAACCACATGGATAGACTCTTCTGTGATCATTGTCCTCTTGTTTAGTAATCAGTAGGCTTTGCTTTCAGCTGAGTATCCCAAGAAGATACCTTCATCAGCTTTAGCATCAAAAGCCTTTAGATTATCCTTGCCATTGTTGTGGATGAAGCATTTACATCCAAATGTTCTAAAATATCCAACCTTTGGCTTTCTCCCTGTCCATATTTCATAGGGAGTTTTTGCCAGCTGTCTATTGATCATGCATCTATTTTGAGTATAGCATGCGATTGATGGCTTCACCCAAAATCTTTTGGCAATCCACTTGCTAACATGGTTCTTGCAGCTTCCTTGAGAGTTCTGCTTTTCTTCTTTCTACTCCATTCTCATTGTGGAGTCCTTTGTCAGAGATAATTCATGAGCAATACCATTTTCAACACAATATTGAGTTATTATTCCATTGACAAACTCGGTTCCTCTATCGATCTTATCTTTATAATGATTTGACTCTTCTCATTTTGAACTCTTTTCATCGGTTGAGGTACTTTCTCGCAAAGTTTCCTTCTTTTTGCACATGAAGATCGTCCATGTATATCTTGAATACTCATCCACCACTACTAGAGTGTATTTCTTTCCACTTATGTTGGCTGCTCAATCGGACCAAATAAGTCCATATGCAAATGATGCAATATCCTTGTTGAAGATGGACTTGACTTCTCTTTGAATGATGATTTGATCTCGCTTTCCCATCCGCATGCACCACAAACACTTTCCTTCTTGTACAATCGAGTCCGCGGTCCTTCTACAAGATTACTCCTTGCAAGCTTGTTAATTGTCTTGAAATTCAAAGACTCACTTTCTTGTGCACAACCAACTTGATTCGGCAGTACTCTTTGCTAGCGCGACAAGTGCTTGGTGTGGCAGTCGACCAATCTACCACATACATGTTCTTTTGTCTAGATCCTTGTAACACTACTTCATTTGATTCAGTGTCTTTGATTTGGCACACTCCCATATTGAATCCAACATTATAGCCCTTGTCACAGAGTTGGTTGATGCTTAACAGGTTGAAGTTGAGGCCTTCAACGTATGCAACATCTGTGATTTCTAATCCATTTTTCTTGATGGATCCAGTGCCTCTTATTTTCCTTGGAGCTTTATTTTCTCCAAATATGACTTTTGCGCCTCTAATCTCCTTGATTTTTGACAGATTTTTCTTATTTCCTGTCATGTGTCTGGAATAGCCACTGTCCATGTATCAGGTTCCTTGGCACTTAGCTGTTCCTTGAACCTGCAATCAAGGAAATTAGTTTTTAGGTACCCATACTTGTCTGGGTCCTGAGGGGTTAGTGTTGTAAGATGATCCAACCAACCTATAGCCAAATGATCTAACTTTATGAGGTTGCCATCTATCTGTTCCATAATCATAATTCACTTTGGCAAATTGCTTGGGGGCTTTAGGTTCATACAGCTGTCTCTTTTGTCTGTATGCCTGTGTGTGTGTTTTAGCAATTGCCTTCTTTGGGTAGTTGTGATATTTCTGAGTGTAGTGCTTGGGTGCATATGTGTGCTGATGATAGCTCTTTTGCCTTTGGAATGACCTTTGTTGAGTTCTAGGCCTTTGCCATTTTGGCATATATTCCGTAGGTTTTTGCTGATATTTCACATTATTGCAATCAGGTTGGCTTGGGTAGTTTCTACCATTCCCATCATTTGTGTTCCTTTGATAGAACTTCTCCGGGGATCTCGTAGCTCTGCTTTCTTCTTCACAGAGTACTTCCCGTTTGGAGCTTGTTGAGGCACTCTGCCGGATTTTTTCTCGCTTGTCCTCTCAAAGACACTCAATCAATCGGCCGCTTTTCCTTTTTCTTTATATCCAAGGCCGCTTTGTTTGTGATTGTGCTTTGGAGTGAATGTGGGTGCAACATTTGGTGTCTTGGATTTTTGAGATGCTTCATTACTTGAAGATCCTTTTTCCAAAATCACTCTGGGAGTTTGACTGTGCACAAAGGAATTGAATCATATGCCTGTCTTATCTCCACATTCTTTTTGGCTCATAATAAGGTCATCCAATGATTTAGATGCCTTTGTGAATGAAGCAATCACATTTTTGAGATCATTTTCCCTCTTTTCTATAGCAAATATTTCTCGCTACTAGTTTAGCATTTTCAAATTGACTCTTTGTTCTCATCGGCTATGTGACTTAGAGTACTCGGCTCCTTAGTCACCAGTGAGTTTTGCTTTTGAGCTGGTTGTTTTCCTCATTTAATAGTGTGTGTGAGGATTTAATATGCTCAAAGTCTTTCATCATTTTGCCTAATGAATCATAAAGATCAGTGGGTGATGAAGTGTGTGTGTCATAATCACTATCACTAGAATCTGAGTGAGATGAGTTAGAGTGTACCTCATCTTCTTGGTCAGGTTGATCTTGTTCTTTAGCCATTAGACGGATCATTGCTTCTTCTTCGAATCACTTGAGTAGTCGCTTCACTACTCTCTCGAGTCTCTTGATCTTTTGAGCTTAGCCTCTCTCGTGATCTCTGCAGCCAACATAGCCTTTTTTCTTCTCTTGTCTTTTTTTCTCTCAAGACTCTTCTTTCTTTCTTCTTCATTCCTCGTATTTATTGACTACGGGATATGGACAAATCAATAGCAAAGTGTCCTGGTTGTCTACAGCCCCAACACAGTTCTCAACTCTTTGATCGCTCTTTTTTCTTCTTGGGTTATCATCTCTCGATATTCAACCTTTCGATGCTCAGCTCTCTTGGGTGGCCTGTCTTCCCTTGAATTGGAGGGAGCTGAATGTCTCCTGGAGGATTCACCCTTGTTTCTTTTATAGTTCTTGTTGAAGAACTTGTTGAATCTTTTAACCATCAAGGCAATTTCCTCCTGGTCAATGGCTTCCTTAACCTCAGCTCTTTTCCTATCTTTTACTATGAGTGCAGCTGTTTTGTGTACAATTGTCTCCTCTTGATCTTTTCTTCTCAGCTCGAACTCGTAGGCTTTGAGGTCTGAGAATAGCTCATGATTGGATGTTGTTGTGAGGTTCATTGAATGTCTCAGGGCCATGACCTTCATTTCCCATTCAGCTGGGAGGCTTCTTAGAATCTTCATACATATTTCCTTCTGTGTATATTCTTTCCCAAGTGCAGATAGTTCATTGGTAATCTCAGTGAATCGAGCATCCAGCTGATCCAAGGTTTCACCTGCAAGCATTTTAAAATTTTCAATTTTTTATACAGCAACCGACAATTTGTTTTCTTTAATTTGCTCAAATCCTTCACAAATTAAAGTTAATTTATCCCAAATTTGTTTTGCAGTTTGACAAGATTTGACTTTGTTGAACATTGCTTTGTACAAGGTTTTGTAAAGTATGTCCTTGGACACATTGTCCAAGTTGTATCTTCTTTTGTCCTCGTTTGTCCATTCAGTCCTTGGTTTCTCAACCAGGGCTGGTCTTGCTTCAAAAGAAGCCTTCCTCTCCTTCACCGCAAATGCTTCTGTCAACAATGATCACTTTCGCATTTTGCAGGCCCATCCTCTATCACTATCCACATTTCATCATGTAAAGCTGATAGATGAGCCTGCATACGAATTTTCCAGTCATCAAATTCCTCAGTAGTGAACATAGGAATGTGTGTCAAATTTGCTTCCATGATAATAACTTTGTTGAATAAAAGTAGCTTTTGAAAGAGCAAGTGTTAAAAACTTCTTTGAAAGAATGGAGATCTAGTTCAGTAACCAGTGCGGAAGGCTCAATGAACCAACCGCCTCGATACCACTTGTAGGTCCCAAGGGGTGTGAGTAAGGTTTAGAAGGGGGTTGAATAAACCTTACCAACTTTTCGATTTTAGTCCTTTTAAAATAATACGGAGTTAATTTCACAAATAAGTCCTTAAGGGACAAATGTTAGTTAATCAAATAGAGTTAGCCACTCAACGACTCGATTGAGTGTTGATAGAAAAACTCACTGCTTAGTCTAAACCTTAACTTGGTCAGATGAGATTTTCAAAGGGAAGACTTAACACCCTTGAATTTGGTTTAAGTTTGTTTTAACATTAGGTTTTAGCACTTTGTAGATTATCAGTTGGATAGCAAATTATCAGCAGATATAAAGTGATATGCAGAAATAAAATGCTGAAATGTAAATGACACAATAATTTTTATAGAGGTTCGAAGATGGGGTAATTCTTCTACTCCCCTCTTCTCCAACTCCTGGCGGAATCCACTAAGTATTGATCAGAGTACAAAGTGGTTATCACCCGATACAAGTCTTGATCACACAAATGACTTGATCCTTTGGGACTCGATCCGAGATGCCTTGGTCACACAAACGCTTCTCGTCCGACTCAGCTTCTTCACAGGGCGGCTGCCTTGCCACTTCAGCTCACTTGCTCAAGCTTCTTGGATTTGATAGCCCTCCAATAACTTGAGACTGGTTCGGCCTTGAACCTTTTTACAATCCTCCTTGGAATGTAGACCCATTTTGATTCTTCAAAAGTTTCCTCTTCAACAGTTTGAAGTTGTCTTTCCTTCACAGCTTGGTGTTGGATCGATTTCCTTCAAATTTAGGCTTGAGGATTTGCTTGAATAACTTTAGAATATTTTGTAGGTTACAAAGTGAATAAATGTTTGATTGCTCGTGGTTCGTAACCTTCTCTCAATGAGATTCTCACCTTTTATAGTGAACTTTCAAAAATCTGCCCAGAAGAGAGATAGGTGATTTTCAAAAGTCACTAGTGTTCGTTGGCTTGTTTTGTTGCGAGTCCTTGATGTTGACATTTCCTCGTATGAAATGAATGTTCAGCTTTTCGTAGTCGACACGAGGTGCGATCTTTCCCATTGGTTTATTCCTTTTGCACGCTTCGGGATCAACACTTTCGACATGGCAAAGCATGGAAGTATTACTTATTTAAGTAAGCTTCTTGACTTCTGTGCAATGGATTCTTTTCATTTGTCTTGACTTGACTGCAGTTCTCTAACTTCCCCAGGTGACTTTGAGTTAGCTTCCAATCAATGGATGACTCATCTGTCACTTCAACTTGAGACTTGGCTTCTTAAGTTGACTTGACTGACACCTCACACAGTTGTATCCCAGCTGATACTCCTTCAGTCGAGTTCTTGACTTCTCCTCCTTGCCATACTCAGCTACTCCACAACGGAGTCTTCATTCCAGTCTTCAGTTGACTTCTTGTATATCCAGGCATAGCTGACTTGACTCAGCTCGTACAACCCTATCTATTACAATGCAAATTACAAGGAAAATGGGGTGCCAACTTTATAGTCTAAGTTTTACATGGCATTCATCAAAATCTAAACAATAAATTTCCCAACACTTAGGATCATACAGTTGTCTCTTTTGTCTGTATGCTTGTGTGTGTATTTGAGCATTTGCTTTCTTGGGATAATAGTGGAACTTCTGGGCATATTGGGTTTTGTGCCTGGGTGTATAAGTGTGATGATTATAGCTCTTTTGCCTTGGGAATGACCTGTGATGAGGTTGAGGTCTTTGCCACTTAGGCTTGTATCCCATAGGTCTTGGCTGATATCTTATTTGATTATTCCAATCAGCCTGGCTAGGGTAGTTTCTACCATTCCCATCATGTGATTTTCTTTGCTGAAATCTCTGGGGCTTTTGGTAGCTCTATTTAGATTTTACAGATTATTTCCTTTTTGGAGTCTACTGATGAACTTTTCTGAATTTAGTTTTGGGTCATGTCAATCTTGAATCGCTTTTACCTTTTCCTTGTAACCAAGGCCGATGGTTGTGATTGTGTTTTTGAGTGGGTGTTGGTGCAACATATGGTGCTTTAGATTTTTGGATTCTCTCATTGCTTGAGGATCCTTTTTCCATAACTACTCTTGGGACTTGGACATGCACAAAGGAATTAAATCCAATGCCTGTCTTGTCAACACTTTCTTTTTGAATCATTATAAGTTCATCCAAAGATTTGGATGCCTTAGTGAATGATGCAATCACATTCTTAAAATCCTTTTTCCTCTATTCTCAGTAGCAAATAAGTCCGCTGGATCTTGGCAATTTCAAAGCTTAGTGTTCTCATCATCTATGTGACTCGAGTACTCATGAGTTAGCTATGAGTTTTGGCATTTAAGTCGGCTATTTTCCTCATTTAGCAAAGATTTGTGAGGTTTTTATGTGCTCAAAAGCTTTCGTCATTTTTCCAATAGAATCATAAAGATATGTAGGTGATGAAGTGTTTGTGTCACTATCACTATCACTTAAATCAGAATGAGATGAGTTAGAGTGTACCTCATCTTCTTGATCTTTGGAGTCTTGTTCTTTGGCCATGAGGCATATCAAAGCCTCTTCCTCTCAGATCACCGGAGTAGTCGCCACTACTATCTGACTCTGTTGGTTCCTTGCTCTTGGATGTCTCAGCAGTCTCCGCAACCAAAATGGCTTACTTCTTTTCCTGTCTTCTTTCCCTGAAAACTTTTATTTCTTCTTCATTTCAGTACTTGTTGACTGGTGGATAAGGACAGTCAACAACAAAGTGTCCTGGTTGCTTGCAATTCCAACACAGGTTCTCAGCTCTCTGCAAGTCAACTCTATCAGCTCTCTAATACTCAGTTCTTTGATGTTCAGCTCTCTTGGGTGGTATGTTCTCCCTTGCTTTGGAGGGTGCTGAGTATCTTCTAGATGATTCACCCTTGTTCATTTTATAGTTCTTATTGAAGAACTTATTGAACCTTTTTATCATCAGGGCAATCTCTTCTTGGTCTATGGTCTCCTTGGATTCATCTCTCTTTGCTTCACCAGCCATGAGTGCAGATGTCTTAGGTACAACTGTCTCCTCTTGTTCTTTCTTTCTCAGCTCAAACTCATATGCTTTAAGATCAGAGAACAACTCATGGTTTGATGTCTTGGTGAGATCCATGGAATGTCTCAGGGCCATGACCTTCATTTCCCACTCACCTGGGATAGACCTTAAGATCTTCATACACATCTCCTTATGTGTGTATTCCTTCCCTAGAGTTGAAAGCTCATTGGTGATCTCTGTGAATCTGGCATCCAGCTGATCCAGACTTTCACCTGCAATCATTTTAAAGTTTTCAAACTTTTGAATGGCAACAGTTAATTTGTTTTCTTTAATTTGATTAGACCCTTCACAAATCAAAGTGTGTTGTTCCCAAATCTCTTTGGCTGTTTTACAAGATTTAACTTTATTAAACATAGACTTATCAAGAGTTTTATAAAGTATGTCCTTGGCAACATTGTCAATATTGTATCTCTTTCGATCATCGTTGGTCCATTCACAATGAGGTTTTTCCACCATAGCAGGTCTAGGCTCTGCTGGTGCAGCATCCTCTCCTTCAGCAGGAGCTACCCTTCTTACAGCATTGTTGACCTTTAAGATTTGCATTAGCCCATCCACAATCACTAGCCACATTTCATTATGCAGGGCTGATAGATGAGCCTGTATATGAATTTTCCAATCATCGAACTCTTCCACAGTGAACATTGGAATGCGAGTTAGATTTGCTTCCATGATGATAACTTTGCTTTTGAACTAAAAGCTTTAAAAACTCAAGTGTTGATTCTTTGAAAAAGAATGAGATCTAGTTCAGTAACCAGTACGGAAGGCTCAATGAACCAACTGCTCTGATACCACTTGTAGGTCCCAAGGGGTGATGTGTAAGGTTTAGAAGGAGGGGTTGAATAAACCTTACTAACTTTTCGATTTAGTCCTTTTACAATATATTCAGAGTTAACTCAAGTCAACTAAGTCCTTGAGGGACAGCTAGGTTGGCTTACGCAACAAAGTTACCCACTCAACAGACTCGACTGAGCTGTTGATAGTATAACTTAGTTGTTTTCAGCTAACTCTTAGAAATACAGTTGATTTGGTTTTGTCAGCGGAAGACTTTTCACCCTTATGAATATAAACACATTTTTTTCAACACTTGTTTTAGCAATGGTTATTATCAGCAGAGTTTAGCAAGTTTAACTATATGAGCAGTTATAAATAAATGCAAGAATTAAAGTGTGTTGAAAAGTAAATAAGACACAAGAAGTTTTATAGTGGTTCGAGGATAGGGTAACTTCTCTAATCCACCCTTCTTCAACTACTGGAGGAATCCACTAAGTAACGTAAGCTTGGTTACAAAGTAGTTATCAGTCCGAGTTAGCTTTGATCACACAACCTACTGCTCCTGGGACTGAGATTATTCACAAGACAGTTGTCCTGTTACTTCAGCCTCCTTCAAACCCTTGGACTTGATCACTTAGCCCTCCAACAGATTCAAAGCACTGGTTCGATCAGGAACCTCACTACTTCTCCTTCAACCTTGGAGAGTAGACAGTTTTGTTCTTGAAAATAATTTTCCTCTTCAACTGGTGAAGTAATCTTTCTTCATTGAGTGTGTTGGATTGAATTCCTTCAAAATTAGGCTTGAGGATTACTTTGAAAATCTTGAGAGATATTTGCATGTTATTGCTTGATTGCTTGTGTGCTGGTAATGAACTCGGTAACCTTCTCTCACTTGCTTCCTCATCCTTTTATAGTGCACATTTGAAATTATGTCCATTGAAGAGATAGACATAAATTTCAAATCACACTCGTAGGTTGTTGGCTTGTCTTGTCTTGCAACATTGATGTAGATCGTACCATGAATTAAATGCTCTACAGCCTTTCCTTAATCTTTGCAGGTTTTCAGGTACATCTCATTGGTTCCTTTTGATTTTTGCACTCTTTCAGCAAAATAGCTTTATTGCTGGCAGCCTGACACATGCCTATTTCCAGCAAAACCTTGACTTGTCTTGACAATAGATCTCTTTTAGTTTTCTTCAAGTCTTGTCTGTTGCATACCCCTTTGACATTCGATTCTAATCATTTTGGAATGACTTAGCTGTCAGTCAGCTGACTGAGACAGCTTTTTTGTCACTTGACTGAGTCTTTACTTCACTTCACACACCGACACACAATACAGTCTTCTTCGATCTTGATCGACTCTTGTAATATTCAACTTGGTGACTCTAACTCAAATTCATACAATTTACTATTACAAGTTGAATTACATAGAAAATGGGGTGCCAGCTTACTAAACTAAGTTTTACATGGTATCATCAAAATCTAAACATAAATTTTCCCAACACCTAGGATCAGAAAGATTAGCCCAATATATTTTATAAAAATTTATAGACAAAGATGAAATTAAATAGTTTGACATCGTTTAAGTAAAACAAGAGATCTAAACTAAGAAAGAAATTCCTTTCTTGTCAGGATGGATCCTCATTCCAAGCCTTCGAAACTCTTGTGCTTCCGTAGATGTGAAAGGCCTTGTGGTGCTCTTCGTAGATTAGCTCTCCTCTCTCAGAAGACTATTGATTTGTATAACCCTAGTGTATTGTAGTGTATTTTGTGATGTATTAAGTATATTTTTCGTGCAAAGCCTTGGTCCCTTTATATAGGTGGTTTGAGAGATCACTTGTAGAGTTCTGACCGTAAAAGAACACAAAAATCAGACGCAGACGAATCGCACGGCCTGTGTGCAGATAACACGGTCAGACTGTGTAAACGGTTTTTGTCTCTGTTTTTCACCTAAATACTTCACACGGTCGTGTAATATGTCTCTGAAAATCAAGTCGCACGAACGTGTAAAAATTACATAGGGTCAACTCACACGGTCGTGTAAGCTTCACACGAGCAGACTGTGTGATAGTTTTTTGTTTGTTTTCTTCGTTTCTTAAATCTTCTCCTTGCGTTCTTTAATCTTGTCCGGGCCTTCCAACTGATATCTTTCCGTTTATGCTATGTTTACTGTAAAAAGTTACAAGAATACGTAGTATCATGCCTTTCTAAGGGAACCAAGTAAAATACACTAAATATGTGTGCAAATGCATCAGTTTTATATTATTTTAAGCTCTTAAATGCACGTATATTTTACACATATCAATATACACATTACATAAGCATCAAATTTGTACTACATATGCATCATATCAACCTTAATTTGCAGTTATTGATTACTTCATTATTCAAACTACCAGACGGTGAGTTTGCCTTCAATGAAGGTCTCTGCATAACACATGGTAGATCCCCAGATGGACCCTCAACCTAACCCTCTAGTGGTAGTGGATTGTCCACAAAACCCTTCCCCAAACAGCTTATATTTAACTCTCTCATTGTTCTATCCTTTAAAATCTATGTGGTCCAAAAACATAGACTCGGCAACCTCCTAGAAATATTACGGCTGTAAAAAAACAACTTTGTCCATATAAAGAACCTACATTGAAAGGAGAGAAAACAATTAAAATTACAAATATAGCTATAAAAATAACTTAAAATGCAATTTAACTTACGCTTAAAAACAACAATGGACCGTTGAATTGTTTTTTCCGCCACTTTACCATTTGTCCCTGTTGGCAATCAGAATATTTAGTGTATACTCACATCAGTTCAATTACGAATGCTACTGACATCCTCCAGTCTTTTCATTATAAGTGGATTTGCCTATCCACTGGGATTGTTCCTAATCACCAAATAATCCACCAAATGTCTCTTAAACCAATCATTACCGTCTTTACAACTTCTCAACTTCTCACATACCTCACCAGCTATAATGTTATTGCCCGCCTTCGCAAAAAATTCTTGCCACTATTCGAGTAGCAGGCGCTCACCATCTGATCTAATTTTCTTCTCGATTTTAATAGACCGCTCGAGAATCTAGAAACACGCTGACATCGCTTACATCGATGTGGATCGATTTTCCTTCCCACATGTCACCTCACAACTAATAGGATTAAAGTTTTCCACCAACCAGTATACCAGCTGAGGGGGGAATTCTTTAATTCTCATCTCTAGCAATCCCCCAAAATCCATATCCACAATGGTAGCCCTCTGAGCAGGGTTTATTATTCCAATGACATCGACTAATTACCTTGGTGATGACCTTGTTGAACATTTCGACCTTTGCCTTTACTCCCAACTCTTTCACTTTTTAACCTCTTTTGCCCAAAGAAATTAATCTTGTCAATTCCCGACACATTCACTACTCAAATTCTTTCTTTTCTTTGTCACTTTTAGCTTGTCTTGAAAAATCATAAAATAATCACACATGTAAAAAAAAAATACATACACAAAAAACATGATAAGCAGCACACTAATAGATAAGCATTCTTGTACTACATGAAATTTGTCCACATATAATCATGTGTTGTTTCATATTACATAATTATAGTAGTTCATAAGCAAAACTACAGATGTGCACAAGCATAACAAAACCCAATCAATATTAATAGAAAAAATAAATCCACTTTGCAGAAAATCATTATTACACAAGCAACATGCACAAACTTAACAAGCAATACAAACAAAGTACATAAGCATATAAAGAAAATAGTGACAACGTAAATGTTAACGAACGCACTAGACACAAAACTCCTTATGGCTCCAAGAACAAACAAATGTTGCCCTCTTACTAAAATCTAAATGATGATCGCTTCACATGCAAACCTTAATACCTTCACAAGTAGAAATACACAATTACACAAGCGTACAAACAAAAATCGACATAAAAAAGTAATATTGCAGTGAAGTCAAAATATTAGACATTCCCCAAGCAACATGCACAAACTAAATAAGCAACATTAACAACTCACATAAGCATGTGAAAAAAGAGAAAAAAAAAATGAACAAAACTACCACAATCAACTCAACTACAATCATTCTGAACAAAATTCGCCAATGTGTAAAACAAAGTGAAAAACACACAAAAACAACCAAAAATCCAGCCCAAAACAAAACAAAAAGTGATTGTAGTTGCAAAAATCGAACAAAAAAATCCAAACAAGAAACCTTCATAAACCCTAAAATCGGGCTATTAAGTAAAAATTGAAACCTTAAAAACACAAACTCATGAGATGGAGACTTACTTTCCAAAAATCTGTAAAATCTTCAATTATCGAAATTGAACTCAGAAAATCTAAAGAGGAGGGAAATTTTTTTCTAGAGAAAACGTGAAAGAGTGAAAGCGAAAGGGGAGGGGGTTACTTAAAACTGAATGTACACGTCGGATGAGTGGGGAAGGAAAGTGAACGTGATTGATATCTAATCAAATCTCAGTAACTACTTCTATATTGTAAAATGACAACCATACTCTTTTTAATTGATGAACCAAAAAAAATATAAAAACCCCTAAAAATTCGGATCACCATCTATGATCAGGATTTGTCCCTGTGGACTCACCCCAAATGGGAGGACTCATAGGATCTATATCTTTTATATATATATATATATATATATATATATAGAGAGAGAGAGAGAGAGAGACTATTCTCATATTAGTAACCATAAATTTTTCCTGCTCATTTTTCATTTTTTAAAAAAATAATAAAATTATTCTTAAAAAATTAATAAAAATCTATTAAAAAATAAGAAGTTATAAATATTTGTGATTTCATTATTTTTGTTAGTGAACTTTCTTTCATAAATCACATTTTAAAGTTATATAAAAAAAGAGTTATTTAAATTATGTTTCCAAATATGTGTTCGTATTGCATTAATTATTATATATATATACATTTAAAATTTAATAACCTTTTTTGTTTTACATCCATTTTTAGACGGATAATATATCTAATTAATCATCTTTTTACGATCTTTGATTTGACACTCATATTGCATATATACAATAAAAGTATAAGCATAATAAATAAAAACATATAAGATATATTTGTTCATTATTTTGTAATGTGCTTTAAAAATTATGCATTCGGGCTATTGGACATCAATTTGTGTATTCATGTATTTTGGCTATTTATGATATATGTATAGTTGTTAATTGGGCTTGTCTCATTTCTTCATAATTATATAGAATTGTATTTAAGTTGATTAAATTCAATAAAAAATACTTATTTTAATTGAAGAAAATATACCAAACTATGTATCCAAATATTATATATATATATATATATATATTAAATATATCCATACATGGCATTATATAATAATGTAAGTTGAAATAAAAAAATTTATTTAATATATTCATGCAAAGCATTATATATGCATGTAAGAAGAAATTAAATTTTTATTTAATATAAAATTATATTCATAATAGTTTTTTATATATGAAAATTTAATTTTATATTTATTAACGTATTTTTTACGTTAATAAAAATTATTTTTTATATTTATCAATGTATTTTAGTATTCAACTTTTAAAGTTGTACATTTGGACATTATATATGAATTCGTCTGTTTGATATTTTTTTGATATATGTATATATATAAAAAAAATGAATAGTTTTATTTTTGAAATATTTTATTTTCCCATTGCTAAAAATAAATATGATTTTTGTTTAATTCCTTTAATAATTCTAACAACTGTTCAACTTTCTAAACCTTAAAAAAATATTCGAATTTGAAATAACTTTATTTTTGATTGCATAGAAAAACAATACATTAAATATTCAGGATTGGAAACTTTTATTTTCTTATAATAGATAAACATGTTCAATATATATATATAATTCACATTTATAAAATTTATCATCAACCAGATATATTGTATTTAAAAAGATTTTTTTATAGTTTATAATAATTTATTTTTATATTATTTAATCCTATGATTTATAATCAAATTAATTATCTTCATATTTTAATTATTTATTGAAATTCAAAACTTTTTGCAACCATTAAAAATTATAAAAATACAATTCGTGCATCGCACGATCCAAAAATTCCAAAGATGAGAACTCGAATAGAACATAATAATTGGACAATCCAAATAATACAATACCAATCCCCACCAGAAAAATTTAAAATATTAAAGATTGACTTATTAGCGTGAATAAATAAAATACATGACAAAATCCACAAAACAAAAATATATCTCCAAAAAAATAATAAAATCAATAATGTTGCCAAAACTATATTTTATGTCTCATATTTTCTTATTTAATATACTTAGTTCTCCTACACATACGAATAACTTTGAAAAATAAATTTGCATCCGAATTTACTGTTAAAACCTTGAAAAAGAGTATGACATATTTTGACACTTATTAGGAATCTAAACATGACTAAAACAAAATGGGCGATGAAGGTGCACCTATTTTCCGGTTTTATGAAAAATTAATTTTCAAAAATCGAACACAAATACATAGACTTTGATATATTTTTTTATGGTTATGAAGTATGATATTTTTTCTTTTTTTACTTTATCAATAAAAAATATTAAATTATATTTCCTTACTATTGTTTGATGCTATATTGAAATTATTACAATGTAGGAGATAGAATTCGTAGAACTATTAAGAAAAATGTATATCGCGATCACAAGACAAAACAAACGCCTTACAGATATATACATGTGTAACACACGGGCAAAAGACTAATTTGCTTAATAATTACTAGAATTAGTTGTTGATATGCATGCATAGCTAAATCCGTGTACAAATCTAATTTCAATGTGTGGCTACTGTATGTGAAAATGCAATCATATTAGAAAAAGAAAAATTATTGAGAAACTTTTAGGGATATTATTGTCCATCCATATTAATATTGTAAGACGTACACCACGTCACCACCCCCTATAATTGTTTTAATTTAGAAGTATGCTTGAAGATTTTATTAATAGATTGAGAAACATTATGTAGTTTAGGGCATGAACGGGTCCCCATATGGACTTCAAGTCTATGCAAAAATTCGATCTATATTATAGCTGGACAGGGCTTTAAGCCCAAAACATACATTACAGCTGGGCAATATGAGGGATTGGACAAGCCCACAGACACCTAACTTTTTTTTTGGACGTAGGACAAACACCTAACTTACACGTGAGGTCTTGCTGTTAGATTATTGATACACATAAATGAGGAAAAATTAAAACATTTTATTAGCGACGTTTTAACTTATTTCTAATATTCTCTTCAAAAATAACTTGTTCTCTCTCTCCTCCCATCATAGTAGGGGAAAGTAATTTATTTTATTTTGTAATTTCTTATTTTTCTTCTTCTCTTCTTCTCCGTTCTTGTTTTTTTCAATTTTTTCCTTGGTCAGAGTAGTTTAATTCCCTCTGTAGTAGTTAGTTTCTCCCTTCTGTGGGAGTTAGTTTGCTTTTTTATTTTATTTTTTATTTTATTCTTTTAAATGTATTCATATACTAGTAAATTTGTTTTTTTGGGACCTCATTCGGAGTTTCATTGGTTTCTGGTATATATACAGATAAAAAAAATTGATGAGGAATGTCCAAATATTATTTGGAAGTGCTCATCAAACCTTGTTGTTGTTGTTTTCATTTTTAACATAGAAAAATAAATGTATACGTCCGGTGAATAATTTAATACTGTGTAATGGCATTGTTACAAAAACAAATAAATAAATAAAGATCAAGAGTAATGGAGTTGTCGAATTAAGATAGAGTCGAAAGTTAGAATCATATATAAAATTAATAAAATAATGTATTGACTTTATCAACAAAGGATCTTCAATAAAATAAAAACCCAACAATGATAAAGAATTACAATGATAGAAATTTTAAAATGGAGGAACGGACACGTCTATGGTTGGCTTCTTATTAATTTAAAATTAAATGAATCATAACTTAGAGGAAAATGCATAGTATTTAATTTCTTCCCAACCACATGTAGTATAAAAATTGAAAAAAAAAAAATGTCAGAGTCAGGACCACGCATGAGAGGGACTGCATGACAAAACAAAGAAGAGAAAAATAATTGGATGAAGTGTCAACTTGCAATAATATTAATTTACTTTACACAAAAACTTTTGTCAGACTGACCGTCTAATGGGTCTACGCTTTATTAGGCCGGATCGATCCGCGGATTCGATTTTCGTAATATTAAGAATATTAAAAAGCGTGGTGTTGTAGTAGGTTTCGAAGCACCAAAGATTAGCGAAATTCTTCTAAAATGTATTAGTCGTTCTTCTAAAAGTATTAGCAGTTCTTTCCGAAATGTATTAGTAGTTTCTTGAAGAGTTTTTTAGTATTTCTCCTAAATATACTCCCAAATGTATTAGCAATCCCCAAAAAAATTTAAAACAAAACACAGTATTAGTAGTTCCTCGAAAAAGTATTAGTAGTTCCTTGAAATAAATTAAATTTTTCTCCCGAAATGTATTAGTAGTCATTTTTCAAAAATATTAGTCGTCCCTTCTAAAAAGTATTAGTAATTTTCTAGAAGAGTATTTTAGTAGTCTTTCCCGCAGTATTAGTTTTTCTTATAAAATGTATTAGTATTTCTCTATAAAAGTATTAGTTTATACTAATACTTGTATCATTTAGTGTTTCATCTTCAAATACTCGCTGACTTATTGAAATATTCATTTTTCATATCACCTTTTTTCAAGATAAAAAATATGAATTATTTTAAATCTTCAACCAAATCTTTAATTTCGCAGGCCTTCAACCTTTTCACCACTTTGGAATTTCTTCAATTAATTTAAAACAAAACAGAGAGTTAAGTTTGATAAGCCGTGCAAACAAAAAAATGTAGGAGCTTCGTCAACCTATTGCGATGGTGATGATTATTTTTCGACTTGGGGGCATTGAATTGTTTGATAATTCTTTCACGATGCAAAAAGCAATTGTTGTGTTTTTGTGGAGAGGATGTAGAAGATTTTGTGGCCTTTCTTTTCTAACTTGTCGGATACGTGAAGGAAAGTGGTGAGATGACCCATGGCAATTTTGAAGTTGATCTCACCCATAATTTCATTGAACTCTGGTTCAGATCTTTATGAAAGTTTGAAGAAGGGAGAGGTGACTTGCGGCATATTAGTTAGGGTAAAGAAGATGAATAGTTGTCGATGATTTCCGTCTTTTTCTTTTTTTTTTTTTTTTTTTTTTTTGGATTGATGGTGGATCAGAGGATCCGTCTAACGAATTAGATCCGTTAAACGGTCCTAACAGGGAGACCTACTTTTACTTTAATAATTTATAATACAGAATCATAATCATATTGTGAATATTTATATGAGGATGTTTTGGTGTTTGGTTTTGGCGTTGGGCTGGGGAGGACTGACAAGTGGTCGTTGCATACACAATATTCTTTCTATTTTTAGGATGATACTAATTATTTTTCTTTTTTCAAAATTTCTCTTCTTAAAAATATGGAATTATTTTAATTTGGAATAATGAATAACATCTTTTACTTGTCCCATTCATATATAACTCTGAAATCAAATTCAAATATAAGTTTTCATATTCAACATATATATATATATATTGTGTACAGTTTCACATTAATATATGCTCGAAAATACATATGTGAATGTGAGAAAATGGTCATTGAGAATCTTTTAATTCTAATTTATATTTTATCTTATATACAGTACTGTGATCAAATATTTCTCCAAAAAGCATCACTATTTCATCCCGCAAAATGTGTCTCTTAGGAAAGAAGCTCACTTATTGCTTATAAACTATATGTTATCAACATACTTATTTGATTTGCGATAAATCTGTCTCAACACATTGTACACTTACTATAATATTCCATTAATCCAATTATAGTGAAAATCATTCTAATTCTTGATATACAATATAAATTAAACTAAATAACAAAAAAATAAATCGAACTAGATCACATGCAATGTGCACTACCACTTCATCGGTATTTTCAAGTTGTCATCATGGACGGTGGCATATCTTGAGATTAGCAATCAAATGCCATAAATAGTTATTCTATTTTATTTTATTATTTTGCAGTTTTTTGTCTTTTATTTTAAAGATCTCAAGTAAAAATTATGATTTTGTTGGAAAGATGCCCCAAAATCTCAATATTTTATTGGATGTTTGGACTTTTTGAAAGATAGTACCCTTTATATATTCCTAAATGATAACTTATTTATTGGTGCGTCCTTATTCAATAAGATATTGTAGAATGGTTCGTGGACAGTTTGTCTGTAATTGCGTAATTCTTCTATTCATCTAAACCTTTTTTATTTATAAAACGAAATGATATCTTTACTGACGAATGTAAAATTTTAATACAATAGAATCAAGTTTTTTTCTCTACGCCAAAGCTTTGAAAAAAATTTGAGCATAACACATCAGAACACTTGGCATAGATATGATCATGATCAATTCACCTAAACTTATTATAAAAAGAAATCATATTTTTACTAACAAATATAATTTTTTTTTCATTTAGTAGAAATTTTTTACAACTAATAACAAAGGTCAAACTTGTAAAGCCTACGAAATCATAAATTTATACATATCTAAAACATAGAAAGATTTTAAACCTATACAAAAAAAATTTGAGCTAATTGATTCAAGCAGAATCGATCAAAAACTCAATAAAAAGCGCACATTTTTACTAAAAATATAATTTTTTTCATTTAAGACCACAATAACAAAACCATATGAACGAAAAATCTCCATGTAGGACAAAACACCACTTATTAAATAGAAAAAACTCCACTTATTAAGAGGCAAAGACTACTGTTAGCAAATATGGATCGAAACATAAATCACAAATCACATATTTGCACATAGAAGGTGGATCGAAACATATACAAATCACTGCATTTGCGAAAGAACTATCGATCCACGTAGCTAGGATTGAGCCCGTCTACAAGCCTCCTTTTGATCCAGATTAAGCCATCTACAAGTCTTCTCTTTGATTGAACCCCGAACAACAAACGAACCCCGTATATTGGTTGAACCACGAATAAGATCACGAACCGCCTTTCTCGTTGGTGTAAATAATTACTTGGATGTGCACACCTTAAACCCTTGGAGAACTTTGGTGATGCTCCAAGAAGAAAATCGTAGAGAGAAATTTTAGGAGAGATTATTCTTTTTCTATGTAGGGGACGATCTAATTGCTTAGTCTGATTGTAAGGAGAGATATCAATATATATCTCAATCCCTTATATCAGGTAGAGTCCTGATGGGAGAGGTTTTTAGATAAACCTCATCTAAATAGGACTCCTTATTATCTCAAATATGGATGCAACCTAATTGTACCCAATATGTCCCACTCATACATATTTGACTCGACTCATTCGAATCACATCCTCATAGTTCTCATCTCATGTCTCAACTTTCATACAGGGAATAAGGCGTGCGACCAAGCGAGAAAGTAAAGGTGAGGAGAGTTATATTAAGTTATCACCAAACTAACATAACCCTACAACTGAATAACTCGCTATGTACCCCAAACCAAGTGGTTGCACTCAGTCAAGCATCTCTAGATCCCTCAATGAAATAAATAGAGCATGCTCGACTCACTCATATATGTTTCTAGATTCATGACTAGTCAAACACATTTCGACATAGTACCCAGGCTATGAATCATAGGACATAAGTGCGTTACCAACTTAATTCTTCCTCGGCCCCACATGCCAATTAGCTTGGTCTTGACAGCTTTCCTAGACATGCTCCGACAGACCGAATCACACATGGTCATTCGATACATGCTAAAGTAGCGTCATCAAGCTTACACCTCATGACATGGTCCAAAGTCCCAAAGGGTACGAGAAAATAATATCGGCTCACACAGTGGCGAAGTATGGACCCATTCAGTCACGTTTCTATAGGCGGTCACCTCGAAGCACATGTAGTATGAATACATGTTATGATGAAGCTCCCACTCAATTTAGGCATGTCACGCTATAGGCATCATACAAATATTAGCCCAGTCGCTATTCAAGCGCGCGACCTACGTACTACTCGTAGTCACTCCCAAAGTGTCATACGATAGTTCGTACATTCGGCTACAAATAGGCTTTTATGAAGTTTGGACATAGTTCATAATCGATCAACTCGAATCTCATCTTAACCTCTAGTTAAGGTGACTGTGAATTATACTTATTAACCTTCCTCACTGCTCTTGCGCGAAGGCGATCATTCGCAAACCTTCTTATGCGACACAATCTATTAAGTCTCATCCCGCTCGCTCTCTTAGCACCAGGGTGATTGCCCATGTGAGAGGGCCAATCAAAGCCTTGTGACAACTCACAAATTCAATACCAAACACATAATAAGAATCCAACATATCTCATTAATCACAATATGTTCTCATAGGCCACATGATCAATTCTACTTAATCCCTAGTGACTCACATGTCTTTGGAGCATTTCTCCAAACAAAGGTTCATAAAAGGGATGAGCGCCTACAAGCTCGTAGAAGTATGCCTGAAAACAATATTAACTATGCGCAAAAACTCTTAAGTGAAGTAAAGACTCGAGTAAATATGTTTGGTCTCCCATCTATGTTTGGCGCCCAAACCATACACCAAAGTGGTTTTACTATCACAAATACAACAAAATACATCATGGATGTGCGCGCAATGCACATCATTTCAATGTGCCAAATTTGCCTTTAGCAAATCATATACCAATCTATTAAGATATCTAGTATCCACATGTCGGCATCGCAATAGCGCATGGATCACTTTGATATCCTCTCACCAATCACACTGCTAAGTGCATGACTTATTGAGTACGCACATAGCGCACATAAAAAATCTGACAGTGCTTACATAAACTAGCTAGCATTTCTTTTCTTCTTACGAATATATCGTTTCTTGACTAAGAATATGATCTCTGACCATGGAGTGTAAAGACAGCCAACACTGAGTGCCAATAACTCCATGTTCTATATACAATGAGATACAACTCTTACATATATTCAATGAATTAATTGACCATCGTGCGCTATTAATATGATAGCTCGATGAAATCCATAATGACTCAAGTCACAATCGAGTTTCTTGATCAAAGAAATCAATTTTCTTGATCGGAATCAATGCGCTCTTACTCCACTTTTTGAATCATCGGGTGATCCACACAGATCTTCTTATTCAAATTTCATTGAACTATGTCAACATCAATCATCCAGGACAAACCTAAACGAAAGTGGCAATAATAGATAACATATCAGGCGAATTGAGCCAATCTCACCACTTAGGGAGAACATCCCAAAAAAAATTACGCGATTTTGACAAGCGTAAATATTTCGTTCTTAGTCGAGCTACACACATGTTAATCAATCTATCTATATTGCACTTGACCTTCCAAAACTACATGGTTCAAATGGTCTTGCATCTAGACAGAAGATTAACAAGCTCTTAGACTTTATTCTTAGTCATTCGACTCATCTTTTCCTTCGCAACAACTATACACTTAGGGCATCAAGTGAAGTCACATATTCTATCGACTCATCAACATCCACAAAAGTAATTGTGAAGGATACCCACTCAATCTCATATAGATGATGGGGAATACTTCATATTCACTCATTTTTACTCATGGAATATGAGAATCCTTTTCATGTGAGACACTAACTCCCACTGACTTAGTGTCGCTCCCACTATCCCAGCGACTAATAGATGAGTAAGAAATACAACATCCTCGCTAGAAAAATGAGCGCCTCCTAAGGATCTTGCAACTCTCATTGTTTTAAGATCTCTTTAGACTTTACATATGCTGAAGAAATCCCTTTGAGGGGAAACCTAAATCGTGTGACTTGATTCTCCACTTGAGAACACATATTCTCGAACTTACATAGGCACCGACCCACTAATTTGGGCTTGTTACCAAATTAAAGCTCATACAAGGTTGAAGAATCATTTGGAGACACATATTTTATGATGTAGGCAGCAACAAGATACACAAATTAATTTGCGCCATCATAAATCTAACCATTTTGAAGTGATTGTCCCTTCTTGGCAAGCTCATACAGCTGCAAAGTATTTGGAACCATCATTCAACTTGCAACTTTATTTCCTTCAACTGTGTGCCCAAACTAATTAGACACACTATTCCCGCTCCTTATTAGCACATCTCCATCTGTTAAGAATCGCTCAAAGCAATTTGGCGTTTCTAATTGATGAGAGTGAGAATGTACTAATTTATAGCGTAAATAACATTGAAATAAAATATAATGCATTAATTTTGTGCCTCACACTCATAAGTCTGCACTCAATTTAGTGGACTTAGCTTTAAAGAAAAAGTAGTCATCTTACATTCTTCCATCAAGCTTACCCCGCTGGAAAAAAATTATACAGAGAGAGATTGACCTTAGCGAGTTAGACAATAAAGCCTCCTCGAGCTAATACAGTCGTCTTCCTAACCTCACGTACCACAATATCATTAGAATATCTAAAAGAAATACTATCTAAAGCCAAGCAACACAAAGAAAAGATAGACAAGTCTTCTCACTCAACAAATATCTTATAAGTGCATTTATCCGAGTAAAACTATATTGACACATCAAGTTGCTTACACCAACTGTTGAGCTTGAGGTGACTCTTTTTAGCCTCCTCTTGTACGTTCTATAGTTGCACAACCCGATAATAGTCATACGCATTTGCTCAATCTCAAAACCACATGCTAAGTCAACCAATATCTACAATCCACCCATGGAGAGATTTGGAAATATTAGCGAAAAAATAAGAGAGCAAATAAATAGTCAAACTTCATCTCAGTATAATTACGAGCGAAGTTACCAATTTCATAAGTGCACTTAATATTTGTTTATACATAATTGCCTCATTTAATATGGTGACACGACTTCTTGTCACTTTATGGATCAATTTATAGTTCTAGTTTTAGCTTTTGTTCTCATCAAGCTACATTATGTTTGTTCCAACATTCACCCGAGTTGGTTTATGTCGGTCAGCACAAGCGACAAGTGCACTGACTTGTGTATTTTTCAACTTTTTATAATCAGCCTCTAGATATGCAATTTTCATTAATAATAACACAAGTTACTAATATCCTTAATTCAACTCAAATAGCGAATTTGGATAACTAGAGTATTTACTTGGGAGTAAGCTCATATTCCAAAATATAGAGCTTAAACTCTTATATTAAATTTGCAGCTTAAACAAATTAAAGCGAAAAATTAATTCTTGATCCATAAGTATATCATCGGCATCTCAACTGCGATTATTTCGAGCAATTAAGTTCTTATTTTGCGGCTTAAACAAATAAAGCGCACATATTTTTCTTTAATCCATAAAAATATTGTCCGCGTCAAAGTCGCGATAATACTGGATACTTTGTCTATTTCCATGCTAAATTGGCTAAACTAAAGTTGGTGAGTTTGATCTAAACACATTTTAACAAATTGCGCAAACAATTAGGTACTGATCTAAAAATTTCATTCTGGATCCAAGTAATATTTATTATTTTCTTCAATTCAATGAGATCGAAAATTTGCCACCAAGGCTAGTAATCGTCTCCCACCGAATTACTGATCTATGAATAAATTATCAATGTCCATAAATGTGACGCTCACCCCTATTACTACTACTGGAAATTATATAAATAGTAAAACATGGCCACAAACTCTATTTAAAACTTGTAACAATATCTTTTTTTTTAAATCCCTATGACATTTTAATAACAAACAAGTAAAAATCATTTTAGTTAAAAGATAAGGACAAGCCATGTCCACAAGCAAAAGAGGTAACCAACCCTGTTATTAAACACAACAGACATCCACGTGATCAACGCATAACCCACATCACCCAGCTATTTACATGTACATATTTACATCAGAGTTTCCAAAAGAGGGTACAACCCTAAACCAAAACATAATACAAGACCAGAAGGGAAAGGTGACCCATCAATACAGCCCAACAGGTCGTCATCCATGTACATTGTCCTCATTAACCTGTAGGAGCACCAGCAACCTGCCCAGTAAGCCCATGAAATCCAGCATCACAAGATTTACCTACAATGCATGAACTACGTGAGCTAATGCTCAGTAAGCGAAAACCATGCATGCTTAATGAACAATGTAATACAAATGCAAATGTATTCTAAGATATTTTACCAGAAGTGCACAAAATGCATTGAAATATATTATTTATAATCATTTCTTTACATAGGGCCCTTGACCCATCTGATATGCACCGGAAAGAGCTCAACACAATATCAATAATCACATGGCTATAATCATATTGACACCGCCTAGGGCCATCTCCCGGGACCACCTGAGGTCCACCCCCTGTCTTCCCCAATGATCCCCCAGGAGTCTTCCCCCTGACGTGTCAATAAGGATACAGTCAAGTGGTCCGCCCCCTCGTGACCATCAGAGGCACACCCCCTGTCAACCTCTATAATCCTCCGAGGAGTAACACCCACTGCACCTTAAAATATATCATAAAAGCACGCCTCGCATGCCTCGGTGCACTAGCAGTGGTCAACCAAAATCTTTTCTTTTCAAAGAAAGTTATCGTTTCGTGCATGCATCATCTCAACAATGCTCATATATTTGCATGCACGTGCAAATATCAATGAATGACATGCTCAATGCACCAATAATCATCACAATCCAATATCCACCAAGCAACATACGAAAATCAAGTTTTCCATAATGCATCCATCAAGATACAAGAATCGCATTAGTATCAATAAGACAAGAAATACTATGTTCATGCATTGTAGTTGCAGATGAATTTTTACTTACCTTTTTCCCCAACCTTGGATATGCTACAGAAAGTAAGCTAATTATTTCTCGTCTTTAATGTGTAAGACAACCTGTAAAGATGTATGCTATCAATTTTCATTTCTAAATCAATAAGCTTATTATGTCGATTTCGTAAAAGATTCTAACTTATAAGTTTTATACAAATGATTATCCGGCTCTAAGTCTTATTATCTAAATTTAATCAAATTTCTCGAACACCTCAATTCATCCTTTTTAACACATATATTGATATATTTTAACCTTTGCATTAAATAACTGGATACTAAAATTCATCTTAACCTTGATGATAACTCCATATTACTTGGATGTACATACAAATCTTATGATAAGTCAGCTCAATTTCCATGGTCATGAACCTAATAAGCACTACACGCTACTTACACTTATTTTCAACTAAATAGTTCATATATTCCCTTACACAATTCAGGTCATATCTCTACTCTAGCTAATATCATGTTTCACTGTCAAATATTTAATATGCTATGTAATTATTTCATGTATTTTATTTTATACTCCTAATTTACAATTAAACAGAATAATTAAAAGTCATTAATCTCAAGACCTGTAAACTACTTACCAATATTTAGTATATGTGTACGATATCTCTTGAATTCGCAGCCCCGTATAATACCGCAGGAGTTCACCTCTCTAATTTATTCCTCTTCATTTTATTTTATTATTTTTTTCTGTTTAGGTGTTTGTATTGATTTTCGGTCATTAAAATGGATAAATACCTACTTCACTACATAAGGCGGTGATAGAATATAATGTATATCTCAACACATATTTTATAACATGTGTAAATTATATATACGTGTCAGCTGTGTGTATGAATCATGCATTTAACTTTCAGATGTCCAAGTGTGTGGAATTACCTATATATATATATATAGTGATGTATATAAACACCAGATGAGTCACCTTTATTAGTTAAATATATTTTATCCACCATCTTATATATATACTTATACTTTATTATATATACACATATATTTATATTATTATATTATAAAGTTACTCCATGTTGAATACAATGTATTGATTACAATGGGAAAGCCTTCACAATGACTCAATTACAAACTGGAAATGAACTATTCTATTACAAATAAACAGAATTGAATCGTAAGTTTAGTCGAGATACTATCTCTATCCGCAAGACAATTACGCCCGGCTAGTGCTCACGGTTTGACGTATTGCCTCCAAAGATAAAACGGCCGTCTTACGTGTAGTAGCACCACTAACACAGAAGCACCTTTGAACGAAAAAGTATTGAATACTGGTTGCTGGACTTTTTTGTGCAGAATGCAGAATTATGGTTTTGTGTATATATGAATATTTGTTGTGAACCAACTGCAATTAATTATAGACAAACACACCTACAGGAGATAACAAAAAGTAGTGGGCATTAATCCAATTGTAACATCCCATATGTTACATCCCACTACTCCATAACAGACAAGTAGTGGCTCTTTTTTCGATGACCACCCTTCATTGGAGTTACTAATCGCAATAAATCACACGAATCTGACACCTACAATGTCCGGATTCATTGGCTCCAACAGTCCAATGATCACTCGAATCGGCCAAGCCCATTTTCGAGTGGCAAAACTTTTTAGTGGACCTGGACCTGGCCCAATAGGGTTGTGCCGCCGCCCAAGCCCAGGCCCAGGCCGAGGCCGGGCCGGGCGCGCGCGCGTGTGTGGCCCACTTGTGATCATCCACTTGTGTTATAGTTTATACAACAAATAACACCTTCTAGTAAATAAACTAGGATAAACTATGATTTGTATTCCATGTGGGATAAGACATAAGCCTTTCATCTCCCTTTACATAATCTTTACAAAATGCCCATTTATGTGGCTACCTTCGTGTATTAATTTCTCACTCACCGAAATTCGGTTTTGAGAAATAAAAAATACTACGAACATCTACTCTAACGTAGATTAATAATATATAATTTAATTCCTCCAGAATTAAATATTTAGCCACCGAAAAAATTGGTCAAAGTCGGGTCGACACCCACTTTATCAAAACCAAAATTTCCAACAATCCCCACATGAGTGGAAATTAATATATGCATGAATGCAGACACGCAAAACCAGTCCTCAAGAGACAATATTGCATTCGGAAAGGTAGCTTATGGCTTTGAACCTTCCGTAGTCAATACCATCGGGTACACTGGCGGCTTAGTGGACGCAATACCTTGAACTATTCCTCCACGGTGTATACCGAGTCAACAAAGATTAACACAATAAGGTCTCAACACCTTCTCGTTTCACGTTTTGTGTCCGTTTCGCCATGGACACCACTTTGGATTCATAAGTGTTACTTTGAAGCGGTCCGCACTTCTCACTTATATAGGTGATCTCCTATTCGAGTATCCTGCCATACTCAACCTCAACGAGGTATAGGAATCATTAAAAGTCAAATGACTTAGCCTCACCACAACTTTGCAGGTGTTTCAACACTTGGTTTTGCTTTCTAGGGATGGGTTATAACATTGTCTCCAAGTGTTACAACATAACCTTCATAGTTTAGTTTTCCCATTGAACCAAGTTCTTGGGATCTCTAGTCATCATGGTTGGGTTACCACTATGATAGTTATTTTTACTTTGTGGACTTCAAGCCCATTCCCTCTAGCGTTTACCCAATTGATCTCGATTCAGTCCTTTCGTCAAAGGATCTGCCAAATTGTCTTTTGACTTTACGTAGTCAATTGACATCACACCATTTGAGATCAATTGTCTAACGGTATTATGTCTTCGACGAATATGTCTAGACTTACCGTTATACATATTGCTCTATGCCCTTCCAATAGCCGCTTGGCTATCACAGTGAATCATTACAGAAGGCACAGGCTTCTTCCAACATGGAATGTCTTCTAGAAAGTTTCGAAGCCACTCTGCTTCTTCACCAGCTTTATCCAAAGCTATAAACTCAGATTACATGGTGGACAGAGCTACACATGTTTGCTTCGTGGACTTCCACGATACCACACCACCTCCAATGGTGAATATGTATCCACTAGTTGAATAAGAATCTTTCGAATCAAATCCAACTAGCATCACTATATCCTTCAAGTACACAATTTGGATATCTTGAGTAGTATAGCCCATAATCCAAGGTATACTTCAAGTATTTTAACACCCTGGTTAACACTTTCCAATGTTCATGGCTTGGATTGCTCGTGAACCTACTCAACATATTTACAGGGTAGGCCAAGTCGGACGTGTACAATTTGTGATGTACATCGACGCTTATTATACGTGAGTATTCCATCCGAGCCACTGGTTCTCGCTTTATTAGAAACCATATTTATACTTAAATCAATGGGCGTCTTTGACGGTGAATCAAAAAACATTGAATTTCTTGAGCACTTTCTCCACATAGTGGGATTGTGACAAGATAATTCCATCGGAGTTCTCACGATTTTTATCCCAAGGATTACATCAAGCCAGTCCCCATATCCTTCATGTCAAAGTTCCTCTTTAACATTCTTTTAGTCTCCATGATAGTATCATGACTACGCCCATGATTAACAAATCGTCTACGTATAGACAAACTATGACAAATGCTTCTGATGTCCCTTTGACATATACGCATTTATCACACTCATTGATTTTAAATCCATTTGACAACACGTATTGTCAAACTTAAGATGCCATTGTTTTGGAGCTTGTTTCAGTCCGCATACAAGGATCTTATTAACTTGCACACCTTCTTTTCTTGATCGGTGCAACAAACCCTTCAGTTGTTCTATGTAGATTTCAAAGATCTATCTCTCCATTCGAAACGCCGTCTTGACGTCCATCTGATGAATCTCTAGATTGTGCAAAGCAGCAATCGCAATAAGCACCCGAATAGACGCAATCCTCGTTACTGGAGAATAGGTATCAAAGAAGTCATATCCTTCCTTTTGTTTAAAGCCTTTGGATACAAGCCGTGCTTTATACTTATCAATAGTTCCATCTACTTTATACTTCTTCTTTAGGATCCATTTACATCCTAAAGGTTTATGACCATGGGAGATCAACCAACTCCCAAGTATGGTTCTCGCGAATGGACTCGATTTCACAATTGATAGCTTCTTGCCGAGCGGAGCATCCGGATCGCTTAGAGACTCTTTAATCGAGTTTAGCTCACCATCTAACATAAATGTTATGTAATCGCCCAAAAGACTTAGCCGTCTTAGACCTCTTACTGCGTCTCCGGTTCTTCACTAATAATGGTGTTGAACCACTTGCGCTTCGTGAGTTCTTTTATTAGTACTCACTTCTAATTTTTCTCTACAGGGTAGACATCCTCAAAGAATACAAAGATTCCTTGATTCGATTATGGTACCTTGATCATTTCCGGATTTTCCGACTTATGTATCATAAACCTATATGCACTACTTTGGTATGCATATCCCACAAAGACACAATCAACTGTCTTTGGTCCAATTTTAACTTGTTTTGGTTCGGTATTGCTACCTTAGCCAACACCCCCACACTTTAAGGTATTTATAAGAGAAGGCTTACGATTTTTCCACAATTCGTAAGGTGTCTTATCTTTCCCTTTAAGTGGTATTTTATTCAATATGTGGTTGGTCATTAAAATGCCTTCCCCCACATATTCTCGGGTAATCCTAACTTATCAACATGGCATTCATCATCTCTTTTAGAGTCCGGTTTTTGCGTTCAAAGAACACCGTTAAACGTGGTGAATATGGTGCTTTGTTGTTTGATGAATTATGCCCGATCGGGTACATAGTTCTTCAAATGGGGCAACATATTCGCCACCTCTATCACTCAATTGTTTTAATCCTACCGCCAAGTTGATTTTCAACTTCATTTTTATAATTCTTAAAAGCCTCTAATGCTTCATCTTTGCTTCTTAACAAGTATAAGTAGCAAAACCTTGTGCAATCATCAATAAATGTGATGAAATATTTTTTACCACCTTTAGTTTGCACAAATTTTAGATCACACACATCGGTGTGTATCAACTCTAAAGGTGAAGTGCTCCTTTCAACCGAATGAAACGGTAATTTAGCCATTTTAGCTTCAACACAAACTTCACATTTTCTTTGTGAGTTTACTTGTAAATTAATTAATTCTAAATTTACCAATCTTTTTATAGCATTGATTTACATGTCATAATCTAATATGCCATAAATTAGAGCACTCAAAGAATATAAACAAAAGAAGATTCATTCTTATTCATATTCTCGCCAAAACGGCGTACAAATATTACATTCATTTTGAACAGGTCCTTTGTCGATCTAGATAACCCCTACCAAAGAACTGTCCAAATTTGCTAAGTACAAAATTTTCGGACTCAAAAACTAGTCTAAACCCATGGTTGACCAAAGAAATAACCCAAAACCAAATTTTTGCGGATGTCCGGGACATGCAAAGACATCCTTCACTTCAACTCCTTTCCCAAAGTAAGCTTTAGCACCACCGTTCCAACGCCAAAGAACATCGAAGACGCGTGATTCCCCATATGGAGCTTCCTTCCTGGTCGATGGGATGTAAGAAGAGAATGCATCCTTATCGAATGCATACATGGCAAGTGGCACCGTATCCACAAACCATTCTTTCGGGTTATCCACCAAATTGGCTTCAAACACCACCGCCGACATGTCAACGCCTCGTCGGCTCCCCTTCTTCAACCACATTGGCATTGGACTACGGTTTGGTTTTCTTTTTCTTTGGTTGTGGCGATCCTTTTGCCATATGGTTCGGTTTGCCCGCGCTTGTAGCAAGCTCCCCGGAATTTTCCAGTGCCGGTTTCTTGCCTTTATCGTTAGGCCTTTTCTTCGAGTTACTTGACGAGCCATGCTCCATCAAGTTGGATTTTGACTCCATAGGGACAAGCTTGGACTTAGAGTCAATCCTCCTATTGTCTTCCTCAATTCGAGTTTGACAATCGATCCTCTAGTCCATCTCCTTTCGCTTATGTTTGAGATAATTCTTGAAATCCCTCCAATTTGGGGGCAATTTCTCAATCAAGGCGGCCACTTGGAATGCTTCCGCAAAGCCATTCCCTCGGCAGAGATTTCATGTAGGATCAACTGAACTTCTAACTTGTTCCATCACGGTTTTAGAATCAACCATCACAAAATCCAAGAACTTACCGACAACAAATTTCTTTGTGCGGTATCCTCGATTTTGTACTTCTTCTCCAAAGAATCCCACAATTCTTTGGAGGATTTCTTACAAAGACAATACACACTCAGTAAAGTGCATCACTAAGTCCGTTTAGGACATAGTTACGGCACAGAAATCACCACGCCCCATGCATCAAACGCAGCGCATTTTTCAAAGATTCGTTTCGTTTTCAGCAACAACAAGAGCGTCATCGGTCAGATACTTCACCAGACTTAAGGTAGTCAGGTAGAACAACATTTTTTGCTGCCACCTCTTGAAGTCGAAACCCATGAATTTTTCGGGTTTCTCAGCTTGAGCAGGAGGGATGATCGGGGCTCTGCTTGTGCTTGCCATCGTGAAGGAGTTGATTGTCTTGCGATTGTTGAATACAATGTATTGGTTACAATGGGAAAGCCTTCACAATGGCTCAATTACAAACTGGAAATGAACTATTCTATTACAAACAGAAACATGAATTGAATTGTAAGCCGAGTCGAGATACTATCTCTATTCGCAAGACAATTACGCCCGGCTAGTGCTCACAGTTTGACGTATTGCCTCCAAAGATAAAACGGCTTTGTCTTCTGTGTAGTAGCACCACTAACACAGAAGCACCTTTGAACGAAAAAGTGTTGAAGACTGGTTGCTGGACTTTTTTGTGCAGAATGCAGAAATATGGCTTTGTGTATGAATATTTGCTGTGAACCAACTGCAATGCACTAAAATGAATTTATAGACAAACACACCTGCATGAGATAACAAAAAGTAGTGGGCATTAATCCAATTGTAACATCCCAGATATTACATCCCACTACTCCATACCGCATGCAAAGTAGTGGGCTCTTTCGATGACCACTTCGCTGGAGTTACTAACTCCAACAAATCACGAATCTGACACCTACAATGTCCAGATTCATTGGGCTCCAACAGTCCAATAGTCACTCGAATCTGGGCTAAGCCCATTTTCGAGTGGCAAAACTTTAGTGGACCTGGACCCGAGCCCAATAGAGCCGGGCCGGGCGAGCGCGCGTGCGCGCGTGTGGCCCACTTGTGATCATCCACTTGTGTTATAGTTTATACAACAAATAACACATTCTAGTAAATAAACTAGGATAAACTATGATTTGTATTCCATGTGGGATAAGGCATAAGCCTTTCATCTTCCTTTACATAATCTTTACATAATGCCCATTTATGTGGCTACCTTCATGTATTAATTTCTCACTCACCGAAATTCGGTTTTGAGAAATAAAAAATACTACGAACATCTACTCGGAACGTAGACTAATAATATATAATTTAATTCCTCCAGAATTAAATATTTAGCCACCGAAAAAATTGGTCAAAGTCGGATCGACACCCACTTTATCAAAACCAAAATTTCCAACACTCCACTTATAAGTATATTAATTATATATATAGATTAGCATGGTACTAATTTTATGTAAGTTAGCTTACACACACCACGTTTACACATCTATATATATATATATATATATATATATATATATATAAAGATGATATTTATACGTAATGAAATTTTACTTCTTTTCCTTCTAACATAGTTATTGTTACTATTATTATTACCATTATTATTATTATTTTCTTTTAATGAAACTTTTATTCTCAATTAATTCTTAACTATCACCTTAATATTTGACTCGCTTTCATATATTATATTAATCGTTTTAATCAATTTATTTGCCTACTTTATATAGACCCTGGCATGCACATTGACGCCTCTAAATCTTTCACCATAGTGTACAATCAACTACTTAAATAGAAATATGACAACTAGTATTATATGAGGGTTCCACGACTGTACAATTAATCACGTCATATCAAATTAAATAAAAGTATTACTTTTTACTAATGTCAATACAAGTAGCACATAAAGAATATGTAATGCATGAACTATATTGGCCTAGTGAGTAGGTGAAAGTCTCGGGTATTACAATAAATAAGTCATGCATGTGATATCTTATTGTTGGCGATACTGCAAAAGAACGCAAAAAGAGAGTCACGCGGGCGGAAACCCTAGCCGCAAGGGTTTTCAAAAATTCTCTCTCGAGAATGACAATTTTCGAACATAATCATCTTCTTCAATCCAATTACTAGTCTATTAATTATGGATTTCGATTCTTTACTATTTCCTGAGATCACCAAGGCAGGTATTGGGGATAAACAATCGAGAAAATCGGCATCAAGACCCAACAACGCATCGCGCATTCATCACACAGCGGCTAACCCAGAATTTCACGAAATCGCAGATCGTAAACTTTTGGTTGAAACAGGTAAATATTCCTTTGCTTCAGGCATAATTGATAATTTTGATCCAGTTTTAGGGTGCCCTAGTCGTACTCATGCGCCTAGGATGGAGGAGGGTTTTGTTCAAAATCCTAGTTTAAACCCTAATCATATAGACACAAGTAGCGTGCATGGGACTATCAATCAAACTTTCCCTCAAATGTTATATCCAGGGGAGATTTCAAAACCTGTGAAAAAGGGGAGCATTTTCCGGTTACTATGGATGAGGAAATTTACCAACAACAGGCGGCGGAATTACGGAACACATTGATTGTTAGATTAATGTTACCTAAAGGATCCAAACCTTTAGGTTTAGAGGATCTTAAACGGAGACTTTTGGAGGTTTGGCATATTGACGGTTCATGGCGCCTTATACCCCTGGGAAAGGGTTATTACAACATATAATTCTCGAACGTGAAAGACAGACACAAAGTATTTGGGAGGCCTATCTGGAATTTGAAACCAGGCTCAATTCGTCTCAGTAATTGGGTTCCGGACTTCAATCCGCACCACATAAATTCGTCAAAATCTCAGGTATGGGTTCGTATATACGAGTTGAGTATGGAATATTGACATCCTGCGTTAATTATGAAGCCTGCAAGTGCTATTGGCACGCCAATGCAGATAGACAGTCGTTCTCTTACGGGAGAAGTGGGGCATTTTGTAAGAGTTCTTGTAGAATTAGATTTTAATTCTCCATTGCAGGAATTTATTATGGTAGAACGAATAGGCCATTGTTCGTTCATGTCGCTCAGTTACGAAAATTTGCTAGAATTCTGCTCTCATTGTCAAATTGTTGGACATTCGAGCGCTAATTGCAGGCAAGCGAACAATCAAGTGATTAAGCATAATGTAGAATCTAAAACTGTGGATGGTGCTAAACCAGGCTATAGTCCCGTGCGTGGCCGAGCTCCAGTCCGAGACCATGCTACTACCACTAAGGGTAAAGTTGTGGATTCAGAACAGTGGGTGCAAGTCAAGAAGCGGACAGCCCGGGCAGGTCGTTCTCCGGAAGGGGGTACATCTAATTTGCATGTTCAAATTAATAATCCTTTTGAGATTCTCAGGGACGAGGGTGAACAAATTCCTCATGAAAAGATTCAAATTCGCGGGGAGGGGTCAAGTCATAACAGGGGTAATGGTGATTGCATGGGAGATACTAATCATGCAAGGGCAATAAATATTGATCGAATGATGGTTCTTCATCAACCATTGTAGCAAAATTCAGTGGTAGCTTCGGATAATATGGTTATGGCTGCAAGTTTAGATGATAAAGGTAAAGAGAGCTTGCAACGAGCTATGGACGTAGTCTCACGCAGTGTGCCTATTAATCACTATGAGTTTAACACTGCTACTCCGTCAGAGAGTTTCCAAGCGATGGCGGCAGCCGCACGAAAACGGTGGTCAGATATGGCAGAAGAGGAGGAACAAAAAGATGAGGAACAAGAAGACGAGGAATAAGAAGAAGCTTTAAAGACAAAGATAGGTGACCCCTCCACCACTCCGCTTGTCTTTCCGTCATGTGATTCTTCAGAAGCTGATCTGAAGTCTATGGCAATTGTGGCTCGTGGATCATGGGCTGACATTCCACAGGCTACATTCGACCATCAAGAAGATACTCGAGCATGTGCTAAAAAAACAACTAACTATGTCATTCGAAGATCTTCTAGAAATAGACGTTATTCGTTTAGATTGCATTTTTAAGTTATTTTTGTTGTTTCCTTTTTCTGAATTTTAACATTTTGTTCCTTTGCTACCTGATCGGTTTGTGATCAAGACTTTTTCTTTTCTTTTATATATTTCTATTTACTTAAAAAAATAAGGCATGCATGCAACCATGCGATATAGATAATTACGAAAAAAAATATAGCCACCATGCGCGACATTGACATATGGTGTATCATGTGGAGATAATTTAGACCTATGGTGGTAAAACAAAAAATATCCTCGTAAAATTAATGTTACATAGCCTCCAAAAATCGGCTCAATAAATACATGCCTCGAAGAAAATAAAAAAAAAACATATTTTCAAGGCCTACTACATCAATCTAGAAAAAGTAAAAAAACATAAATGAGGATACCGAATTACCACCACTGTCAAAAATTAACTCTCACAAATAATATTAATATAAAACAATAAACATTCATATACATGAGCACCCATATGTCAATGTCCATTCATTCCTAACAAATGATAATTCATATCACATCAACAAAATTAATTGCAACACAAAAAATTGCATACACATAAGCAATTAATAAAGCATGCAACTCATGAATTAAAAAATCACATAGACTATTTTTGCTTGCACCTCAATGCGCAAAAATATAATATTTTTTTCAAGCACCTTATGCGAAAAAATATTTTCCATGCACCAATATGCAAAAATAATTTTCACATGCATCACACTGCACAAAAAAAATATTAATTTGTTGCAAGCATCTTAATGCGCAAAAATAATTTTTCTTTCATGTACCTAATGCGAAAGAAAAAAATGTCATTGCTACATATGTGCAAAAAACAATTCTTCATTCATCATATTGCACAATTAAAATTTTGCAAGCATTCTCATGCGCAAAAATAATTTTTTGCAAGCACTAAATTGCGCAAAATATTTTTACATGCATTGATACTATAACAAAAAATAATAATTTTGCAAGCGTCCAACGCACAAAAAAAACTTGTTATCCAGCTTCTATACAAATACAAAATATGCTGGTATAATAACAAATAATTCATTTAGCCAAGTAGTGAGCATTCATAAATATATATCAAAAAAAAAGTCTAAGGTTCAAATCTATGTTGGATCAATTCTCATGTATTTTTATTAAATAAATGGCTGCCCATATGCACCAGTCATTCGTCACGTAGCAGCCAATATACCTGCATGCCATCTAGATAGCGCCATGTCATTCCTCGCCTACGCCGCGCTACATCTCAGCGCAAATTGATGCATTCGCAACAGGCATGCGCCGAACATCAAATTTAGGCGCACCAGCGCTGGCGCTGTACAAGAAAAAAAAGGTGACATTCTTGCTGTCGAGTCATGGGACATGCGTTATCATCACAGTACAAATAAACAAGCTTCTCATCCCACGCGCCAGTGAGAAAAAAGATTGAAAAACACACGGCAGACATAAATAAGATTTAGAAGCATTGGGCACGATTCCCCATGTTGTTTTTGTTTTTAACACAAAAACTTTTAATCCCCATAACTTGCTCGATTCTAATCCGTTTCATATGCATAATATATCAAATTAATCGTCTTTTCGAGATCTACAATTTGACACCAATATTGTATATGTAGAAACAGAAAAAACAGGTTCGAATTTTTATATATAAATTCGAATTTTTAAAAATAAAAAAATAAATTACTATGCATCATCAAACTCAAGATATTACATGTATAAATTTTATTAACGTATTGATGAATCGAGATCGATTTTCTTTCTAATCATTGGGCTGATACAACTATTAGCAAATATGGATCTAAACATAAATCACAAATCACATATTTGCACATATAAGATGGATCGAATATACCTATTTACAGCGGAACTATCGATCCACGTAGCCAGGATTGAGCCTCGTCTATAAGCCTCCTTTTGATCCATCATTAAGCCATCTACAAGCCTTCTCTTTGGTTGAACCCCGAACAACAAACGAACCCCGTATATTGGTTGAACCATGAACATGATCACGAACCGCATTTCTCGTTGGTGTAAATAATTACTAGAATTATTTACTTGGATGTGCACACCTTAAACCCTTGGAGAACTTTGGTGATGCTCCAAGAAGAAAACCGTAGAGAGAAATTTTAGGAGAGATTATTCTTTTTCTATGTAGGGGACGATCTAATTGCTTAGTCTGATTGTAGGGAGAGATATCAATATATATCTCAATCCCTTATATCAGTTAGAGTCCTGATGGAAGAGGTTTCTAGATAAACCTCATCTAAATAGGACTCCTTATTATCTCAAATATGGATGCAACCTAATTGCACCCAATAACTACCATGGAGGAGACTCGAAAACTTGCATAAGGGAAGAGAAACAAACAATTAATTGAAAAAATAAAAAAAAATTGCTTCTCCTATTTTCCTATGGTGGGAAGATGAGGGAAAAAGAGGGTGTGATTGTATGTACTTTCATTATGAAAATTTTCATTTTGCTAGAGAATAATGGTAAAAAAATAATTTGGAAGAAAAAAGATGAATTTTAAAAGTGTGATTGGATGTGAGATGAAAAAGTAATGATGAAAGTTAATTTGATTTAATAGTGAAATAATGATTGGATATGATTGGTAGTTAGAAATATGTGAGTGAGTGAATAGTAAAATTTGTGGGAGAATGTGTATAATGATTAGTTTTTTGTGAAAAAATGTGTAGATGTGATTGGTAAGAGAAAAGTGAAAGTGAGATAAGAGTATATTTTCTGAAAATTTTCATAAACAATCGCATATATATTTGGTCAAAAAAATTCTCTAGCGGAACGAAAATAAAATTTATTTCATATCCAATCGCAGCCTTAGGGTTTGCTAGAGAGAATTTTTTAATAGTTACCTAACAAATATAAATATTAATAAAAATCACATTAAATGTTATTTACAAATGTAAATATTAATAAAATTACATTAAACCTTTGAAAAAAAAAAAATAGAATTACATTAAATGTTATTTTCTACACTTAATAAACTTTTGAAAAGAATTTGATTGTAAGAGCATCTCCAAACACGGACCCCATCCCCAGCAAAATGTCAAAATGGAGTGGAATTTTGGGGACCAATGCAAGCGCTATTCCCTGCGCTAAAATGAAGCTACTACTGCCTACTAGTACTACGGTTCTCTGTGTGTGTGTGTGTTTAAATATATTTAACAGTTTCTCCCATTAAAAATGAAAAAATAATTATTATTTTGTTCTAATTCTACATTTAAAATATAATTATTTATATTAATTTCATGTATATGCATTACATATTTTTAAATAAATTTGATTAGTTATATTTATATGCAAAATACAATAACACTCCCTGAACTTGCCCTGTCTCATTTACCTCCATGAACTTGCAAATATGGTTCTTACCCCCCAAATAAAAGTAATGTATGGACAAAATTATCTTTAATAACAATTAATTTTAACATATTGTAATAATTGCACCTCAATATTGATTTTATGTTAAAGCTATTAGTAACTTAACTAGTTCAAATATTAAAAATATTTTAATAATAGATGGGTATAACAAATATACAAAAATATTGAATGTAGATATTTTGATTACTTGAGTTCAATATAAAAATAACTTTCAATTTTTAAACTCTTTCAAATCATACGAATAAATATATTTATGTATACTGAATATACATACATATATATTTTTTTAAATGATTGATAATTTATATTTCTAATGTCATGAAACATGCAATAGTTTAGTAAAAAAATAAGAAATAACATATTTTCTTTGGTAATATTTAAATATTTTGAAGAATCTTTGTTCAAATAACAAGATTTAGTGTCTAAAATATTTTAATAGAACTGATTGGTTGTGCGTTAAATCCGTTTCATTAATAATATCGATTATTCGTTAAAGATGGAAATTTATTAGCATTATGTTTTAGACTACGAGTTATATTTAATAAACAAGAAATAAATCAACGAGTGTAAAATATATAAATAAATTAGGTTTAAGAAAATATATTTACTAATATTTTTTCTAATATTGAAAGTAAATTTAAATTAAATAATTAATACTTTATTTTTTCCATTCATATTTCATATTTAATTTTTTTTGTGTCATTATTGTACATTACTTTAGTTTTTTAATGTTTAAATTACTTGGCAAAAACTCATATAGGACCGTCTTACGAGTCTCAATCCGTAAGACGGATCCTACTGACCCGCGGACCTGGTCCCCGCGGATCCTGTTGACCAGGTCCGCGTGTCAATGCCACCTGCAGCTTTTTTTTTCTTCTGTTTTTTTGTTTTTCTTCCCCAATTAAAGTAATTGTTTTATGAGAAAAAGTATTGGTTATTTTAGATAAAATATCATATTTTTTAATGTAGCCACAGATTAGGATTACATTACATTGAAGGTAAAATAAATATATCAGAGTTAAAGTAACACCTTTATTAGTAAAAATATATATTTTTGGAGACAAAATATCATGTTTTAAGAGTAAAAATATCTGTTTTTTAAATAAAGTATCACATTTTTTAATAATAAATACAAAGAAAGATGAATAATAATTAAATAAGGTAGAGTTAAAATAATACTTTTATAAGTAAAAGTATTTGGCTTTTGAGATAAAGTAATATATTTTTTAATATAATCACAAATTATGACTATGTTACAATAAAAATATATATATATATATATATATATATATAAGATTAAAGTAACACTTGTATACGTTAAAGTATCTATTTTTTGAGATAAAGTATCATGTTTTTTTAATATAGTCACAAATTAGAAATAAAGGAAAGGAGGAAAAATAAAAAATAAATATGATATAGTCAAAGTAACACTTTTATAAGTAAAAATATCCATTTGTTGAGATAAAGTATCAGATTTCTTAATACAGTTACAAACTAGGAACAAAAAAAGAGGAAAAATAAAAAATAAATATGATGTAGTTAAAGTAACACTTTTATAAGTATCCATTTATTGAGATAATGTATCATGTTTTTTAATAGACTTGGGTTCGATTCTTAGCCTCTGCATTTAGAGGAGTTTTTTTTTAATTTACCAGGCGTATTTATGAATGGGTTTATATACATGGTTATACTAAAATTGCATAATAAGCACTAGTGGTGTAGTGGTAGAATACTAGCTTACCTCTCTATAGTCGCGGGTTCGATTCCCCACAAGTGTTGAAGTGGAATTTTTATTTTTTTACATAACAAAGTGGGGGTGGGGGTGGGTGTCTTTGGGCGGATGGGTGGGGGGGGGGTGACTGGTCAGGACAGGTGGTGGGTCAAGGGTGGATTGTAGGATCCGTCTTACGGAATAGAATCCGTAAGATGGTCCTACAAGAGACCTACTCAAATTACTTAATGTACAATTAAAAAAATATTTTTTGAATTTAATAAGAATGTAAATCAAATAAGGTGCAAAATATTTAAAATTTACTAAGAATTATGTAGATTCATTTTTTTTCTTAAGGGTAGTTTTGTTCATAAATTATAGGGCAAAATACATTAAACCCCCCTGAACACCCCCTCCCCCCGCGAAATTCAAGAGGTAACACTTTGCCCCCTCATTTTAACAGTCAAATATTAAAAAACTCAACAGTGTTAAATAGATAGCTAACATCACAATTTTACCCCTTAACAACTTAGAGGCAAAAAAATAAAAAATAAAAGAAAAAGAAAAAACAAAACAAAAAAAAAAAAAAAAGAAAAAGATGAGAGCGTGGGAAATAACTACTGCCATATCAATGGATTGAACCTCATTAATCTACCAGTACAATATTCCAAATTAATTTATGAATCCAATTCACTTTTAAATTCGTAATTTTTAGGACCAAAGAAAGGACAATCCGTTTACTATTTTTTATTCTTCTCACTATCTCAAAATATTTTCATATATTAGACTTAGGGTGCCACAAATGAGTAAAAAATGGCAGACATAAATAATCAGTTAGAATTGAGTTAATAAAAAGCAAATAAATCAGTTTAATATCACTAAAATACAAAACTTGCATAAATCCACCATGATAATGGAACCCACATAAACTTTTATTTACCATAATGAAATCAAATACACCCAAATAACAACAAAATAAAACCCCCAATTAATGTCAAAAGATAAAGTCAAATTTCTGAAAACATAAATCTAACCTTCATAGTGTAAAAGTTCATTAAAGCTGTGACGAATCTGTCATATCTTGCTCGAAAATGCTTAAAAGATAATCTAGAATGATTTGTATAAATTTCTTCGATAATTTTTGAAAGAATTTTCGATAAGTTAAGGAAATGATTGAATGAGGTTTGAGAAGAAATAAGAGTAATCTACTCATCGTTTGTTCTGTAGTGTTTGCTAGTCACTTTCCCACGTTTTCTTTTCTTTTTTGTTTTGTTTTTTTCTTTTCATTTTATTTTTATTTTTTTGCCTCTAAGTTATTAAGGGGTAAAATTGTCATGTTAGCTATCTATTTAACACCGTTGATTTTTTTAATGTTTGACTATTAAAATAAGGGGGCAAAGTGTTATCTCTTGAAGTTCAGTGGGGTGTTTGATACACTGGGTCAAGTTCAGGGGGGTTTTAATGTATTTTGCCCTAAATTATATTTAATTGGACTGAAGGGGGCAAAGTGTTACATTTACAAGGTTCAAGGGGGTAAATGAGACATATGGCCAAATTCAGGAGGTGTTATTTTTTTGTCCTAATTGTAATCATCTTTATGTATATTGTTATTTATAAATTTTTTATATTACTGATGAGGTAACATAGTAATTTCTATTTTTAATTTTTTTATTTATTTAATTCACTTTAATTAATAATTAGTCCATATACAATAATATTGGGCTGAGTAAATAAAAAAGCCCAAGATGCCCGACTCATCGAATCAAGTCCATGAGGCTTAACTCATAAGTCATAACAGCAGACCCTAGAGGCAAGTTCATTATATTAGGCCCTTGAGGCTCAATTCATTTCACCAGGCCCGTGTGGCCACAGTCTCAGGTATTAACAGCCCCTCCTTAATTATTATTCATTAATAAACTGCTTTGAATTCTTTTACGCTCTGAATTTTTCTCATACACATTGTTGAATTAAGCATCAGAGGGGCTCATCCGGCAACCCCGGGGTTCTTCTAATCCTGTTTGCATGTTACGGGCTAGTTTGCTCTATGTGGATTGAGTATTAGACCGGAGATATATACATTAACCTGTAGTACTCTAACTTGGAGTGAGTTGTACGCCCACCTTTTAGCAACATCAATTACTAAACAGGTTTTTAAAATATATTATTTCATTAACTAAGTGTGTATTTATGTTAAAAATATTTGGTGAAAGAATAATAAGGAATACACAAATAAATAATTTTTTAAAGCAAAATTTAAAGTAAATGGGTTAGGGATAAATTTTAAGGAGCTAGTCTCCTGTTCGACGATCTAACGAGCTTAATCCGTTAGACGGAGCCCTTCTAGCTGGCCCGGTCAAACCCGAACGCACAAATCTACTTCTCGTATGTGCCGTAGAAATACACGCAAACATTTTTGAACGAGCTTACGCTAAAACCTAGAGCTCGCCATTGAGCTGCTTGGTCATCCAGTCGTCGCCGGATCCTCTGCACACAAAGGTAAATACACCAATTTCTCGGTGATTTTTACTGGTCGGGGCTAATTACTTTGAGTCTTTGAGGAAGGAAGTTGCTACTGTTTTGCTGGTCATCTTAGTTGTTCATGAAAACATCAAATTATATGAATTTTGTACTCTCGGTTTCAAGATTTTCAAGAACCAATACCTTGTCGGCTTTCTGAGCACCTGATGGAATTTTCTGGATTTTGGCTCTTGCCGCTTTCTTTGTTGGCTTGTAGTTCTACACAGAATATCTACTTTTCAAAATCGTATCCCATTTTCCTATGGTCCAAACATACATCATCAGGTGAGTGAAATCCATGGTTGCAGGCTTGCAGCTGAGGGTTGAATACTACCAATACCTTCAAGTGGAAAACCTAATACTTTTATGGAGGACTACTAATACATTTTAGGGGGGCTAGTAATACTTTTGAGGAGAAAAAATAATACTTTTAGAAGGGCTAATAAAATATTATTTAAGGAACTACTAATAATTTTTCGAGGGACTGCTAATACTTTTCGGGGGAAAAAATTAATTATATTCGGAAGAACTACTAAAATACTCCACAAGGAACTACTAATACTTTTTCGAGGAACTACTAATACGTTTTTGATGGACTGCTAATATTTTTCGGGAGAAAAAGTTAATTATATTAAGAAGAACTACAAAAATAATCTCCTGGAACTACTAATACTTTTTTGTAGAACTACTAATACATTTATTAGGGACTGCTAATACTTTTCGGGAGAAAAAGTTAATTATATTTAGAAGAACTACTAAAATACTCTCCAAGAACTACTAATACTTTTTCGAGGAACTACTAATACTTTTCGAGGAACTACTAATACTTTTTCGAGGAACTACTAATACTTTTCAGGATCTTAGTGAAAATATGTAAATATTATTTAGAAATACAATGAGACAGAGCTAAAATAAATTATTTTAATTAAATCATATATAAGTTCAACAAAATAATTAACAACCCAAAACTGCCCACAAAAATGGGTAAAAATTACGAGTAGAAACCACTTAAAGCGACCCAACAACCAAACACTATTTTTTTAAAATTCAAAAACCTCAAAAACAGAAGAAATTGTTGAACACTGTGTTGGGGCCCACCCTAAGTCCACACATATGAACTGCTGCTTGTTGGTCCTCTTTAAATGTTGGGCCTTGCGGGCTTTTGTAGTAAGGCTTCTATTCCCTTTAATTAGTTGGATCTTCCACATGGCTAATTGTTGAGAAATTGATGGGTCTAAACCCGTCAGACGGACTAACAAGAATTTTTGCCAATTTTAAGTTTATCGCATAAATTACACTAGTTTTTTGCAAAAGTAGGGCTAAAATATAGAATTTTGGTTTGAGATGACCGCTGACCATTTAGTGCTCAATGCTCATCAAACAAATATATATATATATCCTTAGGGCGTAGATAAATTGAGTAGAGTCCAATATTATTTAAACTCGTGTGAATTTGTTTCGAGATTCAAAAATTGTGTTTGAGTTAGGTTTATTAATCGAATTGAGCTCGAATGAGCCTAGTCAAGCACAAATTTAGCTCAAGTAACTTGATATTGTTACATATATTTTATTATATTTTTACTAATCAAATCGAGCTCGAACCGAATTTTAAATATATCAAACAAAAAACTGTGTTCAAACTTGATTTGTTGTATCAACGAATCGATCTCAACCGTGTTTAATTTTAACGATGAACTCGAATCGAATATCAAGTAGTTTAATTTATTTTTCGGCCGTATCTGTACTTTCACTTTATTAGAAGAAAAATAACTGAAAAATATGTAACTACACGAAAATTTTCACATACTTGCCAAAAATAGAGAAGTTTTCCAACAATAGAAAGATATGAAGTTCGTGAGCCAAATAATAAAAAAATAAATGCAACATACAATCTCAGTCTGTACGGGGGGATAGATTTGGATAAAGCTTTAGTTATAAAGAAATATACCTGGGTCAGATCTACAAGATAGAAAATATTAGAGCATGTTTGTTTATGTTTCCATGGTCCATTTCCAGTTTCTGGAGTTGGAAATAAAATTTTGAGAATTTATTGGTTTTCGTGTGGAAATTGGGATTGTGTTTGGATGAATGAATTGAAATGTGTTTTATGTAGGGTTGGAAATGAGATTGTGTTTGGTTTGAGTAGTTTTGAAATATTATTTTATGTATATAATAATTGAAAAGTTGGTAGTGGTGGGGTTCACTTCAATATTTTAATTTGAATATATAATATTATATTTGTAAGATTATAGTTGGTGGGTCCATTAGATAGTTATAATTTAAAAAAATAATATTTTAAGTAGATAAAGTTGATAATGGTGGGTCCCACATATATAATTGGGTTAAAATATGAGAATAGTGATTGATAAGTAATGATGAGTGATGTATGGTAGTGTATAGGTTTGAGAATAGAAATTATAGGTTTGAGATGTTGTTTTATTTGAAAAATAGAAAATAAAAATGATGATTTTCATTGGAAATTTTATGAACAAACATGAATCCACTTTTATGTATAGTTGGAAACTGGAAATAGGCCGAAAACATGCCTAAAATACTGGACACTTGTAGAGAATGGAGCCAAAAGAGGAATTAGCTGGCGCAGGAGATGACGGCAAAAACAGGGTTAATATTTAATAATGAACAAATGTGGGGCTACCCATGGCTGGCAGAAGCCAGGGACCATTGTCAAAAAGTTTATTTTAATTTTTTATCACTCCACATGCCTTCCGATCTTTGTGCACATGCTCCTCTCTTCTTTAACTATTTTCATTTTCCTCCTGTATAAAAATTCGGATACCCTACTTTAAAAAAAAAATGATCAAACAAAAAGTAGTGGATACCCTATAAAGAAAGAAACATAAATCATAATATTATGGTCGAAATTGCATTTTGGTCCCATTATAAAAGAAGTCAAGCACTTTTAGTCATACAATTTGTATTTTTGATCCCAATTAATTTTTTTAGCACATTTAGTTATATACGATTCAAAAGTTGCAGTTTTAGTCCAAAAACTAACTGAAAATTTAACTGACCGTTAACTCTATTCTTACGAGACCAAAAGTACATTTATCCGAAGATTAATATAAAAAAGAGAACAAATTATTTGAAAATCTGAAAAATTATCTAGCAATTTTGAATATTGTTTCAATAACATTTGAAATTATTTGCAATTTATTAAAAAAATTATGAAAATCCAAAAAAATATTTTAAAATCTGAAAATTAAAATATAAAATTATGATAATTTGAAAAAACTAAAAATAGTAACAAAATGGAAATTATTTTAAAATTTAAAATTTAAAAATAAAATATAGAAATTGTTGAAAAAACTATAAAATCATTTTCAATAAAAAAATTGACATTTATTTAAAATATTTTAAATTCCAAAATAAAAAAACTCAAAACTCTATTTAAAATTTTGAAAATTGTTTTAAATTTTTTTTGGAATTTTCTAAAAATATTCAGAAATTAACATCACGATTTTGGAATAATTTAAAACTTTAAAAAAAATTGGGTTTTAAAAAAATTCAATATTTTCTTAAATATTTAGATTATTTTTAAAAATAATTTTAGTTTTAAATTGTTTTAAAATAATTTAGAATTTTAAAACTTTTAAACAAATTTTGGGGTTTTTAAACAAATTTCAATATTTTCTTTAATATTTAAATTTTTTAAAAATAATTTTAGTTTTAAATTGTTTTAAAATATTTGAAATTTTTTAAAAATATTCAGATTTTAATATCCCAATCTTGGATTAAATTTAAGACTTTTAAACAAATTATGAATTGTTTTAAAACAAATTTTAATATTTTCTTTAATATTTATATTTTTTAAATAATTTTAGTTTTGTAAAACAAATTCTATGTTTTTACCCTTTTCATATATTATAAAAAGTTTCAAAAACTCTTCAATAGTATTCAGTTTTTAATCCATTTTTCAGATTTTTAGACAAATTTCTATATTTTAAATTTTTTTTTTTTCCAGATTTTTAATTTTATAATGAATCCATTTTAATATTTGAAGTAACTGTCAGATTTTCAACACAACATTTAGTTTTTTCAAAAAAAAAATTTAGATTTTTAAAATATTGTTTAGTTTTAAAAATAACTTTTTGAAAATAATTTTGACTTTTATTATTTTAGAATTTTAAAATAATTTAAATAAATTTCAAATGTTTAAAACAGGATATAGTTTTCTTCAACAATTTTTATACTTAATTTTTTTGTAATTATTGGATTTTAAAATAACTTCGATTTGTTTTTAAACAAATTATCATATTTTTTATATTTTATAATTTTTCAGATTTTTCAAATGTTTTTTTCTTTTCTTTTTTATTAATTTTCAGATAAATGCACTTTTGGTCTCGTAAGAATAGAGTTAATGGTCAGTTAACTTTTCCGTTAGTTTTTGGACTAAAACTACAACTTTTGAATCATATGGGAATAATGTGCTAAAAAACTCAATTGGGACCAAAAATACAAATTGTGGGACTAAAAGTGATTCACCCCTTTTCTTATGGGACCGAAAGTGCAATTTCCTCTAATATTACGGGTTTTAGTTTTGTCCATTTCTTTTCATTTACACCCATTAAATTTAATTTATAAAGTATTAACTTATTAATTTAAATTTAAAACCTAATTATAAAAATTCCTTAGCAAAGCTAAATAAAGTTACATTTTTTTTTTATTTTTTTTAGGTTCTCAGCTTCACCGGACTAATTTGGGCCCCAAAACCAGTGTTCCTAGAGTCCTTAAGGATTATATATCATGGGATGTGCCTCAAATAAGCTCAAATTCCTGACAATATATGTACATTTTTGCGCACAAGGTATGTAATGTCACACTGCATATTTAACTGGAATATTGAGAAGATAACAGAAGGACGTATAGCATTGCTCATATAAAAGAATAATTAATGGTATATATGAGATAAATCAATACAATAACTTTTTTTTAGTACAATGGGGGAATTTGAGGAGGAGACACACGCACTCGTATGAGATCAAACCCGGGTTATTCACCCTTACAACACATGTCTCAACCACTATAGCACAAGGTTGATCCCAAATCAATACAATAACTTTGATATGATCAAAACGAGTCATTTCTAATAAAGGAACATGTGTTGCACTATATGCAAAACATACTATGAAAACCTATCAAAGTTCAATCACAGCAATCGTTGAAAACTATTTTTAAAGTTTTTATGATCTAAAGTTATTTTTTATATTCATTAGTTTAATGTGTGAAACTCCGCCTTGAAAGAGTGTATTTGTCACATATTTTTAGTTCATTGGAAATTAATTAATTTTGTCAACACCATACATTAAATATAATTAAGCTAATGCATAACTGAATTATTGTGCTATTTATAGCAAGAATTGATCTGGTTTAGTGGATCCCCTATATTAAGGTATTACTTATTCATGATTCCTTGCACGATTATTTCCCAAAACCAAGTTTTTATTAAAAATAATAGATCATGCATGTCACACACATTAGTTAATAAATCTCAAACACAATTATATTAGAATAAAACGTCGAAAATGAATCTATATATTATGAGAAGGTCTTTTGTAGGATCATTTTACGGATCATAATCCGTAAGACGGTTACTACAATTCGGATCAGGTACCAGCCATAAAAGAGAACTCGTGTGGCTGCCAGCTGTGAGATCTTTTGAGCAGATCTCTTTTTCTCTCTCCTGTTATATGTGATCCCCTCCAATAGATCTATTTATTTCTCTCCTTTTATTCTCAGATCTCCTCCAACAAAGCCGCAAGTCTCACCAGTGATACTTTTGAGCAACAAATATGATACTTTTAGAATATTTTGTGATACTTTTATATTTTAAATATTATAAACATCAAAAGTGATACTTTTAGCTATCAATTGTAATGAAATACTTTTAAGTAATTAGTGCAGAATAATTTCACTTTTGAGGCTATTTATGGTACTTTTAAACATACAATTATGTTTTAATACTTTACATATCCAATTGTAGAATACAAACACTTTTAAGAAAATTTATGATACTTTTCAGGCAATTTTTGATACTTTTAACATGCACAAATTATGTTTCAATATTTTACATATCCTAGTGTAGAATACTAATACTTTTCACATAATTACTGATACTTTTGCGGCAAATTTTGATACTTTTAAGTTAATATAATATATGTTCAATGTTGAAATACAGTGACAAAAAATTGGTACTTTTAAGGGAATTTTTGATACTTTTAAGGTAATTTCCGATACTTCTAAGCATCAATATTCACAGATTTGTACACAAACTTTATTTCAAACTCATACTTTATTACAAACTGATACATTTCAAAAGCAACAAAACGAAAAAAAAAAAAAAAAAGGACGACAATAACGTTCAGGGACGTGTATGGCCGGCACCTACGATACAAGATGTGCGGTGGCATCCCCCCATTCCGAGATGGACTAAGGTAAATACGGACGATTGTGTGCCCCGGGACAGTGTGTGGTGGCGGGAGTCTTCAGAAATTGTAGAGGGTTTTTCACCGGATGTTTCGTACATCGGATTGGTACAAGATATGCTATCAAATCAGAATTAGTTGCTGCGATGACTGTAATTGAAAAGGCTTACAAAGGGGGATGGCGCAGATTGTGGCTTGAATCGGATTCTACTTATGTTTGTGGTCTTCTTTCTTCTGGCTCTTTGCAGGTACCCTGTAAGCTTTATGGACGCTGGCAGATTACGCTTTACTACATTTCGAAAATGGAATTCGTGGTAACTCACATATACAGAGAAGGAAATCGGGTCGCAAATCTATTATCTAAACTGGATAGAGAGATTTCGTGGTCTCACAACCCTCTAGAATCGATTTTGACGGACCTTCATGCGGACGCTATGGGCAAATGTTTCTACGGGGTGCGATAACTTTCTAAGTGTGTGATAACCACAATTATTTTAGGGGTTAGTTTAGAAGTTATTTTAGGGATTAGTTAGAGATTAATTTAGGGGTAAGTTAGGGGTTAATTTAGGTTTTAAAAAAATATATATAGAAATAAAAATAAAAATCAGCCTATAAATACATGAATAACGCACATAAGTTTTTCACAATTTTCTCAATTCTCTACAATAAAAAATGAAGGGATCGAGGACTAGGACTTTTATCGTTCATTTTTCTACATCGAATATCTGCGATTATTAAGGTAGGTATTTTTATATTATTTGTCTTTATTTAATGTTCCATGATTATACTTCATTGATTGCAATATATGTCAAAAGGAAATAAATTCAAATAAGCTAGGGGCCATGAAAAGGGTCCGTGATCAAAAGTATCTTCAGGATGAACCCCAATGCTATATGCAAGAACTGACCAGTCAGAGGAAAAAGAGGAAATTAATTAATTTATTGTTGTAATTATGTGAATGTTTTTCATGTTATATTAAATAATAACAGATATATCCCTACTGAGCGTGATGAAGCTCACCCCTATTATTATCATGACTTTCAGGTTGAGGAATCCGACTGAAGATATGAAATTGTGGATGATGTTTATATTTTAAATAATTATCATCGGACTAAATTTTGGATTTATGTCTTTAATTATTTTTCCCGGTTTATGCATGGAATAATTGTTGGATATTTAATTTGGAAGATTTATTATTATTATTATTATTATATTATTATTATTATCGTTATATTCTTTTCCTTAAGAGTTAAAAATTCTAACTCGACTTTTTGATAATTATTGGGATCACTTCAATTTATAAATTCGTATTTTCTTAATGATATTTTAGAGTACTTTAATTTCATAAAATTGGGTCGTTACAAGTGGTATCAGAGCAGGTCTACGTTTCTGTGGGCTTGTTAAAAAAAACATTTAAATGTATAAGTTTTTTTTTAAAACAAAATTGTAAAAGTCAAACTTTGTATAATACAAAATGGTGTAATATCACCCACCTCCGTCATATCTGGTCGGTCTCCTCAAGGTATGAAAATTATTAATGCAAGCTACAGTTGTATCAGTATGCTCATTTATGCCATGATGTATTTTATTATGATTCCATATTACCATATTCTGCTTTGTAAATATAATACCAGCTTTATGTTAGATGAATAGAAATCTTGTATTCCTTAAAAAAAAAAAGTAAAAATAGACTTATGTTTGCAAATGCACATATATAGATGACAGGAACTCACCATACTGCAAGAAAGAACAATAATAATAGTAACCGGGGTCCGAACCATCCCATTAACCGACTCAATCATTATTTCAACTATCAAATTAAGGAAGGGGGTAGTATTGGAGAATATATAGTTAAAATTCACCAGTTGTGGTACAATGTCAGGTATGCTAACCATCTCTGGAATATCTGCTTTTGTACTTTTTGATATTGGTGCCAATTATCTGCCAAATTTCATGCTATATTAGGACATAAGAGTGCTAGAGTAAGTGAACCCCTTGAGGTTGTCTTGCCATCTGGAAATTCGATAACAATTAACTCAGTGAATAAGGATGTTGAAGTGAATATAGGGGAAAATATCTTAAAGTTGATCTATACATAATTAAGATGAAGGATTTTGACGTAATCTTATGTATGAATTGGCTTATTAGTAGATATCAGGCAGATACTAAGTACACGAGAAAGAGATAATATTCAAACTGCCAGGAAATGATGAGATAAAATTTTATGGGATTATGTCTAAGGCAGTACCACGCGTGATATCGGTAATGAAGGCAAGAAAGATGTTGAAAAAGAAAATTGTCAAGGATATCTAGCGAGTTTAGTAGATATCTCGACACCCAAAGTGACACCTAATGACGTACCAATTGTGCAAAATTTTTGGATGTATTCTCAAAAGACTTGCCGGGAATTCCTCCAGATCATCAGATTGAATTTGGAATATATTTGGTACCTGGGGTAGTACCTATATCTAAGGCACCCCATAAGATGGCGCCAAATGAATTACAAGAGTTAAAGGCACAAATACAAGAACTTTGGGATTTGAGATTTATTAGACCTAGTGTATCACCGTGGGGAGCACCAGTTCTATTTGTAAAGAAAAAAGACGGGTTACTTAGAATGTGTATCGATTATAGAGAACTTAATCGTCTCATAGTGAAGAACAAGTACCTGCTACCGAGGATTGAAGACTTGTTCGATCAATTGAGAGGTGCCAACACTTTCTCTAAGATTGACTTGAGATCCGAATATCATCAGTTAAAAATTAAAGAGAGTTATATCCCAAAAATGGCATTTAGAACCCGATATGGACATTATGAATTTGTAGTAACGCCACTTGGGTTAACTAATGCACCATCGGTATTCATGGACTTGATGAATAGAGTGTTTCATCTGTATCTAGCTCAATTCGTCATACTCTTTATAGATGATATACTTGTATATTCATAGAATAGAGAACAACATACTGAGCACTTAAGAATAGTGCTAGAAACACTTCGCAAGGAAAAGTTATATGCGAAATTCAAGAAATGCGAGTTTTGGCTAGATCGAGTGGTGTTTCTTGGACATGTAATCACTTCTCAAGGAATTGAAGTGGATCGGGTTAAAGTTGAAGCGATCAACGAATAGAGTGCACTTATGAATGCTAATGAAGTTCCCAGTTTTCTAGGTTTGGAAGACTATTATCAGAGATTTATTGAAGGATTCTCAAAGATAGCTGCGCCTATGACTCGACCAACAAGAAAATAGGTGAAATTCCAATGGAATGAGAGATGCGAACAAAGCTTTCAGGAGTTGAAGCGAAGGCTAACTTCTGCATCAATATTAACAATTCCTGACCCCACTATAAATTTTGTTATTTACAGTGATGCATCAAAATAAGGCTTGGGATGCGTGTTAATGCAACATGGTAAAGTGGTTGCCTACGCCTCAAGACAACTAAAGCCACAAGAGCTAAACTATCCTACTCATGACCTAGAATTAGCTGCTATAGTGCATGCATTAAAAATTTGGCGCCATTACCTATATGGAGGGAGATGCGAAATCTTCACCGACCACAAAAGCTTGAAATATCTGTTTACTCAGAAAGAGCTAAACATGAGGCAATAAAGGTGGTTGGTATTGGTGAATGACTATGATTGCACTATCAACTATCATCCGGGTAAAGCTAATGTTGTAGCCGATGCATTAAGTCGTAAAACAAAAGGAGAAATGTCAAGTTTGATATTTGAGCAAGAATATCTTGTGAGAGAATTCGCCAGGATGAGAATTGAAGTAGTGGTACCACCAAAAAGCACAGAGACAATACTAGCATCTTTGGTGGTGCAACCTACTCTGAGAGAGAAGATAAAAGAAGCTCAATCTCGAGATAAATTTTTGAGCAAAATGAAAGAAAAAGCTCGTGAAGGGAATGTAAAAGGATTTGTTATAACAAATGATGGTACTTTGACTTATGAAGGGAGATTATGCGTTCCTAAAGAAGAATGACTTAGAAAAGAAATTCTCAAAGAAGCTCACTGTACGCCGTACACAGCTCATCCTGGAGGTAAAAAAAATGTATCGAGATTTAAGAGAAGTATTTTGGTGGCGAAGTATGAAAAAAGATATTGGAACTTTTGTGGAAAAATGTTTGACTTGTCAAGCAAGTTAAAGCCGAACACAAAAGACCATTTGATTTTCTCAAGCCACTTGACATCCAAGAATGGAAATGGGAGCACATAATTATGGATTTTGTAGTAGGGCTTCCACCATCAATCAAGGGAAAAATGTCGTCTGGGTTGTAGTAGATCGGTTAACAAAGTCAGCTCATTTCTTACCCATTAAGATGACATTCACTATGGAGTGATATAAATAAATTTATATTGAGGAGATAGTGAGTCTTCATGGAGTTCCCGTGTCAATTGTTTCAGATAGAGATACCCGTTTTACTTCTAAGTTTTGGAAAAGTCTACAAAGTGCCTTGGGAACAAAGTTAAACTTTAGTACGGCTTATCACCCGCAAACAGATGAACAGTCTGAAAGGACTATACAAATATTGGAAGATATGCTGAGAGCATGTGTGCTCGATTTAAGAAGTAGTTGGAAAATATTATTACCCTTGGTGGATTTCACTTATAACAACAGTTATCAAGCGACTATTGAGATGGCTCCATACGAGGCGTTGTACGGAAGAAAGTGTAGATCACCATTATATTGGACCGGAGTTGGTGAAAGAAAAATTTTGGGCCTGAATTAATTCGGCAACTGTTGAGAAGATAGTTATGATACAAGATCGAATCAAGATTGCTCAAGATAGGCAAAAGTCGTATCTGATAGATGGAGAAAACATATACAACTTGATGAAGGAGAAAAAATATTTCTGAAAGTAGCTCCTATCAAAGGTGTTATTCGATTTGGCGAAAAGGAAAAGTTGAAACCGATATATATCGGACCATTTGAAATCCTTACACGAGTTGGAGATTTACAACTAACATTACCATCGAGTATATCAAGTGTGCACAATGTTTTTCACGTCTCTATATATGTTGAGAAAGTACTTTTACGATCCAAGTCATATTGTGAATTATAAGGATCTAACAATCAACAATGACTTAACTTACGAGGAAGCACCAGAAGCTATTTTGGAACGCAAGATCCACCATTTGAGAAATAAAGATGTTACTCTGATCAAAGTACAGTGGAGACGTCATGACAGAAATGAAGCTACTTGGGAGCGTAAAGAGGAGATTCGTGTCAAGTACCCAAAATTTTCAATTCCAGGTAATATATCAAATTTCGAGGACGAACTTATATTTAAGCATAGTAGAATGTGATAACCAAAATTATTTTAGGGGTTAGTTTAGAAGTTATTTTAGGGGTTAGTTTAGAGATTAATTTAGGGGTAAGTTAGGGGTTAATTTAGGTTTTTTTAAAAAAATATATAGAAATAAAAATAAAAATCAGCCTATAAATACATGAATAACCCACATAAGTTTTTCACAATTTTCTCAATTCTCTACAATAGAAAATGAAGGGATCGATGACTAGGACTTTTATCGTTCATTTTTCTACATCGAATATCTGCGATTATTAAGGTAGGGATTTTTATATTATTTGTCTTTATTTAATGTTCCATGATTATACTTCATTGATTGCAATATATGTCAAAGGAAATAAATTCATATAATCTAGGGGCCATGAAAAGGGTCTGAGATCAAAAGTATCTTCGGGATGAACCCGCAAAGAAAAAATTAATGATTTTGTTGTTGTAATTATGTGAATGCTTTTCATGTTATATTAAATAATGACATATCTATCCCTACTGAGCGTGATGAAGCTCACTCCTATTATTATCATGACTTTTAGGTTGAGGAATCCGGCTGAAGATATGATGTTGTGGATGATGTTTATGTAAGTCCAAGAGGCTACGATAATCTAGAGGGGGTGAATAGATTATCTCCATCTTTTCGATTTCGCCCTCTTTTTCGAACCAAATGCTAAAACACAATAATAAAGGTGCGGAATGTAAACAACACACGTCGATTTATAGAGGTTCAACCCACCTAGGGCCTAATCCTCTACCACCCCAATATCTCCGGGATGGATTTCAAAAAGAAAAAAGATTTTATTAATTTCCAAAATTAATACAACACCTTACAACATCACCTTGAAGAGCACCACACTCTTCTACAACACCACCTTTGAGATTACCATAATCTCTCTTGAAGATTACCACAATCTCTCTTGAAGATTACCACAATCTCCAACGGCACCTTGTGAAGATTACCACAATCTTCAACCTTGAAGAATACCAAATTCTTCAATACCTCAAGAGCACCACACTCTTGAAACACCTATCACCTAGATCACCCAAGTGTATTCTTTCCACAATAATACTCACAAGGATGTCTTGTGTTGAATGATGACAAAAATCAAGATTACAACTCAATAATGAATATTACAATTTGAGTGCAAGTGTAATCAAGAAATAAAGCCTAGACCTCAAGATGTGAAAGTGAAATACTTAGGGCTATAAATACAACAAGAGTGTTGAATATGAAAGCTTGGAAATTTGCGATTTCTTGTTGTGTATTTGCTTGTGTTGTTGTATCTTGTGTCTTCAATTCATCCTCTATTTATAGGAAGCTTCACCAACATAGGCTCCCAACATAGGCTCCTCTATCTTCACTTTTGTCTACAAAAAGAAGATCACAAGATGTAGAAATATTGTACAAAATTGAAAAGTAAATCTTGTCATTGTCAAAGAATTCAAACAACATCATTTTGTTGTCACACAAAATATCATAGGCGACCGGTTGCCCTGTTGAAGATTTCGACCGTTTGAAAAAAATAGTGCGATCCGATTAGGGGTTGCGGGGGTGCGACCGGTCGGAGGGGGGTCGGCCGTGCATCAGGGTGCGGCCGGGTCGGCCCTCCCCGACCGATCCCCCCATCTTTTTTTCAAGTCCCGCATGTTCTGTTTCGTGTTTTCTTTTCTTCGTGTACATGTCGACCATTTGGGCGACCGGTCGACCTCCAATTTGAAGTGTTGTCCGATTTTTTTCAAAAATAAACTTTAAGAAATACTCCAAAAAATTAGTAAAAACATTTTAAATCATTTGGGAGTATTTGGACAACATTTATAAACATAGTTTTGGTGTAAAAACCAATATAAACAAAATCATTAAAAGTGTTGTCCAATTTTAATCAAATTAAAAGCTCTAAGAAATACTCCAAAAATTAGTAAAAATATTTTAAATTATTTAGGAGTATTTGGACAACATATAAAAACATTGTTTTGGTATAAAAACTCATTTAAACAAAATCATCAAAATCTTGATAAAAATATTTATCTAACAAACTCCCCCTTTTTGATGATTACAAACCAAAACAATTTTAGGAAGTTGATTTTAAAACAAAACCAATTTTCCGGTCTTAAAGCATCAACCATTTCAAGCAAGATTCATCATAAGTACAAACACACAAGGATAGGATCAAAGAATTTTTCAAAATCATTTTTGCACAAGCTCCCCCTATCAATATGCATATCAAGAACAAGTATACAAGCAACAATTAAAAGCTAAAAGCTTAGCTTTTACAACTTAAGCTTGAATTCCATGAGCTTATAAGCTCCCCCTGTCACAAAACATCATTAGTCAATCATAAAAGTCCACAATACATCAATTGAACTAAACAATATTCACAGCTTATGGCTTTTAAGAGCCCTAGCTTATAGTTTTTCTTGCAAGCTTATTGTCGCTTCTTTGAGCGTATGAGCGTTTTTCCTGTTTTTCCCCCTTTGGAATCATCAAAAAGAATGTTAGCACGATAAAAACATCATATATTCATATCAAAGTGCGCAAATTTATCGATTTATCGAGCTTTTTGAAAATTGAAGCTTAAATTCAAAAGGGAAAAGTTGATCAATTGATTTGCAAAATCTCATTTGATTGATAAAACATGATCTCTATAAACTTATAAGACTTTTCAAATCGAGAGACTCATGTAGGTGATGAATTTTTCATTGAAACATTTTGTCGAACACTTGGCGTGCGTCAAATAAAACTAGAAGTATATAACGCCTTTGAAATTCATTTAAGCCAAAAATTTTCATCACCAATTCAGTTCAAACAACATTCAATACATCATAAATATTAAGCTCATCACATTCATATGAAACTAGCATCAAGAATTTTGCAAATAAGTCAAAATCTCAAGGGTTCAACCCAATTGAGCAAATGGAGTAGAATTCTTACCATTTATTCGGTAAAGATGAGCAATGATGATGATAATCGAGCTTAATGAAGTCCAAAATATAAAACATATGCAAGAAAACAAATTTGAAGTGAAGTTTGTGTGATTTTGGCAAAGGGGACGAAAAATGGCCAAAATAAGTTAAAATGAAGAATGCTGAAGACAGAACGGTTTTAATCCAATTTTATGCTTAGGGCGACCGGTCGAGGTTGAGGGCGACTCGACGCCCTCAGGGCGACTCAACCCTTTCAACCCTTTCACCATGTCTGTCAGTTTTTCTAAAATCCGAATTTTCAACCAAAAATCCGATTTTTCGCCCCTAAGTTTTAAAGACGTGCAAAATGCAAACGTAAGCCTCATTCAATATGCATTATGCCTAACCGAGCTCGTATCGAAGCAAAAGTCTCGGAAGATAGCGGTTTTGTAAAAATGTCCGCTAATTGATCTTGAGATTGTACAAAAGATATCTCAATTTTTCGTTTTGAAACACAATCCCTTAGAAAATGATGTCGAATCTCAATATGTTTAGTACGGTTATGATGAACCGGGTTTTGAGCAATGTTTATAGCGGATATATTATCACAAAAGATAGTAACACTTTCAAAAGAACATTTATAATCCGCTAAGGTTTGTTTCATCCAAAGAAGTTGTGTGCAACAAAATGCCGCGAAAATATATTCGGCTTCGGCCGTTGAAAGAGAAACACAGTTTTGCTTCTTTGAAAACCAAGATACTAGACAATCGCCTAAAAATTGACATGATCCAGAAGTACTTTTCCGATCATCAATATTTTCCGCATAATCCGAATCACTATAACCTTTAAGAGAAAAATTTTCATTCTTTAGATAGAATAAACCATATTGAATAGTGCCTTTCAAATATCGAAAAATCCTTTTAACGGCACTCATATGAGATTCTTTGGGATTGCTTTGAAAACGAGCACATAGGCATACTGCATGAAGAATGTCCGGTCTACTCGCGGTTAAATAAAGTAAACTACCAATCATACATCTATATTTGGATTCATCAACCGACTTGCCTTTTTCATCTTTGTCAATCTTGACGTTTGTTGCCATTGGGGTAGAGACGGTTCTTCATTCTTCAATGCCAAATTTCTTCAAAAGCTCCTTTGTATATTTTGATTGAGAAATATAAATCTCTTCTTGGCATTGCTTAATTTGAAGTCCAAGAAAGAAGTTGAGCTCCCCCATCATGCTCATCTTAAGTATACCTTGCAACAACTTAGAAAATATCTTGCACAAATATTCATTAGTAGCACAAAAATAACATCATCAACATAAATTTGCACAAGTAAACAATTTTGCCCTTTTTCAAATAGTGTAGTATCAACTTTACCTCTTGTAAAACCATTTCGCAAAAAAAAATGATCTAAGTCTATCATACCATGCACGGGGTGCTAGTTTTAAACCATACAAGGCCTTTAATAAAAATCATTTGGCCTAGAAAAATATTAAACCCCGGAAGATGTTTTACATAGACTTCTTATAAAACCATTTATAAATGTGGATTTAACATCCATTTGGTAAAGCTTGAAATTTTCTTAAAACAAGAATTGGCAAGAAACATGCAAATTGCTAATAAATGTGCTACGGGTGCAAATGTATCATCAAAATAAATACCTTCTTCTTGACAATACCTTCGAGCTACTCACCTTGCCTCAAGCTTGACCCGAAAAAAAAAATTTCTGCAAAATCTTAACAAGATATCTTGCACAAGAGCATAGTAATATTGAATAATAGAGACACAATAATAAGTAACACATACTATGCTTTAGAAAAAATCATCAAGAGTTCAATAAAAACATGCAAGTTCAAATATGCTTATAGAAAGCTATATAATGCCTCTTTTGAAATTTGAAAATCCGAGAACATATAGTTGAGACCTCATTTATAAGAAGCATATGATCAAGAGCTTTGACAAAGCAACCAAAAATAATGACATTTATATGAGCAATAAAATGCATAACTAAGAGAGGGATAAAAATCAAATGTCTTATCAAAATAAAGTATAATCCCTTACTAATCTCGGATAAAACAAGCTAAGTCAAATAATGCCTTTCAAAAATCAAAACATCCTCTTAATGGCACTTATGTGAAATACTATGAAATATCTTGAAACTCAAGCACATAGGCATATGGCAAACATAATATCGAGTCTATAAGATGAATACCGATGAGAAGCGTACCTCGATAGTTTATGGTCCTCTTAACACATTATGTCATAAATAGCCATTGGTGAGGATACATGAATCCTACACAATTCTTAAAACAAGACTAGCACAAAACATAGTAATGGAGGTGTAGGATAAAGCAATAAGGTATATCACAAGTATGCTTATGCTATATAAATCCATAAAAGATAATAAATCAAAATTTTTAGTCATAGTAAATGCACAAGAGTTTATATAAGCATCCTACAAGGTCTCCTTTTCAAAATATTTTAAAAACACAAATATATATCGAAGACCTTAATTTTTAAAAAAATATTTGAAAACTCATTTGCAATTAAGACACAAATAAAAACATGCATAATAATAAAATAAAATACATATTTAAATGGAGAGATACGGTTTACCAATTTTGCCATTTCCATGGGTTATGTCTCTCCCTTTGTAGATAGTATCTTCCTCTTGAGAAATCATTTTGTTGATGATGTCTTCTCTAATTTTGCCCATTTCTCGAGTTTTGTCCTTCCCATTTTGATGGTGTCTTACTCTTTCAGAATCATCTTGTTGATGATGACTTTGCCATTTCCAAGGATTATGTACTTCCCATTTTTGATTATATCATCTTCTTGGAAATTTATCGTGATGGTGTATTCTCCTTTGATCAAATGACACGGGCATTTGATATCTTCTTGGCGGTATGAATTTTCCTTTATTATTACGCCGGGTACCTAATATGACATTATTTTGTGGTACCCTCAAGTGTTTGGGTCATTGGGGATTAGCTTTGAGATTTTTAGGTCTCCAATAGAAATTAGAGCTATTTCTAGCCCGACAAGTATTAACCGTATGACCCTTTTTACCGCAATAAAAGCAAGTAATAATTCTAGGAGCATAATGACCAACATACTTATAGACTTGATTCCTTTTCATATGATTAACAACATTAGGCTTATGATCAAGTCCTTGTTTCAATTTATCACAACTATGAACATCAATAATATCGGTCATTTTATCGGTACTCAAGTTGGATTTTGATAAATCATTTTTCATGCAAATAATATCCTCAACAAGAGTACTATTTTCTTTTTCAAGGTTTCTAACCTTGTCCAGTGTGGTGGTGTGATCACATGAAAGTGATTCATAAGAGGAAAATAAATTATCCTTATCAATTTTCAAAATATTGAATTCCTTTTTCAAATTTTTGTATTTAACAAGTAAGCTTTGGAATTCATTTTGAAGTTCATCAAAATCATTTTGCAAATCACTATAATCATTTTGTAATTCATTATCATAAGAAGTGGAGGGTTTAGAACTTACCTCGTTTTCTTCTTGAAGCCCATAAGACATCGCTCGTTTTCATCGACGTCGGAAGTTGTAGGAAGCTCATCCCATGTTGGGTTTGTATCCATTTGAGAAGTAGATGCTTTTGAGTGGCTCCTTTCATTTGCATATACTTCTTCTAATTTTCTCCATACTTCATGAGCCGATTTAATTCCTACAAGATGATCATATTCCAAAATGGTAAGTGAACAATAAATAATATTAAGAGCTTTACCATTTAAGGAGATGCTTTTCTTCTCTTCATCATTGAGCTCTTTGAGGCCTTTGTGTAGTGTGTCCATCATTGGAATGGATTCTTCATTTACGACCGTGTTCTAAATATCGAACTCGCAACTTTGTAGATAGCATTCCATTCTTTCTTTCCAAAATGTAAAATTTTTGGAATCGAATAGTGGTGGCTTGGTGGTGGAGGCGCCGGTAAGGTAGACTTCGTTCGTAGCCGATGATCGTTCCTCTTTACTCGTGATGTGGAACGAGCTTGCCAAAGAGTTTGGCTCTGATACCACTTGTAAGTCCAAGCGTCTACGATAATCTAGAGGGGGGTGAATAGATTATCTCCATCTTTTCGATTTCACCCTCTTTTTCGAACCAAATGCTCAAACACAATAATAAAGGTGCGGAATGTAAACAACACACGTCGATTTATAGAGGTTCAACCCACCTAGGGCCTAATCCTCTATCACCCCAGTATCTCCGGGATGGATTTCAAAAAGAAAAAAGATTTTATTAATTTCCAAAATTAATACAACACCTTACAACATCACCTTGAAGAGCACCACACTCTTCTACAACACCACCTTTGAGATTACCACAATCTCTCTTGAAGATTACCACAATCTCCAACGGCACCTTGTGAAGATTACCACAATCTTCAACCTTGAAGAATACCAAATTCTTCAATACCTCAAGAGCACCACACTCTTGAAACATCTATCACCTAGATCACCCAAGTGTATTCTTTCCACAAGAATACTCACAAGGATGTCTTGTGTTGAATGATGACAAAAATCAAGATTACAACTCAATAATGAATATTACAATTTGAGTGCAAGTGTAATCAAGAAATAAAGCCTAGACCTCAAGATGTGAAAGTGAAATACTTAGGCTATAAATACAACAAGAGTGTTGAATATGAAAGCTTGGAAATTTGCAAATTTCTTGTTGTGTATTTGCTTGTGTTGTTGTATCTTGTGTCTTCAATTCATCCTCTATTTATAGGAAAGCTTCACCAACATAGGCTCCCAACATAGGCTCCTCTATCTTCACTTTTGTCTACAAAAAGAAGATCACAAGATGTAGAAATATTGTACAAAATTGAAAAGTAAATCTTGCTGTCAAAGAATTTAAACAACATCATTTTGCTGTCACAAAATATCATAGGGCGACCGGTTGCCCTGTTGAAGATTTCGACCATTTGAAAAAAATAGTGCGATCCAGGTAGGGGTTGCAGGGGGGTGCGACCGGTCGGGGGATCGACCGTCGCCCGAGGGGCGCGGACGGTCGGCCCTCCCCTGGACCGGTTCCCCTCCCTCTTTTTTCAAGTCCTGCATGTTCTGTTTCGTGTTTTCTTTTCTTCAGGTACATGTCGACCATTTGGGCGACCGGTCGACCTCCAATTTGAAGTGTTGTCCGATTTTTTCAAAAATAAACTTCAAGAAATACTCCAAAAAATTAGTAAAAATATTTTAAATCATTTGGGAGTATTTGGACAACATTTATAAACATAGTTTTGGTGTAAAAACCAATATAAACAAAATCATCAAAAGTGTTGTTCAATTTTAATCAAATTAAAAGCTCTAAGAAATACTCCAAAAATTAGTAAAAATATTTTAAATTATTTAGGAGTATTTGGACAACATATAAAAACATTGTTTTGGTATAAAAACTCATTTAAACAAAATCATCAAAATCTTGATAAAAACATTTATCTAACAGTTTATATTTTAAATAATTATCATCGGACTAAATTTTGGATTTATGTCTTTAATTATTTTTCCCGGTTTATGCCTGGGATAATTGTTGGATATTTAATTTGGAAGATTTATTATTACTATTATTATCATTATATTTTTTCCATAAGAGTTAAAAATTCTAACTCGACTTTTTGATAATTATTGAGATCACTTCAATTTATAAATTCGTATTTTTTTAATAATATTTTAGAGTACTTTAATTTCATAAAATTGGGTCGTTACAAAGGGGATACTCTTTTTTCTTATCAAATATTTTTTCCATTGGGTTTTACTTTGATAGGTTTTAACGAGGCCCCAACTTTGCCCTTGGACGGAACATCAGCCTAATGCATTGATTCGGTTGTATGATAGTGTAGCTCTTTGCTCTTTCATTTGCTTGAACTCTACGCTATTCTTTTATGGTTGTTCTAACTAGTTGTTTGGTTTGTAAACTATCACTCTTTTTTTTTTTTTTAATATATATTTTGCAATTTAGCTATAAAAAAAAGACGACAATCACTCAAAGTAAAAAAAAACGAGAAGAGAAGAAGAAGAAGAAGACAACGAGGAGAAGAAGAAGAAGAAGAAGACACATCATGAAAAGGAAAAAAAGGAAATAAGCCCTAGTTTAAAAAAAAAAAAAAAAGAAAAACAAAATCTAGCTAAAAAAGAAAATAAAAAAAAAATTTGGGCGGGTATGAGAAGTTGGTCGGATAGTAGGATTCGTCTTACGGATTTAGACCTGTAAGACTGTCTTATATAAGTTTTAGCCTTAATATATTTCATGTTTTTTTTTTCTCTCTAACACTTACTGATATATCTAATCGAGAAACTAAAAATATTATAATCATGTGTATCGTCAATATATCAATAAGTTGTATGATTCCAAAAGATGATCTGAAATTGGATCGATCACGAAATAAATTTACAATGCTAAATATATTTGACTTTGATGCTTAATTAGTGGAACTATTCAATGCAACATTGACAATGCTCTTATATTCAAAAAGTATAAAATGTCAATGATTTTTATTTTTTATTTAATTTTTAATATCCATGCACCTACATTCTGAGGCCACGTCATAAAACATTTGCACACGATGTTTTCACCAGTCAAACTTGATTAATTAAGACAATACCAAAATAATTACTTTGTGGGCTCATCAGAACTCAGAAGCCATAAGCCATAAGGTAACATTTGCAGCTTAATTTTAAAATATTGGTGTTAACGAAAAAGTTCATTATCCTGTGAGTTGAAATGATATTTAGAAAAAAATCATTTGACTTATTAATTAGTTTCACAATTCTATTAAGAATTTTTTACCTTTTTTTTAATAAGTTGGGACTATACTGGTTGGAGGGGAGGAGATAAATTCCAAATAAACCGAAAGATATAGAGTTCGAACCCTGGTCAACACTCTCATAAAGAGTGAGCGATACCATTTGAGCTATAAGTTTGTGGTTTAAGAATTTTTTACTTTATGTGGTCTCATTTTATTTTGATTTGTGTGCTCGTGATTATTTGACCATATTTATTATTATATGTATGTGGTCCTTTATAATTTGTTGATATTTTACCCTCTAACGTTAACCATTTTAGCACTTTACCCCTTAAATTAACTTAAAAACATTTTGCCCCGTTAAATTATATTTGTTATAGCACTTTGCATGGCCCCGGTTTTTTTTTTTTTTTTTTAATCTTTTTACCAAAATGCTCTTTGCCAATCGACTTCACGTGTTTATTTCCTATTTAATTCGCTCAAAAGCTAAGTGAATGCACGATTAATCCACATAATAATTTTCTATTCATGTTGACAATAGTGAAGGCACGATTATGATGGTTTTTTTGTTATATATATTCTTGGTTGCAGTTCGAAATGTGATGTTGATCCTTCCTCGTATTAAAGGACTCTGCAGTTTTACAGGGTCTGACACATGCTTCAGTGTTTCCCATTGGTTTATTCCTTTTGCATATTTCTGGGCCAAACACTTTAAGACCTGACAGCTTGAACTTATTACTATATCGAGTAATATCTTTGACTTCCTTTCCAACGGATCAATGTCAGTCATCTTGACTTGATTGTTGCCTTTACCCCTTTGATTTGAGTCTGCTCCAATTATATGGGAATGACTCAACTGTCAATTCAACTATTGGACTTGGCTCTTTGCTGACTTGACTGACACTTCCACATCCTTTATATAGCTGTTCCTCACCATGTAACCTTCAGTCGAGTCTTTGGTTGACTTCTTGTATTCTTCGACATAGCTAATGTAGGTCCCAAGGGGTGTAAGTAAGGTTTAGAAAGGGGGGGTTGAATAAACCTTACCAACTTTTCGATTTTAGTCCTTTTAAAATACTACAGAGTTAACACAAACAACTAAGTCCTTGAGGGACAGCTAAGTTGGTTATTCAAGAGAGTTAGCCACTCAACCAACGACTTTCGATAGAGTCGCTTGATGATAGAATAACTCAACTGTTTAACCTGAAACTTAACTTGGTTGTGTTGAGTTCTTCAGCGGAAGACTTAACAACCTTTAATTTGTTATAAACTTATTTTAACACTTGATTTTAGCACTTAGTTATTAATCGATTTTATCAGCAGATATAAAATAAGTATGCAGAGATAAAAGTGCTGAAATGTAAATGACACAAATAATTTTTATAGAGGTTCGAAGATGGGGTAATTCTTCTAATCCTCTCTTCTCCAACTCCCGAGGAATCCACTAAGTAATGATCAGTTCACAAAGTGGTTATCGCCTAGAGACAAGTCTTGATCACACACACGACTTGCTCCTTGGACTCGATCTAGAGATGCGCTTGGTCACACAAAAGGCTTCTCGTCCGACTCACTTCTTCACAGGCGGTGCTTTGCTACTTCACTCACTTTCTCAAGCTTCTTGGATTTGATCACGAAGCCCTCCAATAACTTGATAATCTTGGTTCGACCTTGAACCTTCCTACAATCCTCCTTGGAAAGTAGACCCCTTTTGATTCTTCAAAAGTTTCCTCTTCAACATTTGAAGTTATCTTTCCTTCACAACTTTGTGTTGGATTGATGTCCTTTGAGATTTAGACTTGAGCGTTTTGCTTGAATATCTTGAGAATATTTTGCAGGTTACAGTTTGAATAATGCTTGCTCGTTCGTGGTTCAGGTAATCTTTTCTCAATGAGATTCCTCAACCTTTTATAGTGAACTTTCAAAAATCTGCCCGTTCAAAAGATAGGCTGATTTTCAAAAGTCACTTGTGTTCGTTGGCTTGTCTTGTTGCGATCCTTGATGTTGACAATTCCTCGTATTTAATGTCTTGTAGCATTGCAACAGATATCGACACTTGCGATCTTCCCATTGGTTTGTTCCTTTTGCACACAATTGGAACTAACACGTTATCTCTGACAACTTTACAGGTTACTACTCTAAGTAACATTCTTGACTTTCATCAACGAATGTCGTTCAGTTGTCTTGACTTGACTGGAGTTTTTTATTCCCCAGGTGACTTGAGTTAGCTTCCAATCTTTGGATGACTCATCTGTCACTTCAACTTGAGACTTGGCTTCTTGAGTTGACTTGACTGACTCTTCATGCAGCTGTTTCACAGCTTGATACACCTTCAGTCGAGTTCTTGACTTTTCTTCTTTGCCTTACTCAGCTGTCTTGCAGCGGAGTATTCACTTTAGTCTTCAATTGACTTCTTGTATTTCTAGGCATAACTGACTTGACTCAGCTTTTCCAGCCCTATCTATTACAATACAGATTACAAGGAAAATGGGGTGCCAACTTTCTAGTTTAAGTTTTACATGGCATTCATCAAAATCTACAAAATAAATTTCCCAACAACTGACTTCACTCAGCTCTTTCAGTCCTATCTATTACAACATAGAAATACAAGAAAATTGGGTGTCAACTTCCTATTCTAAGTTTTACATGGTATCATCAAAATCTTAACAATAAATTTCCTAACAACCAAGATTTCTTGTGTCCTTTCATTTTCTGGTGTTGCTGTACTCTAATTTTGATACCTGCTTTCTGTTGTGTTCTGTGGCCCTATTCAGTGCTTCTACTATTTCTGGTGATTATCTTGACTGTGTGCTATTTTTCTTGACTATTCTGTGTCTTTTAATTGGTTGGATTTTTTGGATATCATATGGAACCCTTCAATGGAAAATCTAATTTCTCCATTCGGCAACAAAAAAATGAAAGGTATTCTTATCCAACAAAAAGTTTTTAAAGCTATTGAAGGGAATTTTTATGATCAAGATTCTAAAAAAACCAAAACTAAACTTGATTGTAGGTCCCAAGGGGTGTGAGTAAGGTTTAGAAGGGGGGTTGAATAAACCTTACCAAATTTTCGTTTTTAGTCCTTTTAAAATAACAACAGAGTTGACTCAAACAACTATGTCCTTGAGGGACAACAAAGTTGGTTATTCAGCTAAGTTAGCCACTCAACAGACTCGATTGAGCTGTTGATAGAATAACTCGGCTGTTTAACCTAAACTTAACTTGGCTGGTTTGGTTTTATCAGCGGAAGACTTAACAACCTTTGATTAGGTTTTAGCTTGTTTTAAACACACTATTTTTAGAACTTGGTTATTAATCAGTTGAATAGCAAATATGATTCTAACAACATATATGATATAAGTATGCAAGAAAGTAAATGAGCTGAAAGTAAATGACACAAATATTTTATAGAGGTTCGAAGATGGGGTAATTCTTCTAATACTCTCTTCTCCAACTCCTGGAGGAATTCATTTAGTAACTGATCAGTTTACAAAGTGGTGAACAGTCTGGAGACAACCTTGATCACACAGATGGCTTCTCTTGCGACTCAGCTCCTTCACAGGGCAACTGCCTTGCTGCTTCAGCTCACTTCTCAAGTTCTTGGATTTGATCACGAAGCCCTCCAAAAAATTTGATACTGGTTCGACCTTGAACCTTCTTACAATCCTCCTTGGAAAGTAGACCCCTTTTGTGTTGGGAAATTGAGTGTTTAGATTTTGATGAATGCCATGTAAAACTTAGACTAGAAAGTTGGCACCCCATTTTTCTTGAAATTTGTATTGTAATAGATAGGGTTGTACGAGCTGAGTCAAGTCAGCTATGCCTGGATATACAAGAAGTCAAGTAAAATCAGAATGAAGACTCATTTGTGAAACAACCGAGTATGGCAAGGAAGAGAAGTCAAGAACTCGATCGAAGGAGTATCACCGGGATACTGGTGTGAAGTGTCGATCAAGTCAACTCAAAAAGCCAAGTTAAGTTGAGTTGAAGTGACAAATTGAGTCATCCATTGATTGGAAGCTAACTCAAGTCACCTGGGAAAGTTAGAGAATCGGTCAAAGTCAAGACAATCGAAAAGAATCCGTTACGAAGCCAAGAATATTACCTAAACAAGTAATACTTCCATGCCCATGTCTTAAAGTGCTCATCCCGAAGCGTGCAAAATGTATAAACCAATGGGAAGATCGCACCTTGTGTCGACTACAAAAGTCAACATTCATTTAATACGAGGAAATGTCAACATCAAGGACTGCAACAAGACAAGCCAATGAACACAAGTGACTTTTAAAATTTAGCCTATCTCTTCAATGGGCAGATTTTTGAAAGATCACTATAAAAGGCTGAGGAATCACTTTGAGAAAAGGTTAACTTGCGAACCTTGCATACCTGAACCACGAACATTCAAGCAATTATTAAGAACTGTAACCTGCAATATATTCTCAAGTTATTCAAGCAAAATCCTCAAGCCTAAATCTCGAAGAAAATCGATCCAACACTAAGCTGTGAAGGAAAGACGACTTCAAAATGTTGAAGAGAAAACTTTTGAAGAATCTAAAGGGGTCTACATTCCAAGGAGGATTGTAGAAAGGTTCAAGGTCGAACCAGTCTCAAGTTATTGGAGGGCTTCGTGATCAAATCCAAGAAGCTTGAGCAAGTGAGTGAAGTAGCAAGGCAGTTGCCCCGTGAAGAAGCTGAGTCGGACGAGAAGCCAGATGTGTGACCAAGGCATCTCCAGATCGAGTCCCAAAGGATCAAGTCACCGTGTGATCAAGACTTGTATCCGGACCGATAACCACTTTGTACTCGATCAATACTTAGTGGATTCCTTCAGAGTTGGAGAAGAGAGGAGTAGAAGAATTACCCCATCTTCGAACCTCTATAAAAATTTGTGTCACTTACATTTCAAAGATTTTTATTTTCGCATATTACTTTATATCTCATTTGATAATTTTCTATCCAACTCGATAATTTACAAAGTGCTAAAACCAAGTGTTAAAACAAACTTAAACCAAATTCAAGGGTGTTAAGTCTTCCATTGAAAATCTCATCACACCAAGTTAAAGTTTAGACTAAACAAATGAGTTATTCTATCAACAAAACTCAATCGAGTCTGTTGAGTGGCTAACTCTATTTGGTAAACTAACTTAGTCATCCCTCAAGGACTTAGTGCTGTATTTAACTCGTAATATTTTAAAAGGACTAAAATCGAAAAGTTAATAAGGTTTATTAAACCCCTCCTTCTAAACCTTACTCACACCCCTTGGGACCTACAAGTGGTATCAGAGCGGTTGGTTCATTGAGCCTTCCGCTCTGGTTATTGAACTAGATCTCCAATCTTTCAAAGAAGTTTTTAACATTTGCTCTTTCAAAAGCTATTTTTATTCAGCAAAGTTATTATCATGGAAGCAAATTTGACACGCATTCCTATGTTCACTATTGAGGAATTTGACGACTGGAAAATTCATATGCAGGCTCATCTATCAGCTTTACATGATGAAATGTGGCTAGTGATAGAGGATGGGCCACTGAAAATATTGAAAGTGAACACATCTGCAAGAAGAGCTGCTGCAGCTGAAGGAGAGGAAGCTGTGGCGTCGAAGACCGACCAAATTAGTTGGAAAACCAAGGACTGAATGGACCAATGATGACAGAAAGAGATACAACTTGGACAATATGGCCAAGGATATTATCTACAAGACTCTGGACAAAGCAATGTTCAATAAAGTCAAATCATGCAAAACAACAAAAGAAATATGGGATAAACTAACTTTAATTTGTGAAGGATCAGATCAAATTAAGGAAAACAAATTATCTGTTGTTGTTCAAAAATTTGAAAACTTTAAAATGCTTGCAGGTGAGACAATGGATCAGCTTGATGCTAGATTCACTGAAATTACAAATGAGCTCTCAGCACTTGGAAAGGAATACACACAAAAGAAAATGTGTATAAAGATACTAAGGAGCCTCCCAGCTGAGTGGGAAATGAAAACCATGGCTCTAAGGCACTCGATGGACCTATCAAAAACATCCAATCATAAACTATTCTCAGACCTCAAAGCTTATGAATTTGAGCTGAGAAGAATAGATCAAGAAGAGACAGTTGTACCCAAAACAGCTGCACTTATAGTCAAGGAAGGGAAAAGAGCTAAGACCAAAGAAATCATTGACCTGGAGGAGATTGCCCTGATGGTTAAAAGATTCAAACAAGTTCTTCAACAAGAACTACAAAAGAAATAAAGGTGAATCCTCCAGAAGACATTCAGCTCCCTCCAAGTCAAGGAAAGACATGCCACCCAAGAGAGCTGAGTATCAAAAGATCGGATATCAAAGAGCTGACAACCCAAGAAATGAGAGAGCTGACCAAAAAGTTGAAAACCTGTGTTGGAATTGCAGACAACCAGGACATTATGCTATTGACTGTCCATATTCTGTAATCATTAAATACAGGAATGAAGAAGAAAGAAGAGTCTTCAGAGAAAGAAGACAAGAAAAGAAAAAAGGCAATGTTGGCTGCAGAGACTGCTGAGACAGTTAAGTCAAAAGATACAGCAGACTCAGAGAGTAGTGAAGCTGACTACTCAAGTGATTCTGAAGAAGAAGCAATGATCTGTCTAATGGGCAAAGAACAAGATCAACCTGACCAAGAAGATGAGGTACATTCTAACTCATCTCACTCAGATTCTAGTGATAGTGATTGTGACATACACACCTCATCACCCACTGATCTTTATGATTCATTAGGCAAAATGATGAAAGACTTTGAGCACATTAAGTCCTCACACACACACTATTAAATGAGGAAAACAGCCAGCTCAAAATCCAAAACTCACAGCTGACTAAGGAGCTGAGTACTCTAAGTCACATAGCTGATGAGAACAAAGAGCTGAAGGCTGAGAATGCCAAACTAATAGCAGAGATAGCTGCTATAGAAAAGAGAGAAAATGATCTCAAAAATGTGATTGCTTCATTCACTAAGGCATCTAAATCATTGGATGACCTTCTTATGAGCCAAAAAGAGTGTGGAGACAAGATAGACATAAGATTCAATTCCTTTGTGCACAATCAAACTCCCAGAGTGATCTTGGAAAAAAGATCTTCAAGTAATGAAACATCTCAGAAATCCAAGATACCAAATGTTGCACCCACATTCACTCCAAAGCACAATCACAAACAAACTGGCCTTGGATATAAAGGAAAAGGAAAACAACCCGATTGAGTATGCCGAGAGGGCAATGAGAAGAAATCCAAAGATAGTGCCTCAAAGAAACTCCAAACAGAAGTAAGACTGTGAAGAAGAAATAGAGCTACCAGAATCCCCGGAAGTTCTATCAAAGCAACACAAATGATGGAAATGGTAGAAATTACCCAAGCCAAGCTGATTGGAATAATGTGAAATATCAGCAAAAACCTATGGAATATATGCCAAAATGGCAAAGGCCTAGAACTCAACAAAGGTCATTCCAAAGGCAAAAGAGCTATCATCAGCATATATATGCACCCAAGCAATACACTCAGAAATACCACAACTACCCAAAGAAGGCAATTGCTAAAACACACACACAGGCATACAGACAAAAGAGACAACTGTATGAACCTAAAACCCCCAAGCAATTTGCCAAGGTGAATTATGATTATGGCACAGATAGATGGCAACCTCTTAGAGTCAGATCATTTGGCTATAGGTTGGTTGGATCATCTTACAACACTAACCCCTCGGACCCGGTAAGTATGGGTACCTAAAACTGATTTCCTTGATTGCAGGTTCAAGGAACAGCTGAGTGCCAAAGAACCTGGTACATGGATAGTGGCTGTTCCAAATACATGACAGGAAACAAGAAAAATATGTCAAAATTCAAGGAGATTAGAGGCGCAAAAGTCATATTTGGAGGAAATGAAGCTCCAGGGGAAATAAGAGGCACTAGATCCATCAAGAAAAATGGATTAGAAATCACAGATGTTGCATATGTTGAAGGCCTCAACTTCAACCTGTTAAGCATCAGCCAACTCTGTGACAAGGGATATAATGTTGGATTCAATATGAGAGTGTGCCAAATCAAAGATACTGAATCAAATGAAGTAGTGTTGCAATGTTCCAGACAAAAGAACATGTATGTGGTAGATTGGTCGACTGCCACACCAAGCACCTGTCTGCTAGCAAAGAGTACAAATAGAATCAAGTTGGATGTGGCACAAGAAGTCGAGTCATCCAATTTCAAGACAATTAACAAGCTTGCAAGAAGTAATCTTGTAGAAGGACTACCAGACTCAGTGTACAAAAAGGAAAGTGTTTGTGATGCATGCCAGATGGGGAAGCAGATCAAATCATCATTCAAAGAGAAGTCAAGTCCATCTTCAACAAGAATATTACATCTGTTGCATATGGACTTATTTGGTCCAGTTGAGCCAGCCAACATAAGTGGAAAGAAATACACTTTAGTAGTGGTGGATGATTATTCAAGATATACATGGACAATTTTCATGTGTAAAAAGAAGGAAACTTTGCGAAGTTACCTCAAACGGTGAAAAGAGTTCAAAATGAGAAGAGTCAAACCATTATTAAGATAAGATCGATATAGGAACTGAGTTTGTCAATGGGATAATAACTCACGGTATTGTGTCGAAAATGGTATTGCTCATGAATTATCTCAGCAAGTACTCCACAACAGAATGGAGTAGCTGAAAGAAGGAACAGAACTCTCAAGGAAGCTGCAAGGACCATGTTAGCTGAAGTAGGGTTGCCTAAAAGATTTTGGGCTGAAGCCATAAACACTGCATGCTATACTCAAAATAGATGCATGATCAATAGACAACTGACAAAGACTCCCTATGAAATGTGGACAGGGATAAAGCCAAATGTTGGGTATTTTAGAATATTTGGATGTAAATGCTTCATTCACAACAATGTCAAGGATAATCTAAAGGCTTTTGATGCTAAAACTGATGAAGGTATCTTCTTGGGATACTCAGCTGAAAGCAAAGCCTACAGAGTGTTGAACAAGAGGACTATGGTCACAGAAGAGTCCATCCATGTGGTTTTTGATGAACCTAATGTAAATGGAGATGACATTGAAGAGTTAGGCGATAAGTCAATCACCAACCATGCGTAAGAGTCCCTATGTTGAAGTCAAGTCGAGTAATAAATCAAGATGAAGATGAGATAGTGAATCTCAAAGACAATGGAGAATCTGCGGCTAAGTGATTATGAGAGAGCCGCTCAAGACAACACTACCGCAAGACGATCGAACCCACCGATGATTTACTCCAACCTCGATGTGAGATGGCCGAGAGACCATCCACCAGAGCTAGTTATTGGAGATGTAAGTGATGGTGTAAGAACCAGATCCAGAGCTCAACAAGAAGCAATGTTCACTTGTTTTATTTCCCAAATAGAGCCAAAAGATGTGTCCCAAGCATTGGATGACACACATTGGATTCAAGCCATACAAGAAGAGTTGAATCAGTTTGAAAGAAACAAAGTATGGGAATTGGTGCAAAGACCATCCCATCAAAATGTTATTGGCACAAAATGGGTTTTCAGAAACAAGATGAATGAGGAAGGATCTGTGGTAAGAAACAAAGCAAGATTGGTAGCCAAAGGGTATTGCCAAGAAGAAGGAATAGATTTTGATGAAACATTTGCTCCTGTTGCAAGATTAGAAGCAATAAGGATGTTTCTTGCCTATGCTGCACACAAGAACTTCACTGTATATCAGATGGATGTGAAAAGTGCATTCTTAAATGGATTGTTGGAAGAAGAAGTATAAGTTGAGCAACCTCCAGGTTTTGAACAGAAGACTCTTGGAGATAAGGTGTACAAGCTCAAGAAAGCTCTATATGAATTGAAACAGGCACCTAGAGCATGGTATGATACATTATCTCAATTTCTGACAGATAATGGATTCACCAAAGGCAAAGTGGACAGAACACTCTTCAGAATTCAAGATGGAGAGAGTATACTGCTTGTTCAAATATATGTGGGTGACATCATTCTTGGATCCACAAACAAAGAGCAGTGTGATAAGTTCTCAAACCTCATGCAAGGAAAATTTGAAATGAGCATGATGGGAGAGCTGACATTCTTTCTAGGACTTCAAGTTAAACAGCTAAAGGATGGAACCTTCATAAGTCAAACAAAGTACACCAGGGATTTAATGAAGAAATTTGGTATGGAAGAGAAGTCTTCTCGTGAAAATACCAATGAATACATCGACCAAGATGGATATGGATGCGGATGGTAAGCCTGGGGTCAAACCGATATAGAGCACTCATTGGATCATCGCTTTATTTAACAAAGAAGCGGGTCGGACATCACCTTTGCAAAGAGGTGTATGTGCAAGATTTCAATCTGCACCAAAAGAAAGCCATATGACTGCAGCTAAGAGAATCCTAAGATATTTGAAGGGATGCCAGGAAGTTGGCTTATGGTATCCAAAGGAATGTGGATTCAAGCTAATTGGTTACTCAGACTCTAACTATGCTGGATGTAGGGTATACAGGAAGAGTACTTCAGGTACATGTCAAATGCTTGGAAATAGATTGGTTTCCTGGTTTAGCAAGAAGCAAAACTCAATAGCCACATCCACAAATTGGCCGAGTACATAGTCATGGGCAAACAGCTTTATTATGCCCAATTCTTATGGATGAGACAACAACTGAGAGATTATGATGTTGAAGAGAAAGAGATTCCAATTATGTGTGATAACACAAGTACTATTGCAATCACTCAGAATCCTGTGTTGCATTCAAGAACAAAGCACATTGATGTCAGATATCATTTCATAAGAGATCATGTTGAAAATAAAGACATCACTTTGGAATACATCTCAACTGATAAACAGTTAGCTGACATATTCACAAAGCCATTATGTGAATCAAGATTTGAAGAACTCAAGCATGAGCTAGGGTTAATTGAGCTGAGTTGACACTCAGAAGACTCAAGGAGAAGAAATGAAACTTGAAAAGATGAAGATTGAGCAGATTTCTTGAATCAGCCAAGTGAATTAACCAGACGGAAAAGTCACCAGACGAGTTAGGCAAACCGAGTCACTATACGTATAAGAGTTGAGTCAGTTAAGAAGTAAGTTGAGTCATTTATAAGCTAAGTGACAAAAACACAGTCATTTTTAATGAGCGGGATTGTTTTTAAGAATGACGCGTCAGAATAATGACGCATCAAAAAAGTCGCACAAAGAAGCATATGATTGGATATAAATCTTTGCGCATTAAATGCGAGCAATTAAATGCAAATGAGACGTGCTAAATCTGAGCCGTTGATCTTGATCAATATTTCAAATACCGAAAACACGTCCTTTCATACCCCTTATATACCCATTTGTTCAGTTTTCTCTCTCACTTCAAAAATTGTTCATCTCTCCAAAGCAAGAAAGCAAGTATCTTTTCTCTCAAAACCCTACCAGTCTTCAAAGCAATTTTGTCAAGTTTTGTTCGATAAAAATCACTGAAATGGCACCAGCACATGATTTTACCAAGCTCGCAAAGCAAATCCACACCGGATCAACCATGGATTTTGACGGGATGATAAAGCAGGGTTTCGATGAAACCCTTGTGAAGAAGATAGCTGATAAGATTGAGAAATCCGGGCTGAAACCCTTTCTGACGATGGAATATCCTAAGACGTACGTAGAGGAGGTCGCCCGCCCTCACGTAAACGCGTTGAGGTGCGGGGACGGGGATTAAATCCTCCGTCCACCGCAAGGACATTCTAATCACCGCAAAGGACCTTGCGAGCACCGCTTTATTGCCGTCGAGGGCATGCCGAGATATATGAGGCGACGTGAGACTTGGTTGGTCATTGCATGGAAGGAAGTGGCCAAACCCGAGTGTCTTTGCAAAAGTTGTCTACACACACCGACAAGAAGTCGCCAAGGATGGTTACCACAAACCGTTGGATATCGTTGCCAAATGTGTAGACATAAAGTTTGGAAGCTTCACCAGCTATCCAAAACCAAGCTGATCGTCATGGCTGTGATCATGGAGGAGAATAAGGTCAATCGGGCGACCATCTACAAAGCAGACTCTACGCTGAATGTTGCAAATAAGTCCTTCAAGGACGATGGGTCATTTGGAGAATCTATGGGCTATGGCCTTGTAATTGGCCACTTGATGGAAGTGAAGGGTGTTCCCCTTCGACATGAAATATCATTCCATGTTAACAAGAAGATGTTTCGGGCCAACTTATCTGGAGCCCAGAAGAGAGCATACGCCAAGCGGGCGGACACCAGTGAGGGGGATTCAACTGACCCTGAGGAAACAATTGTTGCCTCCCCTCCGAAGAAGAAAGCTGCCCATGCAAATGAAAGAAAAGACTCGCCCAAAGAAAGAAGAAGAAAAAAAGACTCGCCCCTGCAGCCGTGTATCCTCGCCCTGCAGCCGCGGTGGAGAAGGAATCCTTAATACCTTCTCCAGGAATGAAGAAGAAGAGGACCGCCAAGGCGAGAAAGGCAAAATGCCTCTAAGGCAACTCCAAAGGCATTTACCTTCGAGGAACTCGGAGAAAGTAGAACCGACATTCCTCTGGTGAAAACTAAGAGAAGGAGAAGACTCACCAAGCATTCAGAGCTCGAGAAGACAGCTGAGTCTGGCACTCAGCTAGAAAAGATCTCTCGAGATCTCCAAGAAGTGCGATCTCCGTAAATTATTAATGAAACAACCATGTTTGTTGAAGCAGTCAATGAGAGGCAAATTGAATACCCACCAGGATAGAACAAATGAGAACAAGAAGCGAGAAGAAGATCTTTCACGAGGGTGAAGAGCGGCAGATCGCCTTCCATTCCCGAAAAGGAAGGGGCAACAAGAAGAAGATGAAGACGATGATGTAATGGTGGTTTCTCCTGTATACCCAGACATTCAATGCCGTCTGCGTGAATGGCGAGCATGGAAGCTGAGTCACTCGAGGGTATAGTTTGAACGCCCTGAATTCATTGAGGAAGAGGAAAAATTGCTGAATTTCCTAGATTTACCACTCGTGCTTCAGGCACTTGATGAAGATAATCGCTAGATATCCTCGCATATCTTCAAAGAAAAAGAAAAGGAGAGATTAGCAGAGGAAGTCAAGCTCGTGAGAAAGCCAAAGATATGTCCCTCTTATCGAACCAACGACCATACTCATCCTCATCTTGACATACTCTCGCATGCTGATGAGAGACATGGACCTTATTATCGCACAAGAAAAGTTGGACATGCAAAGAAGCCATGCGGAATCCACACTGATGCATGAGAAAGAGCTGATGGAGGGACCAAGAGAGTCTTCCAAATCACAGCTGGAAATTGATCCGTTGGGAGTGGTCCAACAGATTACACTGCATTGCTTTGCAACCACTTCTCCATTCACTCGGAAGACGGATCTAAGGGAATTGGCGATGACACCGGGAACTTGGGCACCCAAGTTGAGCCAACCCCTGCTGAAGGTGTCTTACCACCTGCCCCTACTGCTGACCACTCATTTGACAAAGCTGGGAGTCTGGAGCAGAGTGATCCCAACATAAGTCACTCAGCTGGTGAGCCAGCTGAGGGGGAAACTCACTCCACTGCAGCTAGGTCGGAGGATGCTGCAGCTAACTCCACCCTGAATCTAGGAGGCAAAGTGGAGAAGGAACAAGAAAAGAAAACACAGTAAGTTGTCACTGACGAAGCTCGGACAGTTGAATCTATCTCAGCTGAAGTGCCAACTACTCTGCAGGCTGAGGACGCTGCTGATGCAGTCGAGGCACATGATGGTTCTGTCCCGGGAGTTAACACTCTGGGCAATGAAAGTGCAATCCACGGAGTTGAGACTCTTGTGGATGCCACAACAGAAGACCCTAAGACAGTTGCGCCTATCGAAGGGATTGTACAAGGCCCCGCTGCAGTTGAGACTGCAGGAGGCAATGAAGGCCTAAGGGAGGTTGAGACTTCCCTAGGTACAAATCAAGGAGATAAGAGCATTACTCAGACCATTATTGCTGATTCAGAGGAGGAAATCAGTGCTCTTCATGACTCCCTGGATGATCCTGATACAACCTTCCTGGGATCTGCAGATAAAGTTGAGTCTACCCCAACTACTCATCAAAAAGACTCAGCTGAGGATGTTCTTCCTAGTACGAGTAAACCAGACTTCAAGGCTGCTCGACAAACGTTCAATTTTGATGATGAGCCAAGCCTTCAAGACTCATCATCTTCCGATGACGCTGATGGTGCGGTGAGAACATCAAATTCATTTAGCGAGAATCCACCGAGGCCGAAAAGTCGTTAAAAACAATGAGGCTCGATCACCGCCAAACCACTCACCAAGGCCCAGTTGAAACCGAGTCGTCTGCGTAGGCTTCCAAAGCTGCAGCAGATTTCACTCAACCGGGCACATCACAGGCACGAGTAACGGTGGAATCTATACCGTATGTCCGTGATGATGCATTTGAAGAAACTTTCCCCTTCTCTATTGAGCTGCCTGAACTTGATGAAGAAACAACTCGAGAGCAGCGACGCTTCAACGCGACCGACCCAGCTTATTCCCACAGATACTATCGTCCCCAATGAGACTTTGATTTTGATGTTGCTTGGCTGCCAGCTGAGACCGAGGTGACAGCTGAGGTACGAGAGGTCTGCAAGACAATCTTTGCAGAGATTGAGAAGATAGAATGGCACCAGGCCACACTAGATATGCGGCAGGACAATAGGGATACCAATCTTACGGCCGATCTGCGCGAAATAGTGTTTAGAATCAGGGAATGGTGTCAACAGCAGCGTACAATGCGACTAGAATAAGTCGATATTTCAAGGAATTGTACAACAAAATGTTGATCTGGAGCGATGATAATGCTGACATGAAAAGGAGGATGCAAGAAAATATTGACAGAATGCATGCCTCCCACAACACTGAAATGGAACTGCTGCGAGAATTTCATCGCAAAGAGCTTCTGCGCGTAGAGGAAAATATGAATAACAAATTCAGCCTTCTCATGGCTGAAATGAAATTGGTGGCAGCCGAATCCAAAGCCACCCGCTTAGAATTTCGTATAGCATACTCCGCAGCAGACTCCAAGCAAAACTAAGCTATTAACCGCCTAGATTTTATGCTTGCTGTCATGTTACCAGGGGTTCCTCTGATGATGCCAAAAAAGGGGAAGAGGAATACCTGAAGATGTTGAAGGAGTCAGCGGAATGAAAAAAAGAAGGATGCAGCTGTTGAGAAGAAGAAGAAAACAGCTGAAGAACAGAAGAAAGAAAAGGGAAAAGCAGTTGAGGGGGAAGGTTCAAAAGATGTGACTCTAATGTTTGCTGAAACCCCTCAACAAGGCCTTGTCACAGCTGACATAATCAGCAAACTTCCAGTAACACTGCCACTCCAACACTCTGTTGTACCTATGTCTGAGAAGAGAAAAATCGTAGAAGCAGGGATGAAGGAGGTCGAAGGAAAAATGGATGCCCGTGTGATGGATATATTGAAACAATACGGAGGCATTCCGGCAGGAAAAGACACAGATGCCATTTCAGACGTCGGAAATGAGCCGAGATCAGTTGATGAATTCAAAACGCTCGAATCCGAAGGATACTTCGAGAACATGTCCATGGCCTAAGCCTGGGACTTGTACTAGGAAAAAGGCCTTAAGCTGTGCGAAGAAAGCGATAGCGCAGACCACGGACACTTGGCAAAGAGACTACAAGCGAAGAAAGTCACCGACAAAAGGAAGGCTCCCATACAATATACACCCAGAGGAAGAGGAAGAAGCAGTGGAGTAAGAGGTTTTAGACCTAGAACTCTACCCAAAAACATTGAATACATAGACCCAAGAAAGAAAGGAGGGATCTATTGGGCTAGATATGATGCCATATCAAATCTGGAAGTGGCTAGGAAGAATGCTGACTATGTCAAAAGGATCGAAGAAGAAAACAAAAGACAAGATCAGCTGTGGGAAGAAAGGTAAGAAAGAAAGAGAAGGACGACGATCTTTGAGAGCATACGAGAAAAAAAAAAAAAGCAAAAAAAGAAGAAGAAAAAGAAGAGAAAGAGAGCAGAGGACGACAGAGTCAAGAAGAAAGAAGAAGGAGGCGTGAGGCGATGAAGTGTTGTTGTCCACCCCTTCATGTATTTTATCTCAAAATACATATGTATGTAAGTCTTCTCTGTATGATGAATAAAAATTGTGTAATCTCTATATTTGCATAGATATAGTCCGCTATGTTTGCTATGATACACTTTGTAAACAAATTTGTAAATGACAAGAATGTTATGATCAATAAAAATATTGATTCTACATATACATTCTCTGTTACTACACTGTCTGTATGTATCTTTGATCCTTACATTTTGTTTGTATGTTTCAAGTTTTGGCATCAACAAAAAGGGGGAAATTGTTGGGAAATTGAGTGTTTAGATTTTGATGAATGCCATGTAAAACTTAGACTAGAAAGTTGGCACCCCATTTTCCTTGTAATTTGTATTGTAATAGATAGGGTTGTACGAGCTGAGTCAAGTCAGCTATGCCTGGATATACAATAAGTCAATCAAGATCGAATGAAGACTCCACTCGTGAAACAAAATGAGTATGGCAAGGAGGAGAAGTCAAGAACTCGATCAAGGAGTATCACCGATACAATTGTGTGAAGTGTCGGTCAAGTCAATTCAAGAAGCCAAGTCTCAAGTTGAAGTGACAGTTGAGTCATCCATTGATTGGAAGCTAACTCGAAGTCACCTGGGAAAGTTAGAGAACTGCAGTCAAGTCAAGACAACTGAAAAGAATCCGTTGCACAAAAGCCAAGAATATTACCTAAACAAGTAATACTTCCATGCTGCCATGTCTTAAAGTGTTCAGTCCCAGAACCGTGCAAAAGTATAAACCAATGGGAAGATCGCACCTTGTGTCGACTCAAAAGTCAACATTCATTTAATACAAGGAAATGTCAACATCAAGGACTGCAACAAGACAAGCCAACGAACACAAGTGACTTTTAAAATTCAGCCTATCTCTTCAACGGGCAGATTTCTGAAAGATCACTATAAAAGGATGAGGAATCACTTTGAGAAAAGGTTACCTTGCGAACCTTGCATACCTGAACCACGAACATTCAAACAATTATTAAGAACTGTAACCTGCAATATATTCTCATGTTATTCAAGCAAAATCCTCAAGCTTTAATCTCAAAGAAAATCGATCCAACACTAAGTTGTGAAGGAAAGACGACTTCAAAATGTTGAAGAGGAAACTTTTGAAGAATCTAAAGGGGTCTACATTCCAAGGAGGATTGTAGAAAGGTTCAAGGTCGAACCAGTCTCAAGTTATTGGAGGGCTTCGTGATCAAATCCAAGAAGCTTGAGCAAGTGAGTTAAGTAGCAAGGCAAATGCCTGCCGTGAAGAAGCTCGAGTCGGACGAGAAGCCAACTATGTGACCAAGGCTTCTCCAGATCGAGTCCCAAAGGATCAAGTCACCGTGTGTGATCAAGACTTGTATCCGGATCGATAACCACTTTATACTCGATCAATACTTAGTGGATTTCTCCAGGAGTTGGAGAAGAGAGGAGTAGAATAATTACCCCATCTTCGAACCTCTATAAAAATTACTTTGTGTCACTTACATTTCAAAGATTTTTATTTCTCGCATATTACTTTATATCTCACGATAATTTGCTATCCAACCGATAATTTACAAAGTGCTAAAACCAAGTAATAAAACAAACTTAAACCAAATTCAAGGGTGTTAAGTCTTCCAAAAAAATCTCATCACAAACCAAGTTAAGGTTTAGACTAAACAAATTGAGTTATTCTATCAATAGCTCAATCGAGTTTGTTGAGTGGCTAGCTCAGCTGGTTAACTAACTTAGTTGTCCCTCAAGGACTTAGTTGTGTATTTAACTCTGTAATATTTTAAAAGGACTAAAATCGAAAAATTAGTAAAGTTTATTCAACCCCCCCTTCTAAACCTTACTCACACCCCTTTGGGACCTACATTTTGATTCTTCAAAAGTTTCCTCTTCAACAGATTTGAAGTTGTCTTTCCTTCATAGCTTGTGTTGGATCGATTTACATGGTATCATCAAAATTTACTTAATAAATTTCCTTCACAGCTTGTTGCCAACTTCCTAGTTTAAGTTTTACATGGTATCATCAAAATTTACTTAATAAATTTCCTAACAATTTCCCCTTTTTTTGATAATGCCAAAACTTAAAAACATTCAACAAAGCATAAACAACAAAGATACATACAGACAATGCAGTAACAAAGAATGTATGCTTAAAATAGATCGTTTTATTGATCATAGCATTCTTGTCCTTTACACAAATTTTACATTTGCATCGAGCATTCTTTATCAGAGCAATATGCATATCTAAGCTAAGATACAAGAATACATACAGAGTGAAAAATTACAGTAAATTCACAAAGTATATCACAGACGACTTACATGAATGTATTTACAATAGTAATACATAAAGGGGTTTGCAGCAACACTTCAACGCCTTCGCTGCTTCCTTCCTCTTTCTTCTTCAGCTCTCTTGCGCTCCTCGTCGTCATCAACTCTTTTTCTCTTCTTCTCTTCTTCTTTTCTTCTTCCATTCTTTTCTTCTTTTCATAGGCCTGTTTGGAAGCATCATTTCTTTGCTTCCTCGCGAGCCATTCTCGTGTTTTCCTTTCATTCTCTTCTTCTTGTCTTCTTACTACCTCAGGGTTCTTCTTTGCCACTTCACGGTTGGCTAGGTGATCATATCCAACCCAGTAGATCAAGCCTTTCTTGTCAGGATCTACATATTTTACATCCTTGGGTTTTGGTCGAGGTAGGGAACCTCTTCCACCACCACTTCTTCCTCTTCCCCCTTTTGGAGTGTACTGCACTAGAGTCTTCTGCTTTCCAGCTGAGTGACTGCTGCTTATCAGCTTCTTGACTTAGTGCTAGCCCCTTCTCCCAATACAAATCCAAGGCTTCAGCCAGAGCCATTCCTTGGAAGTAGCCTTCTGATTCAAGTGTTTTGAACTCTTCAACCGATCTAGGCTCAGATCCATTATCAGGTATTGCATCTTGATCCTTTCCAACTGGAAGACCACCATATTGTTTCAATACTTCCTGAACACGAGCATCCTTCTTTTTAGAGAACTTCTCAAACCCTGCTTCAATAATCTTCCTTTTCTCTGTCATTGGCACAACAGAGTGCTCAATTGGTAGGGTCACAACAAGTTTGCTCAGGATGGAGGCAGTAACATGACCTTGCTGGGGGGTTTCAGCTAACATCAAAGTCAGATCCTTCGAACTTTCCCCCTCAACTGCTTTACCCTTCTTCACAACTGTGTCTTTCTTCTCAGCTGCGTCTTTCTTCTGTTTTTATTCTTTCAATCCCTTTAGGGACTCCTCTTCCCCCTTTTTGGCATCATCAAAGGAGAGAGGGACACCGGGGAACATGCTTCCAAGGAGAAAGTCCAGTCTGTTAATCGTGGAATCGTGCTTGGAGTCTGCTGCATCAGATGCGGTTCGAATCTCCGATCGAATTTCATTAGACTCAACTCTCAATATCTTCATTTCAGCCAGGAGTAGGCTGAATTTGTCATTCATTGCATTTTCGATTCTGAGGATCTCATTCTTATGAAAATGTTGCAACAACTCCATATCATTTTTGTGAGACTTGGCTATTATTTCAATGTAGTCCTTCATCCTATGCCTGTTCATGGAGTTATCCGCACTCTATACGAGCATTCTTCCATATATGACTTTGAAGTATCGTACTTTCTCGATTTAAATTGTAGTCTGTTGTTGTGTCCATTCCCGAATTCGCACCACGATCCCTCTCAAGTCTGCTGTGAGATTGGCATCGGGATTGTCCAGGCATAAATCCAATGAGGCTTGGTGTCGTTCAATCTCCTCACAGAGCTTCTTGAAGACTTCACGAATTTCAGCTATCTCGCTCGATTCAGCTGCCGGCCACTCTGTGTTGAAATTAAAGTCTGCTGGAACAATCGTGTCGGTGGGAATGATGGGATCTTCTCTTATAGTGTATTTTCTTAGTTCAGCAGCTGTCTTTTCCTCGGATGCAGGCAGGTCTTGGGTGAATGGAAACATGTCTTGAGAGACATCATCGTGCACATAGGGAATCTCTAGGTCTCGTCCCTTCGTTGCCTTCCTTTGGTGAAGTTGAGAGGATTTAGCTCTCGATGCCTCTGCTGCGGCAGCTTCATCGGCAATGTTCACAAACAGATGAGCTCGTGATTTTGAGCTAAAGGAGTCGTTCTATCGCCGCTTGTGGAAGCCTGTGCAGATGACTCTGTTCTAGCTGGGGCATTTGTGATGTGTTGCCCAGCTGACTGAGCTCAGCTGTCTTAACAGCTTCCTCGGTCTCAGTAGATTTTTCTAAATGAATTACCTCTTCCTCGGCTGCATCATCAGCATCATTGGATGATGATGAGACTTGCGGAGTTGGCTCATCATCAAGTTGAATTTCGTGCGAGCCGTTTCTCACTAATTTGGCTCTTAGTTTTGAGAACATCCTCAGCTGGGTCCCTAGGATTTGCAAGCGCAGTGGACTCAGCTTCATCTTCTGATCCCAAAAATGATGTATCTATGTTTTCCTGGAAGTCATGAAGAGCGCTTATGTCCTTTTTCTGTATCAGTGTTGTGTACTGGAGGAATGTTCTGGTTATCTTGACCCTTACCCAGGGAAGTCTCAACCTCCCTTGGGCCTTCACCACCCCCAGCAGATTCAACTGTTGCGAGGCCTTCAGTGTTTCCTTCGACAAACTCAACTGTCTTAGGGTCTTCGACAATGGCATCCATAGGAGTCTCAACTCCTTGGATTTCACTTTCTGTGTCCAGAGTGTTAACTCCCGGGGCATCACCATCATGTGCCTCGGCTACATCAACAGTCTCATTGGCCTTCAGAGTAGTGGACATTTCAGCTGAGACAGAATCAACTGTCCGAGCTTTGTCAACGCCACTCTGTTGTTGTTCACTTTCCTTCTCAACTTCGCCACCTTGCTTCAAAGACGAGTCTCCCACAACAACCTCCAACCCTGCTGTGGTGGAGAGAGCTTCCCCCTCGCCTTGCTCACCACCGAGAGTGATCGATTGTGGGGTCACTCTTCTCCAGAGACGCGGCTTTATCTGTTGAGTGCTCAGCCACCGGGGCAGGTGTGAGAACACCTTCTATAGGGGTTGGCTTAGCTTGGGTGCCCAACGTCCCATATTCATCGCCATCTCCCTTAGATCCATCCTCTGATTGTACAGGGGACATGGCTGCGGCGATATTTGATGCAATCTGCTGTACCACTCCCAGAGGATCAATTTGCAAGAGAGATTGTGAGGACTCTCCTGGGCCTTCATACAGATGCTGCTCATGCATGGCTCTGGATTCCCTCACAACCTGCTGCATATCTGACTTCTCGGCTGCAACAATGGGATCCTCATCACTTTCATAGAGCACATCAAGATGCATATGAGTGTGATCTGGAGAGCCTGTAAATTTGCATATTTTTTATTTTTCTAATGCTCGGGCTCGCTCCTCAGCTTTATCCTTTTCATCCGCCTTTATGATGCAGAGGAATTCCATGCAGTTGTCTTCGTCGAGAGCCTGTCTGACAGTTGCAACACCAAGGAATCGGAGCAACTCTTCTTCTTCTTCTATAAACTCAGGGTGAGTGAACTACACCCTTGAGTGATCCAGTTTCCATGCTCTCTATTCTCGTAAGCGTTGTTGAATATCTGGGTAAAGTGGAGAATACATGATTACATCGTCATCATTATCTTCACCTTCACCTCCGGTTTCCGGAATGGGAGGTAGAAGACCTTGCTCTTCCTCAGAAGCAGCAACATCAGATGTGGGCGGGAGACAACTTTTTCAACAACAGGTTCAGTTGTCTTAGCTACTTTTTTTTTCCTCAGTTGTCTTCCTCACAGCTGGGTCTTCGACTGATATCTGCTGATCACCATCAACAGACTTCGCAGATTCATCAATAACTTCAGGAGACTGCGTGCTTCTTGATGACCAGCAGTCTCGACTTCCTTCTTTAGCTGAGTAGCAGACTCAACCGTCTTCTCAAGGTCAGAATTCCTGACCAGCTTTCTCTTTCTTGGACGAACCAGAGGGACTTCTGGTTCTGATTCAGTAGATTCATCTGTGGTGGGGGCTAGGGTACTCTTCTTATCAGGAGCTGCCTTCCTCGACTTGGCAATCCTCTTCTTCTTAATGACTGGAGAAGGGATTTGAGATTCCTTCTCAGTCTCTGCTGAAGGGGCAGGAGTCTCGGCAGCTCGGGCAGGTGACTCGGCTGCAGGGCAAGTGCTTTCTTTGGCTTTGCTGTTGGGGCAGCTCTCTTCTTCGGGGGATGGGTCACAACTGTGTCTTCGGAGTCAGCTGATTACCCCTCACTGTTATTGGCTTTCTTCGCGTGAGCTCTCTTCTGGGCACCGGAAAGGTTTGCCCGGAACATCTTCTTATTTACGTGAAAGGGCTTGCCATGTCGGAGAGCAACACCCTTCACTTCTAACAAATGGCCAATCACAATGCCATATCCAAGTGAGCATCCAAAAGACCCATCCTCCTTAAAGGTCTTGTTCATCACATTCTGGCAGAGTCTGTTGTAGACAAACTCAGCCGCCCAGTTAACCTTCTTCCCTTGCATGATCGCAGCCATGATGATCAACTTTATCTTGGACAACTGATTGAAGCTCCCAAACTTCATATCGACACATTTCGAGACGACATCCATCAATTTGTGATAGACGTCCTTCAGCAACTTCTTGTCAGCCGTGTAAACCACTTTAGCAGCACACTCGGGTTTGGCCACTTCCTTCCATGCAGCAGCCAAGTCGACATCAGCCTCGTGTATTTCCTTCATGCCCTCCGAGGCAACAAACAGTGCTCATCAAGGTCTTTTGCACTGAGTTTTATGACCTTGTTGTGGACGGAAGATTTGATTTCGTCGTCCTGCACTTCTGCGTTAACGTAGAACTAAGCTACCTCCTCAAGGTAGGTATGAGAATACTCCATAGTCAGAAAAGCCTTGAGACCAGACTTTTCCAACATCTCCGCTATTTCAGAACCAGGGTCTCATCAATACCCTGCTTTACTATTCCATCGAAATCCACTGAAGAACCAGTGTGGATTTGCTTCGAGAGTTTTACAAAATCGTACTTTGGATCCATTTCTAGAGATTTTTACCGAACAAAAAGTGAGGAACTTGCTTGTAAGTCCAAGCGGCTACGATAATCTAGAGGGGGTGAATAGATTATCTCCATCTTTTCGATTTCGCCCTCTTTTTTACAATCGAATGCTCAAACAAAATAATCAAGGTGCGGAATGTAAACAACACACGCCGATTTAAAGAGGTTCAACCCACATAGGGCCTAATCCTCTACCACCCCAAAGATATCCGGGATGGATTTCGAAAGACAAAGAATTTTATTAATTACCAAAATTAATACAAATTCAACTTACAACACCTTGAAGAGAGCACCACACTCTTCTCCAACACCACCTTTGGAGATTACCACAATCTCCTTTGAAGATTACCACAATCTTCCTTCAACGCACCTTGTGAAGATTACCACAATCTTCAACCTTGAAGAATACCAAATTCTTCAACACCTCAATAAGAAGATCACCACAATCTTCTTCACCTATCACCTAGATCATCCAAGTGTGCTCTTACCACAAGAACACTCACAAGGATATCTTGTGTTTGAATGATAACCAAAAATCAAGATTACAACTCAATAATGAATAATACAATTTGAGTGCAAAGTGTAATCAAGAATAGCCTAGACCTCAAAGATGTGAAAGTGATAAGCTAGGCAATTTTACAACAAGAATAATAACAATGAAAGACCAAGTGTTTGCTTGAAGTGTATCTTGTTGTGTTGTTTCTCAATTGTTGTATTGGTTGCTCCAAAACTTCCTCTATTTATAGGATATGATTGATCAAGCATAGGATCCTCTTGGGGATTGGAAATCTACAAAAAATACAATTAAAATCAAGAATATAGTTTTAGAAATCAATCCCACAATTTAAGGAAATGTGTCTTGTCAAACGGTCATATTTTTTTGTCAATACACAGGCGACGGCCGCACGTAAAAAAAGAGAAAATAAGAACACTTTGAAAATTACAATGTGAGGCGGCCGGTCGGCCGACCTGTCTCAACCGGTCCCCCTAGTGTAAAAGAGGAGAAAAAAGTTATGTTTCAACGTGAAACTTTCAGGTACCGGCCGACGGGCGACGGGGCGACGCGACACCGGCCGACCCCTTGGCGATGCGGCCGACCACCAAAATTTCATCCGTCTCATTTTCTGCTTCTAAAAACATCTTCAGTGCACGGGTTGCCCTATGAGGCGACCGGTCGACCACGAGACAAATGTTGTCCAATTTTTGTCGAAAATAAAACTCAAGAAGTACTCAAAATTTAGTAAAAACATTTTAAACCAATCGGGAGTATTTAGACAACATTTAGAAATCTTGTTTAGGAGTAAAAATCCATTGATGTAAAATCATTAAAAGTGTTGTCCATTATTATCAAACATAAACTTGAGGAAATACTCCGGAAAATATTAAAACCATTTTAAATCATTTAGGAGTATTTAGACAACCTTTAAAAACATTGTTTTGGTGACAAAATAAAATCATCAAAATTAAGATAAAAACATGTATCAAACAATCTTCCCCTTTTTGATGATTACAAACCAAAACAATTTTTACACAAACTAAGAGAGCAATTTGAGAAAAGATTTTCCGGTAAAAACATTTGACCGTTTGGAAGCAACCAAAATTTCCAAAAATATTAAAGCAACCAAGTAGGGAGTAAATATTTATCAATAAAAAACACAAGCTCCCCCTATCAACAAGCATATCAAGAATAATGTAAAAGCGATTTTCCATAAGCTAAAAGCTTTAGCTTTTGCTTTAGCTTTTACAATTTGCTCAAGAGCTTATAAGCTCCCCTGTCAAAAACATCATTAATCAATTTTATAAGTCCATCAAGCAACAATTGGACTAAGAACAATTCACAACTTATGGCTTTTATGAGCCATAGCTTATAGCTTTTATGCAAGCTTTTATTAGCTTCTTTGAGCTAATGAGCCAATATCCTGTTTTTCTCCCCTTTGGAATCATCAAAAGAATGTTAGGATGGTGAAAACATCATACAATAATATCAAAGCATGCCAAATGGACGGTTTAAAAACCGTTTGAGCAATTAAAGCATAATCATCCAAGGAAAATGGGAGAATTGAAACATGAGAGATCCATAAGCTCATAGTTTAGCTAAAAATATGATTTCAAAAGGATTTTAAGACATTTTGAAGCAAGAGAATCATGTAGAAGTTGAAAGTTTCATTGCGACATTTCAACAAACACCTTGCGTGCGTGAAAAATAGAAGAGGTTGTATATAACCTTTGTAAATGGTTCAAGCCAAAAATTTACATATCATCAATCAACCTCATTCCAAATCTCAAAAAAAATCATATGCACCATATGCAACAATTTGTTCATCAATTAAGAAGCTCAAAGTAGATTCTCAAGGGTTCAACCCAATTGAGATAAGCTAAGAATGATCAAGGCATTACAAATGCCAACAATTAGAGCATCCATCAACTAATAAGTCATGCTTTCAACAATACATGTATCAAATGTCCCAACATATCCAACTAAGCATAATGAACAAAGCAATAAGAGAAGCACTTTTACCATCAAGTACTTCATCAAAGTCATGATCATTCACAAGTCATTATCAACTTGCAATTTTAACCCTTTAAGAAAAACAAGCAAATATCATTAGTACAAATGAGTTTTACAAAAGTTTATCAAAATACAAAGCAACATTAATGAAAATGCTAGAAAGTAAAGGGGGTGGGGACATCATTCCTCATCCGAGGAGAAGCAAGATCCGGGAATAAAATCATTGATAAATTTCTTCAATTTGCCGATAGACTTTTGCATTTTGGAGGTCTTTTGCTCCAAAGCCTCATATCTCGTCTCATGAAAAGACCTCATCTCATCAAATTCGGCTTGAGTATACCTCCTAGGCGGTTGAGCACCGGTATTACCCTCCGGATTGCTCGGTTCACCCTCTTCCGCCAATCTTGCGGCCTTGGTGTCATCAAAGTAGTCATTAGGATCGGGGGACTCTTGACCTCTTCCTCTAGCCATTTTGGTTGGTCGGATGTCCATGTTCTTGCGATCGTGACTATTTGGGAGATATTATCAATGTCGAAGTCATTTTGAAATACTTCCGAGTTACACTCCGATGAAGGAAGTCCCGATTGAATAAGAAGTTTACAAATCCAATTTCCCATAACTAACTTCTTATTACCTTGAGTGATGGACTCGATTAGACATTGAATAAGTATGGCACCAAAGTTAAGTGGCTCCCTCCTAGCAATCTTATACGTCAAAAAGTAATCCATGTTGCTAGGCATCTTTCCCGACTTACCACAAATGCAATATGCGACAATGACCGACAAAATACGATGCTCAAGTGTCATTGCCAACAAAGAGTACTTTGGCCAAACTCCCAAATACGTCTTCACTTCTTTCATTGTCACCCCCAACATTTCATCATTCCAAGTCCCACAAGAGAAATAATCCCAACCACCCTCTCTAACACGTAAAAACCGGCAAATATCATTGGGAGTCCATCTAAAATGCCGTCCCCTTATAAGTGAATTTACAGCTATAGGCTTCCTTTCAACATCATATTCGACCCACATATTGGCATAAAAGAGTTGGATAATATCATCATCATACAACACATAAGCATGTTCCCATAAATACATCCAACCTTGCTCCTCAAAAAATCCTCTAATTGTAGGATATTCATTTGTAAATGAACTAAAACGACACATTTTAGTCCGAGCAATAGACTTTCCTCCCATTCCCGAGTCCTCATAATACCATTCCGCATATTTATGAATGAAATTAAGAACATTGTGGGAATTAGGGGCTTGAGTAACAAAGGATTTTTTACCTTTCGCCCAACGGCAATTTTGGAGCGAAATTGTTCCGCGTAGCTCGGTAATTTGGGCTCGAGAGAGAATGGGATTTTGAACATCATCACCTTCTTGAGCCACGTTTCTTTGAGCGGCTCGAATATCCCTTTGTTCGGCTTCCTCTTGCCGATTTCTTGACGAACCCTCTCCGCCCCTTCTACGCTTGGAGATGGGATTTCACCGTGGAATTCTTTGGGGGAGCCATATATGTAAGATTCTTGTGAAAATAAGAAGATTAGCAACAAGAATCGTGAAAAATGATGAAGAATTGAGGAATATAAGAAAAGGGGGAAGATATCATTTGATTAAGGGTTTTGATTTCTCATCCGTTTGAAACGAAGAACAGAGAGTTTTAAGTTGAAATTTTGTCTTTGCCGGGCGACGGTCGAGGTAGGGTGCGACCGTCGTGGTGAAGTGGCGACGGTCGCCGCCTGCTTTGACCGTCCCAATTTTTTTCTTTCCTGATTTTTTCCAAAATTCGATTTTTCACCCCAAAAGTTTTCAAACTTTGCAAAAATATAAGTTTGGACTATATTCAATAAATATGGGTTTCGGGAAAACATATAAACGATAAAATCGAGACTAAACACGTAGTGCCTTTTAAAAGAAAATATTTGCAAGATCAATTAGGGGCACTTAAGGGGTCAAAATGAAATATCTAGAAAGATATGTGCATAAACATAATATCGAGTTTAAAGAGAAATACGAGTAGACATACCTCGATAGTTTAAGAAACTTGATGACGTAATAGCCAATGAGTATGAAATATGTATCCTACACAATTCTTAGACAACATTTGCATAGAAAATACATGTGTAGGCAAGTAATAGGAGATATCAAAAAGAGCTTATGCTATAAAATTTCATAAGAGATAATAAGCTACATAAGTCTAATAAAAATGCTCAAGAGTTTTAGAAAATCATGCAAGATCTCTTTTAAAAATTTTGAAACTCATAAATATATAAGAGACCTATATTAAAAATAAATACTTGAAGACTCATTTAGCAATTAAAAACATGCATAAAAATAAAATGCATATATAAATGGGGAGATACGGTTTACCAATTACGCCGTTTCCATGAGTTGTGTCTTTCCCATTGTTGATGATATCTTCCCATTGAGAAGTCACTTTGTTGATGATGACTTCTTTGATTACTCCATCTCAAAGGTTGGTTACCTTCCCATTGTTGATGGTTTCTTCTTCTTTGAAAATCATCTTGTTGATGATGTCTTTGCCATTTCCAAGGATTGTGTTCTTCCCATTTTTGATTAAACGCTCTTCTTGGAAATTGGCTTTGTTGAGAGTAGTTTCTCCTTCTTTGATCAAATAAAACGTCCATTTGATGTTTTCTTGGTGGCATGAATTTTCTCCAATTTTTGCTTTGTCGGGTACCTAATAGTGCATTATTTTGTGGTGCCCTCATGTGTTTGGGTCCTTTAGGATTAGCTTTGAGACTTTTAGGTCTCCAACAATATTTAGAGCTATTTCTAGCCCGACAAGAATTAGCCGTATGACCCTTTTTGCCACAATAAAAACAAGTAATAATTCTAGGAGCATAATGACCAATGTGCATAGTGACTTGATCCTTTTTCATATGATTAACAACATTAGGCTTATGATCAAGTCCTTTATCACAATTATGAATATCAACAATATTGGACATTTTATTGGTACTTAAGTTGGATTTTAATAAATCCTTTTTCATGCAATCAATATTCTCAACAAGAGTACTATTTTCTTTTTCAAGGTTTCTAACCTTGTCAAGTGTGGTGGTGTGAGCACATGATATTGATTCATAAGAAGTAGATAAACTATCCTTATCATTTTTCAAAATATTGAGTTCCTTTTTCAAATTTTGTATCTAACAAGTAAGCTTTGGAATTCATTTTGAAGTTCATCATAATCATTTTGTAAATCACTATAATCATTTTGAATGACAATATCATAGGAATTAGAGGGTTTAATACATACCTCATTTTCTTCATTGATGCCCATAAAACAATATTCAACTTCTTCATAATTGGAAGTTGTAGGAGGCTTGTTCCTTAGATTTGAGCTTGTATGATCTTGAGAAGTAGATGCTTTTGTTTGACTCCTTTCATTTGCAAATACTCCATAGATGGCTTCTAATTTTTGCCATATTTCATGTGCCGACTTTATTCCTACAATATGTTCATATTCTAAATTAGTAAATGAACAATACAAAACATTTAAGGCCTTACCATTTAGGGAGATGATTTTCTTCTCTTCATCATTGAGCTTTTTGAAGCCTTTTGAGGTGTGTGGTGTATCTTTCATCGGAATGGATTCTCCATTAATGACGGTGTTCCAAATGTCGAACCCGCAACCTTGTAGATAGCATTCCATTCTTTCTTTCCAAAAATCAAAATTCTTGGAATCAAATAGTGGTGGCTTGGTGGTGGAGGTGCCGGATAGATGAGCTTCGTTCGTAGCCGTCGATCGTTTCTCTTCACTCGCGATGTGAAACGAGCTTGCCAAAGAGTTTGGCTCGATACCACTTGTAAGTCCAAGCGGCTACAATAATCTAGAGGGGGGTGAATAGATTATCTCCATCTTTTCGATTTCGCCCTCTTTTTATAATCGAATGCTCAAACAAAATAATCAAGGTGCGGAATGTAAACAACACACGTCGATTTAAAGAGGTTCAACCCACCTAGGGCCTAATCCTCTACCACCCCAGTATATCCGGGATAGATTTCGAAAAGAAAAAGAATTTTATTAATTACCAAAATTAATACAAATTCAACTTACAACACCTTGAAGAGCACCACACTCTTCTCCAACACCACCTTTGGAGATTACCACAATCTCCCTTTGAAGATTACCACAATCTTCCTTCAACGGCACCTTGTGAAGATTACCACAATCTTCAACCTTGAAGAATACCAAATTCTTCAACACCTCAATAAGAAGATCACCACAATCTTCTTCACCTATCACCTAGATCATCCAAGTGTGCTCTTACCACAAGAACACTCACAAGGATATCTTGTGTTTGAATGATAACCAAAAATCAAGATTACAACTCAATAATGAATAATACAATTTGAGTGCAAAGTGTAATCAAGAATAGCCTAGACCTCAAAGATGTGAAAGTGATAAGCTAGGCAATTTTACAACAAGAATAATAACAATGAAAGACCAAGTGTTTGCTTGAAGTGTATCTTGTTGTGTTGTTTCTCAATTGTTGTATTGGTTGCTCCAAAACTTCCTCTATTTATAGGAGATGATTGATCAAGCATAGGCTCCTCTTGGGGATTGGAAATCTACAGAAAAATACAATTAAAATCAAGAATATAGCTGTTAGAAATCAATCCCACAATTTAAGGAAATGTGTCTGCTGTCAAACGGTCATATTTTTGCTGTCAATACACAGGGCGACCGGTCGCACAGAAATAAGAGAAAATAAGAACACTTTGAAAATTACAACAGGCGGCCGGCCGACGTGAGGCTTCGACCGGTCGACCCTATTTCAACCGGTCCCCCTAAGTGTAAAAGAGGAGAAAAGAAGTTCGGTTTCAACGTGAAACTTGCAGTGTCGACCGACCGGGGCGACGTCGGCACCCTCGGCCGACCCCTTGGGCGACCGGTCGACCTGACCAAAATTTCATGCGTCTCATTTTCTTTTTCTAAAAACATCTTCATGTACGGGTTGCCCTATAGGGCGACCGGTCGACCACGAGACAGAAATGTTGTCCATTTTTTGTCGAAAATAAAACTCAAGAAGTACTCCGAAAATTTAGTAAAAACATTTTAAACCAATCGGGAGTATTTAGACAACATTTAGAAATCTTGTTTAGGAGTAAAAAATCCATTGATGTAAAATCATTAAAAGTGTTGTCCATTATTATCAAACATAAACTTGAGGAAATACTCCGGAAAATATTAAAACCATTTTAAATCATTTAGGATTATTTAGACAACCTTTAAAAACATTGTTTTGGTGACAAAATAAAATCATCAAAATTAAGATAAAAACATGTATCAAACATTGCTTTGAGAGATCTTAGGGTTTCAGAGAGAATTTTTCCTTTGCTTTGAAGATGAACAGTTCGCGTAGTGAGAGGAATGCAAATTTCCGTATATAAAGGTCGTGAAAGGACACATTTCGGATTTTGAAATTTTTGATCAAAATCAACGGCTAAGATTGAAACGTTAAAACCACATTTAATTCCTCGCATTTAATGCAACAGCATTTATATCCAATCATATGGCTTACTGTGCAGCTTTTACTGTGACCGTCATTATTACACTGACGTCATCCTTAAAAACATTCCCCCTCTTTTAAAACCACTGCGTTTTTGTCACTAAGCTCATAAATGATTCAACTCATGTCCAAAGTGACTTAACTCTGCTTCTCTCTTCTTATGAAGTAACTCATTTGTCACCAAACTCGATACAGCTGACTTTCTGACAAGGTTGTTTCACTTGGCTGAAACATGAAACATTATCTTTTTCAAATTTCTCATATTCTATCTCTGTTGATTGAGTCTTCTGAGTAAACTAACTCAGCTCAATTAACCCTAACTCATTTTTGAGTTCTTCAAATCTGGATTCACACAGAGGCTTTGTGAATATATCAGCTAATTGCTTATCAGTTGAGATGTATTCCATGGTGATGTCTTTCTTTTCAACATGATCTCTTATAGAATGATATCTGACATCAATGTGCTTTGTTCTTGAGTGCAACACAGGATTTTGAGTGATTGCAATAGCACTAGTGTTATCACACATAATTGGAATCTCTCTTTCTTTAATCTCATAGTCTCTTAGTTGTTGTCTCATCCATAAGACTTGGGCACAACAACTACCTGCAGCTATGTACTCTGCTTCAGTTGTGGATGTGGCTATAGAATTTTGTTTCTTACTGAACCAAGAAACCAATCTATTTCCAAGCATTTGACATGTACCTGACGTACTCTTCCTGTCAACTCTACATCCAGCATAGTCTGAGTCTGAATAACCAATTAACTTGAATCCACCTTCCTTTGGATACCATAAGCCAACTTCCTGGCATCCCTTCAAATATCTTAGGATTCTCTTAGCTGCAGTCATGTGGCTCTCCTTTGGTGCATATTAAAATCTTGCACATACACCTACAGCAAAGGTGATGTCTGGCCTGTTGGCTGTTAGATAGAGCAATGATCCTATGAGAGCTCTATATCTGGTTTGATCTACAGCTTTGCCATCTGCATCCATGTCCATCTTGACTGATGTGTTCATTGGAATTTTCACAGAAGACTTCTCTTCCATACCAAATTTCTTCATCAAATCTCTGGTATATTTTGTTTGACTTATGAAGGTTCCATCCTTCAATTGTTTGACTTGAAATCCTAGGAAGAAAGTTAGTTCTCCCATCATGCTCATCTCAAATTTACCTTGTATGAGGCTTGAGAACTTATCACACAGCTCCTTATTTGTGGATCCATAAATGATGTCATCCACATATATTTGAACAAGCAGTATACCCTCTCCATCTTGAATTCTGAAGAGTGTTCTATCTACTTTACCTTTGGTGAATCCATTGTCAGTTAGAAATTGAGACAATGTATCATACCATGCTCTTGGTGCTTGTTTCAATCCATATAATGCTTTATTGAGCTTATATACCTTATCTCTAATAGTTTTCTGCTCAAAACCTGGAGGTTGTTCAATATAGACTTTTTCCTCTAACAGCCCATTTAGAAAAGCACTCTTCACATCCATTTGATACACAATGAAGTTCTTATGTGCATCATAAGCAAGAAACATCCTTAGTGCTTCCAATATTGCAACATGAGCAAAGGTTTCATCAAAATCAATGCCCTCTTCTTGGCAATACCCTTTGGCTACCAATCTTGCTTTGTTTCTTACAACAGATCCTTCCTCATTCATCTTGTTCCTGAAAACCCATTTTATACCAATGACATTTTGGTGGGTTAGCCTTTGATCTAATTCCCATACTTTGTTTCTTTCAAACTGATTCAGCTCTTCTTGCATGGCTTGAATCCAATGTGTGTCATCCAATGCTTGAGATACATCTTTAGGCTCTATATGGGAAATAAAACAAGTGAACATTGCTTCATGATGTGGTCTGGATCTGGTTCTTATGCCATCTCTAACATCTCCAATAACTAACTCTGGTGGATGGTCTCTCAGCCATATCACATCAGGTTGGAGTAAGTCTGCTGGATTCAGCCATCTCGCAGCTAAGTTGTCTTGAACAACTCTTTCATCTTCATTCAGCTGCAGACTTTCCAGATGTCTTTGAGATTCAGCTATCTCATCTTCATCTGGGTTGCTTGCTCTTACTTCAGCTTCAACATAAGGACTCTTCTGTATAGTTGGTTGATTCAGCTTATCAGCTAACTCTTCAATGTCTTCTCCATTTACATTAGGTTCATCAAAAACCACATGGATAGACTCTTTTGTAACCATAGTCCTTTTGTTTTCACTCTATAGGCTTTGCTCTCAGCTGAGTATCCCAAAAAGATACCTTCATCAACTTTAGCATCAAAAGCCTTCAAATTATCTTTGCCATTGTTATGGATGAAACATTTACATCCAAATATTCTGAAATATCCAACATTTGGCTTTCTCCCTGTCCAAGTCTCATAGGGAGTCTTGGTGGTTAATCCGTTGATCATGCATCTATTTTGAGTATAGCATCTTTGTGTTAATGGCTTCACCAAAATCTCTTAGGCAATCCAGCTTCAGCTAACATGGTCCTTGCAGATTCCTTGAGAGTTCTATTCCTTCTTTCAGCCACTACATTCTGATGTGGAGTTCTTGCTGCAGATAACTCATGAGCAATGCCATTTTTAACACAATACTGAGTTATTATCCCATTTAACAAACGCAGTTCCTCTGTCAGATCTTGCCTTTATAATGGTTTGGCTCTTTTCTTTTTGAACTCTTTTCATCAGCTGAGGTAACTTCTGCAAAGTTTCCTTCTTTTTACACATGAAGATGGTCCATGTATGTCTTGAGTAGTCATCTACCACTACCAAGGTGTATTTCTTTCCACTTATATTGGCTGGCTCAACTGGACCAAATAAATCCATATGCAACAGATGTAATATCCTTGTTGAAGAACGACTTGGCTTATCCTTGAATGAAGACTTTATTTGCTTTCCCATCTGGCATGCATCACATACACTCTCTTTCTTGTACCTTGAGTCTAGCAATCCTTCTACAAGATGACTCATTGAAAGCTTGTTGATTATCTTAAAATTCAGATGACTCAGCTTCTTGTGCCACAGCCAACTTGATTCGGCTATGCTCTTTGCTAGCAGACAAGTGCTTAGTGTAGCAGTAGACCAATCTACCACATACATATTATTATGTCTTGATCCTTGCAACACTATTTAATTTGATTCAGCATCTTTGATCTGGCACACTCCCATGTTGAATCCAACATTGTAGCTTTTATCACAGAGTTGACTGATGCTTAACAGGTTGAAGTTGAGGCCTTCAACATAAGCAACATCTGTGATTTCCAATCCATTCTTCTTGATAGATCATGTGCCTTTGATTTCCCCTGGAGCTTCATTTCCTCCAAATATGACTTTTGCACCTCTAATCTCCTTGAATCTTGACAAGTTTTCTTGTTTCCTATCATATGTCTGGAACATCCACTATCCATGTACCAAGTTCATTGGCACTCAGCTGTTCCTTGAACCTGCAATCAAGGAAATCAATTTTTAGGTACCCATACTTGTCTGGGTCCTGAAGGGTTAGTGCTATAAGATGATCCAACCAACCTATAGCCAAAGGACTTGACTCTAAGAGGTTGCCATCTATCAGTGCCATAATCATAGTGCACATTAGCAAATTTCTTGGGGGTTTTAGGTTCATACAACTGTCTCTTTTGTCTATATACCTGTGTGTGTGTTTTAGCAATTATTTTCTTAGGATAGTTGTGATAATTCTGAGTGTAGTGCTTGGGTGCATATGTGTGCTGATAATAGCTCTTTTGCCTTTGGAATGACCTTTGCTGAGTTTTAGGTCTTTGCCATCTAGGCTTGTATTCCATTGGTCTTTGCTGATATTTCACATTATTCCAATCAACATAGTTTGGATAGTTTCTACCATTCCCATCATGTGTGTTTCTCTGATGAAACTTCTGGGGTTTTTGGTAGCTCCGTTTGCTTTTCACAGAGTATTTTCTGTTTGGAGTTTGCTGAGGAACTCGGCTGGATTCTTCTCAGTTGTCCTCTTAGCATACTCAACTGGCTGTTTTCCTTTCCCTTTATATCCAAGGCCAGTTTGTTTGTGAATGTGCTTTGAAGTGAACGTGGGTGCAACATTTGGTGTTTTGGATTTTTGTGATGCTTCATTACTTGAAGATCGTTTTTCCAAAATCACTCTTGGAGTTTGACCGTGCACAAAGGAATTAAATCATATGCCTGTCTTATCTCCACATTCTTTTTGACTCATGATAAGATCATCCAATGATTTGGATGCCTTTGTAAATGAGGCAATCACATTTTTGAGATCTTTTTCCCTCTTTTCTATAGCAGCTAACTCTGCTATGATCTTGGCATTATCAGCCTTCAGTTTAGTGTTCTCATCAGCTATGTGACTCAGAGTACTCAGCTCTTTAGTCAACTGTGAGTTTTGGCTTTTAAGCTGGTTGTTTTCCTCATTTAGAATTGTGTGTGAGGATTTTGTGTTCAAAATCTTTCATCATTTTGCCTAATGAATCATAAAGATCAGTGGGTAATGAAGTGTGTGTATCACAGTTACTATCACTTGAATCTGAATGAGATGAGTTAGAGTGTACCTCATATTCTTTATCTGGTTGATCTTGTTATTTAGCCATGAGGAAAATCATAGCCTCTTCCTCAGAGTCACTTGAGTAGTCAGCCTCACTACTTTCTCGAAATCCGCTTCTTCTTTAGACTTGGGTCTCCTCAAAGGCCCAACATGGCTTTCTTCTTTTCATGTCTTCTCTCTCTGAAGACTTTTCTTTCTTCTTCATCCCTGTATTTGTTGACTAGTGGATAGGAACAATCAACTGCAAAATGTCCAGGTTGTCTGCAGTTCCAACACAGGTTCTCAGCCCTTTGATCAGCTCTTTCTATTCTTGGGTTATCAGCTCCCTGATATTCAACCCTTTGATGCTCAGCTCTCTTAGGTGGCCTATATTCCCTTGACTTGAAGGGAGCTGAATGTCTCCTAGAGGTTTCACTTCTTTTATGGATATTATTGAAGAACTTGTTGAATCTTTTAACCATTAGGGCAATTTCCTCCCGGTCTATGGCTTCCATAGGTTTAGCTCTCTTTCCATCCTTGGCCATCAGTGCAGCTGTCTTGGGTACAGTTGTCTCCTCTTGCTCTTTTCTTCTCAGCTCAAACTCATAGGCTTTGAGGTCTGAGAATAACTCATGGTTAGATGTTCTTGAGAGGTCCATGGAATGTCTCGGGGCCATAGTCTTCATTTCCCATTCACCGGGAGGCTCCTTAATATCTTCATACACATCTCCTTTTGTGTGTATTCTTTCCAAGAGCCGAAAGCACATTTGTGATTTCAAAGTGAATGCATCCAACCAACATCCATGGTTTCACCTTCAAGCATTTTGAAATTTTCAAATTTTTGAACAAAGAATGACAATTTATTTTCTTTAATTTGTTCTGATCCTTCACAAATTAAAGTTAGTTTATTCCAGATTTCTTTTGCAGATTTGCAAGATTTGACTTTATTGAACATTGCTTTATCCAATGTCTTGTAGAGTATGTCCTTGGCCACATTGTCCAAGTCGTATCTCCTCCTATCCTCATTAGTCCACTCAGTCTTTGGTTTTTCAACCATGGCTAGTCTTTCCTCAGCAACAACTTCTTCTCCTTCAGCTGCAGCTGCTCTTATTGCAGCCGTGTTCACTTTAAGTATTTGCAGTGGCCCATCCTCAATCACAGGCCCTCATCATGTAATGCAGATAGATGAGCCTGCATACGAATTTTCCAATCATCAAATTCTTCAACAGTGAACATAGGAATGCGTGTCATATTTGCTTCCATGATAATAACTTTGCTTAAAATGAAAGATTTTGAAAATGCAAGTGTTTAAAACCTTTTTGAAAAGATAGAGATCTTGTTCAGTAACCAGTGCAGAAGGCTCAATGAACCAACCGCTCTGATAACACTTGTAGGTCCCAAGGGATGTGAGTAAGGTTTAGAAGGGGGGGTTGAATAAACCTTACCAAATTTTTGTTTTTGGTCCTTTTAAAATAACAACAGAGTTGACTCAAACAGATATGTCCTTGAGGGACAGCTAAGTTGGTTATTCAGCTAAGTTAGCTACTCAACAGACTCGATTGAGCTGTTGATAGAATAACTCGACTGTTTAACTTAAACTTAACTTGACTGGTTTGGTTTTATCAGCGGAAGACTTAACACCCTTTGATTAGATTTTAGCTTGTTTTAAACACACAATTTTTAGCACTTGGTTATTAATCAGTTGAATAGCAAATATGATTCTAACAACATATATAATATAAGTATGCAAGAAAGTAAATGTGCTGAAAGTAAATGACACAAATATTTTTATAGAGGTTCGAAGATGGGGTAATTCTTCTAATCCTCTCTTCTCCAACTCCTGGAGGAATCCACTTAGTAACAGATCAGTTTACAAAGTGGTGAACAATCTGGAGATAACCTTGATCACACAGCTGGCTTCTCTTGCGACTCAGCTTCTTCACAGGGCAGTTGCCTTGCTACTTCAGCTCACTTCTCAAGTTTTTGGATTTGATCACGAAGCCCTCCAACAAACTTGATACTGGTTCGATCTTGAACCTTCCTACAATCCTCCTTGGAAAGTAGACCCCTTTTGATTCTTCAAAAGTTTCCTCTTCAATAGATTTGAAGTTGTCTTTCCTTCACAGCTTGTGTTGGATCGATTTCCTTTGAGTTTCAGGCTTGAGGATTTGCTTGAATTTACTTGAGAATATTGCAGGTTAATTGCTTGAATATTGCTTACTTGTTCGTGGTTTAGGTTTTCAAGGTCACCTCTTCTTAATGAATTCCTCAGCCTTTTATAGTGCACTTTTGAAATTTTGCCCGTTGAAGAGATAGACTAATTTCAAAAGTCACTTGTGTTCGTTGGCTTGTCTTGTCTGCAGTCCTTGATGTTGACATTTCCTCGTATGTCACTTCAACTTTGAGACTTGGCTTCTTGAGATAACTTGACGACACTTCTTACAGATGTTCCTCAGCTGACACTCTTTCAGTCGAGTCATTGACTTCCTTCTTGGCCATACTCAACTGACACACAGCAGAGTCTTCAATCCAAATCCAGATTGACTTCTTGTATTCCTTGGCATAGCTGACTTGACTCAGCTTTTCCAGCCCTATCTATTACAATACAAATTACAAGGAAAATGGGGTGCCAACATCCTAGTTTAAGTTTTACAAGGTATCATCAAAATCTACTTAATAAATTTCCTAACATTGATGAATATGCATATTCTTCTATTATCTTGAATTTATCTGATGATGTCTTGAGAAAAGTTGGTAAACAATTCAATGCTAAAGCTTTATGGGATAAACTAAAGGAATTATACACTGAAACTTCTCTGCCTTCTAAGTTGTTTCTGCTTGAAAAATTCTTTAGATTTAAATTGGATTTGTCCAAAGATATGGATGAAAACTTGGATGTTTTTACTAAACTGATTCAAGACATAAGCTTACTGGTGACAAAAACATTGATGATTATTCTCCTATTGTGCTTTTGAATGTTATACCTGACATCTATAGTGATGTCAAATATGCTATTTAGTATGGCAGAGATAATATTACCATTGATACTGTTATTAATGGCATTAAGAGTAAAGAACTTGTTTGAAAGCTGGAAAGGGGAATAAGAATAACAATGGCGAAATCATGCATGTTAGAGATAGGTCTCAAACAAGAAAAAATGGGAATAACTCTAACAAGGATAAGTATGATAAAAAGGGGAAAAAGGGCAGGTCTAAATCCAAATCAAAACATAGGAAATGTTCTAACTGTGGTGAACAAGGCCATTATGTCAAAGAGTGTCCTAACAAGAAAAATGGGAATCAAAACAATAACAAGAACCAATCCAATGATCATGTTAACTTGGCTACTAGTAATGAACACTTGGGTGATGTTTTTATGGTTTCTGATGTGCATGATTATGTGAACCTGTGCCTTCACAATCTTTCTGTGAATATGAATGGTTTATAGATTCTGCATGTACTTTCCATATGTCCCATTTCAGAAATTTATTTTCTAATTACTCCAAAGTTAAACATGGTACTGTTTTTATGGAAAATGAGAAGAAATTCCAAGTGTTTGAATTTGTGATGTATGTTTAAAGTTTGATTCTGGTTATGTGATCACTCCGAAGATATAAGGCATGTTCCAGGTTTAAGTAATAACTTAATGTCATGTCTTTGCACTTGAATCGATGGTTTAGAGGGTAGGTGGGGCAAGGGGGTCATGAAAATTTTAAAAGGTTCTCTTGTTGTTATAAAAGCTGAAAAATGAGGAACTTATATGTTTGTTTTTTTTAGTCCGTGTGATCGATTTAAAAACTCCTATGAATTATGTGAACTCATGTTAAAGAAGATAAAACTGAACTTTGGCATAGAAGGCTTGGTCACATAAGTTCTAAGGGGCTTGGAATTTTACATAAAGATGGTTATTTTGGAAATGATAAATTGTCATGTGTGCCATTATGTTACTCCTGTGTGTTTGGAAAACAGCAAAAGATTCAATTTCCCACTTCCTCCTATCCTAAACAATCTACATGTTCTGATATTTTAGAATACATGCATGCTGATGTTTGGCCCACTTATTTATATTGGCCCTTAATGTCCAAAGCCCATTCCTCAATTAGCCCAGCCCATGTGCCATGCAGCCAGCCCACTTGGCTTAGCCCAGGTCGAGGGGTTTGGATCCGATACCAGGTTTATAAACCGCGGATCCTTTACTTACCTTATAACCATTAGATTGTGCCTCTTGATCTCATCAATCAATTTGCCCTATTAAATGGCTGCTACAGAAACCCTAGTTCATATTCTGAATTTTCTTTCTCTCTCATCCCTTGAATTCTCTATGATACAATCTTCTCTCTCTCTCTCTCTAGAAATTCCTACCTCTTGTATGATTTCTCTGGGATTTCTTGTTAGATCTGTTGTGATCTTACTGTGCGGGTTTTTCGTTCACAGCTAGGGGCTTCAATTTATGATACGACACGAACCTAACACGAATTTAGCAGGTACATGTACAACCCTTAATAGATTCGGGTCAAAATCGGGTCTGACACGGTGAAAATGGAAAATAAATAAGTCAGGTCAGGTTGACCTGCGTCTCGACACGATTGACCTATCTAACCCATTTAATTTTATAGTCACATATTATTTTAATATTTTATGATGTTTTAGGTGGTTATATGATGATGTTAAAAGTATTAAATGCATTGTTTAATAATGTTTTTAATATTTAATGTATTATTTATTTTGTAATTTCAATGTTTTCTCCATTTTTTTTATTTTTTTCCGTGGCAACTTTAAATTATATAGGTTTTTCGTATCGTGTCGTGTCGGGTTACTCGTGTCACAAACGGGTCATATTCGTGTCGTGTATCTTTACACGAATAATTAAACGGGATGGGTTCAGTTCGGGTCAGACCTGTGATACTTGTGTTAGAACATGATCCGCAAACACGAAACACGACATGATTGACACCCCTATTCACAGTATTTGTGTGTGATACGAAGTTTTGGGGTTAGGGTTTATGTGGGTTTGCAAGTTGTTCTTCTTCGAGGCTAGATCTAAGGTTCCTGGTGGATACCATTGGTTCTTGGGAGGTGGGTTTTGGTTCTTGGTTGTTGAGGGTCTTGGTGGCCTTCTGGTGTACTATGTGACTATCTTTGGGTGGTTCAGCAACCTGAGCTGAACTTATCTCAGATCTTGAGATTATGGTTTTAGCCCTAATTGATTTTATTGTTTATTTTCAGTATTTCAATTTGTACTTGTATTTTTCTGGTTGTGTGTTTTGTACTTTAATCTTTGTGATTAATTGGTATTCTTTGTTTCTATCTTCGGCATATAGATACCCAACAAGTGCAATTGACACTCGTGTAATAAAATATCACAGTTTATCATGTTTCCATAACTAACAGTACTAGAAAAATATTACAACTTATTTTACATGTCTATGAGCAAGAAAATGGTGAAAAACGCACCATGTCTAGTGGCAAAAAAATGCTTAAAGAAAATAAATATAAAATTTCCAAGAGAAGCAAATGGTATAATAAATATAGATTAACGGAAAAAATATTTTAAATGAATTTTGAAATAAAAATAAAGTGTCATGGTTTTTTTAACCATTCGATATGGACCTGAAGGTCTTAACCATTCGACCGTTGTCTAATTTCCTATATTAAGTTTGAGGGAGTGGTATCTTTAGTGTGTTGGGGGTATCCCAACGTATGAGTACCTCTGAATAATATAATTGTGTAATAATTAAATAACTGAAACTTGAACCAACCTTATATAAGTGCTAAATTAAGGTATTCGATATATAGAAGGAACATATTACCTTATGTAGATAAGACAAACTAGCCAAAAATTAGCTCCTTAAATAAGGAAAGCAATACCTTCTACATTTAGGAAGCCTAGCTAATTGCAACGCAGTTCTATGAACTCATTATCCAGTCTCACTATAACTATAGCTCTTCCGAATTGAGTATTTTTTATCAAGCCTAGTTGAACAAAGAGCTTGATGGTTTTTGGAGTTTTCCCACTTTTTACTATTTCAGAAATTGAAATCGTGTTTGTTTTACTAAATTTTATTGCAAATATCTCATTTACATCATTTCATTTTCCACCATTTTTTTAACCCTATATTCTCAATTCTCAAACGTATATATTTATTTGGGACCCACTACTATCAATTACTCATTTTTCAACCACATATTATGAGAGTGTTCGGAAACCCATTCCAAATGTATTTTTAGGTCTAGAAGTCCATAATTTGTAAAAAAAAATTGTATGTTTGGTAGTTATATTTAAATGGACTTTTATTAAAGTGACTTATTTCAGAAGTCCATTTTGGAGAGGTTCAAATTTGTGACTTTTGGATTTCTTTTCTACCACTTCTATAAAATGAGTTTTAAAATGTACTTTTAACAAACATTTTACATTGCTCATAAGAAATTTTTGAAAAAGTCCATATTAAAAAGTCCATTCCGTAAATGGCTCCCAAACATGCACTATATCTATGGGACTCATTACTACTACTTACATGCACATAAATTATTATTTACAAATTAATTTTCCAAAATGAATATATCACTACCAATTTTATTTAATTATATATTATTACATACCAAATCAAACATAATCCCCTTTTTCACCTTATAGATTTTTTCACCAAAATTTCTATAAACATAAATATTCTCTTTTGCACAAAATTCAATAAAAGTTGAAAAAAAATATCCCAATGAGATGGAAAGTGGCCTTATATGGATGTATTTTCAAGTCCAATTTCTAATTTATGGTGTTGGAAAGTGAGTTCAAACTTTAAATATTTTCGTGCGAGAATTGAGAATATGTTTCGTTTGTTGTCTGAATTTTATTTTGGAAATGAAAATATGTTTGTTTATATTTTTTGAAGTGTATTTTTGACATAGATTTGTGTGATTATATATAGTGAAGACTTGTTTAGTTATAGTTTTTTAGGTATGTTTTCACATAGATTTGCGTGATCGTGGTGAGAAATTATTTGGTTGTGTTTCCAAAACAATATTTCCATAAAAAATGAAAACTGAAAATAACTTCATTTCCACTTAGAACTTCTCTAAATAAACATAAACCCAGTTTCTGTAATAGTTGGAAAATAAAAAAATGGTTGTTGGAAATACAACCAGACATGGCCAATATTCTCCACTAGAATGAAAACCATACAAGCCTTTAACTCGCTAACTATTTATATCAATCTTCGGTCGGCTAGACTGGGTCTTCTTGGCTTCCCATGTTGGTAGAGCTGCTCATATCTTTCGAGTTTTCCTTTCAAGCTGAGATGAACGACCAAGTTGAACTCTTCGGATCATCGTACCCTTGTGTCCATCTAAGATGTTGAGCTTGAGTTAATATAAAACTCTGATCTACCTTAAACTTCTGAACCTCGATTTAGTAAAATAAACTTAATAGAGTTAGCCAGTTAGGGCAATGTCATAACACATCGATTAATAACTTAGCATGACGTTGAAAAGTCCCCAACAAACATTGGTGCAGCCTGAATTTTCGACCAGTGTGGTCGGAAACTTTTTTGTTTTGGCAAGGCAATTGTCAGGTCAAAATTATAGGAAATGGTGGAATAAAAAATAACAAATATGAAGGTAGTAGCTTGCAATAATTATTTGTGGGTTTTCATACTCAACAATTTATCTAGAGTTGACTATTTGGATATGTTACTTATCCAAAAGTTCATTCTAAATTAACCACCAAATAACTATTATTAGTATGAAAAATGGACTTTTAGATCCATAATTCATCTGAAAAGTGCTTCCAAAAAGGTTGTTCATTATTAAGTTTGAAACATATATCTCTCTATATAACAAACAAAATAATTATTTGTCCGCTTATATACCTTAACTGGGCTAGATTCTTAATTCTTTTGGTGTTTTAAATTTTAGCTCAATTTTTTTTTAATAAGGATTAGACCTTGTGAAATTTGCAGTGCAGCCCAAACCCTAATTTTACAAGACCACTTTGAGATCTAATGTGGACAATGTTGGTCCTAAGGTGGTTACATCATTGCCTACAAAGGACAATAGTTGTGGATGAGAATAGGTAAAGGGGGAAGGGGGTAGCACGTCAATTTTTTAGTGTGTCGAAGATGTATATGCGAGCCCAATTTGTCACATGTTTTGCTACATGTCATATAAATTTACAGTTCACGGATTATCCGACAATAGGGGAGTAAGCTTTGATCGCTGAATTCATCTTTTGTGTTTATTTCATATTTAAAATAGCGTAGATATTCAATAACTTAGTGTTTTTCTTATATATAAAGTTGCAGTCCATAAATAAATAAAAATAGATGTTCCAAATTATCCCCTTTGCTTGAGTTATTACCACTTAGAGTTTTATCCAATTGAATCTAATCATTATATTAAATTTACATATATGCTTAATGGTTATAATGTATTATTGTTGCTATATAAATATTAAATAATAAACAGTAACATTGTCCACTTAGTCTACACAATATTCATAGAGAGAGTCTCTTGTGAAACAGTCTAACGAGTCAAAACTCAAACCCAAAACCAATCCGATTAAAAAGAAAAAAAAAGGGGAAAATCCTTCAATTCGATCCCCTTTTTCCCGTCCTCTCTCTTTCTCTCTCTCTCTTTTTGTTCTCAACCTCCATTTTTTACAGAGTAGCTGAGTAGATCTCTCACTTGCACAACAATTACAAGCAATCATTATGTATATATGTATGTTCACATGTATGGATTACTTAACAATATTAAAATCAAGATGGATATCCTAGATTCAATAAACCTTCTTTCCTTCAAAATCACACTCGTCCAAAGCCTCCAATACCCACATCTCATCTCTATCTATTTCCAAATATATCATAATACCACATACATGTATATGGGTATCGGTGCGTGTATTGTGTGTGTGTTCTTTGTAAGGGATAATGAGCGTTAGAGGCGGGACAGTGTGGGAAAATGCCGCAGAGATTTTGTTATAGACCACCGACGAGAATAGGGGAAAAGAGAAAAAATATGTGCAAGTTGCAACCTGCGTATGTGTGTGTGTTTGTGCGTGTGTTGTGTGTGTCACGGCCCAAAATGGAAGCCGTGACACAGACGATCAGACCTATGCTGGTTTACTAAGCCAGCCCATGTATTCATCAACATAAACCAACAGAAATAACAAACTCCCAAAATAATCATAGATAATGGAATAAATTAAGTCAGAGTACGGTTGTAATGGAAATAGAAAAGAAATACAATCCAACATCATAATCGTTCTTAAGGGTCATATGCCTTGCTATTATATCAGAAAATATTTGGAAACTCGACCATTACAACATAAGATTAAATTGTCTTAAACGAATTATAAAATACATCAAGGAATATAGTCTGCAGCTTGAAGGTCATCGCCACCATCATCCTGATCAGACCTCATCCTCTGGTTATAAAACCAGGTGGAAGTGAGACAAAAATTCTCGATGTAGATGGGTGCGGTGTGCGAGTGTAGCTTACGATTGTGCAGAAAAATATTTCATGGAAATTTATGCATGAATCGTGTATGTATCATCATCATACATTAAATAATCAAAATTGTTCACGAAAGTAAGTAAATTAAAATGGTTAGATAACAATCAAGCGAGTGGTTGCGCACGCGAAAGTGTGACGCCAACCATCCACGCCAACCATCCAAATTTATATACAATGGAGAGACGACGATCAAACATTGGCTTCGATCAAACATTGGCTCCTTTGACAGATCACCTTATCCCTCCAATGGATAGGGCCGGAGCTAGTATCCCAAAAGGCACGACGTCTCCACAGTGGGGTCAGCTAAGCCCGGAGATCGTCATAATCATGATTATATTGATACTACGACACAAACGCCCATCAGACTCTCCTATCCGACTCGAGGTTGGGATTTGGACGATGGAGGCTGGTATGGGATTACAGTTGAGCTAACCCATCCCATACGCAACTTACCCATTCCACAGACACAGTCAGAGGTTATCTCAAATATGCAATTTATAGCAAGTCAGATAGAAAAACCGGAGTGATCTTAGTCACACTATGTTCGGTATTGAGTTAACTAAGTTCAAATTAGCGATCTAGTTATTGGGTGTACAATCTAGCCGAATAAGATATTTGGTTCGCTATATTATGCATAAGTCCGTATTTCAGTATTAGAGATTTATTAGGGGCGAGGAAGTCGCCTTAATGATCGTGTATTTTATTTATTCTTTGGGTGAGGAAGCCTGACTAATAACTTTGGATAATAATTAAAATATAATTTTAGTTGAGTAGTTTTAAAATTATACCTTAATATAAGTAAACTGAATTTAAAAATATAAATTTTCTAGGTCCGTAGTAATTTTATTAAAAATGTATTCTTTTCTAAGAAAGGTATTTTTTTATCGGGTTTTAAAAATTCAATAAGTTTCAATACCGGACTCAAAAAGAGGCAAGATCAGTTCTTAAATTTTCAAAAAATTCCATAGGATTAGATTTTCAGGGACTCGATGTCATATTTTCAAAATTTGTAGATTAGCCCTTCATTTTTTCACAACTACGTTTTTTGACCCAATATTTTAAAACTAGGTATCTCTTAAATCATGAAGGGTTTAGATGTGATTCCAAGCTTAAAATTTTTCTTAGGATAGTAATATTTTGAGGTAAAAGCAGTTTTGAAAATTTCACAGTTTAGGTACCCTATTTTCAAAAATAACAAATTTGGCCCAAAAGTGATTTTGCCGTTAAGGACTCGTTTCAAGTCCGATTGTTATGAAATTTGAACTAAAGGTCCAAAATATCATAACAAATAATTCAGTAAATTTTAGGGTATAGAACTATCCTATTTTTGAAAATTACAGTTTGGTCTCTTAAGTTTTAAAATATGCAATTTAGTGTCAAATTTGTTCTTTATTGAATTTTCGTGACCGAAGGGTCTCCAACTTTTTTGAGTTAATATATAAAGTTTTTAGTGTTTTAAGTCCAAAAGTTCAAAATTTCGGGGGGGGGTACTTTTACAGTTTTAATATTTATATTTTAGGACCTATTTTTCACAATAATTTCAAAATGGCCCAAGTTCGGATTTTTACTACCAAGTCACAAGTTCAGAAATTATATAGCATATAAAATTTAATATAGCAGATTTCTAAATCATATTTGGTGTAGGTTCCAAGGGGTGATGTGTAAAGTTTAGAAGGGGGGAGTTGAATAAACTTTACCAACTTTTCGATTTTAGTCTTTTAAACAATTTCAGAGTTAACTTAAGTCAGCTAGGTCCTTGAGAGACAGCTAGGTTGGCTTGCACAACAAAGTTACCCACTCAACAGACTCGACTGAGTTGTTGATAGTATAACTTAGTTGTTTTCAGCTAACACTATAAATAGCAATTGACTTAGTTTTACCAGCGGAAGAATTTCACCCTTAGAATCTTAAGTACATTTTTCTACACTTGTTTTAGAAATGTATTATCCGCAGACTTAAGCAATTTAACTTATCAGCAATTATGAAAATAATGCGAGAAATTAAGTGCGCTAAAAGTAAATGACACAGTCAATTATAGTGGTTCGAGGATGGGTAATTCCTCTAGTCCACTCTTCTCCATCCCCTGGAGGAATCTACTAGGTAACTTGACTTGGTTATAAAGTAGTTAACAGTCCGAGTCAGCTTTGATCATACAGCCTGCTGCTCCTGGGACTTAGCTTCTTCACAAGATGGTTTTCCTGCTACTTCAGCTTCTTTCAAACCTTTGGACTTGATCACTTAGCCCTCCAATAGGTTCAAAGCTCTGGTTCGATGGAACCCTACTACACCTCCTTCAACCTTGGAGAGTGGACCCATTGTTCTTGATAACAAGTTTTCCTCTTTAACTGATGAATTGTCTTTCCTTCACTAAGTGTGTTGGATCAATTTCCTTCGAGTTTAAGCTTGAAGATTTCTTTATAAGCTTGAGAGATATCTTGCAGGTTATTGCTTGAATGCTTGTTGCTTGTTCGTAGATTGGGTTCATAACCTTATCTCAAATGACTCCTCGGCCTTTATAGTGCATGTTTGAAAATATGTCCGTTGAAGAGATAGACACATTTTTCAAACAGCACTCCGTAGGTTGTTGGCTTGTCTTGTCTTGCAGCATTGATGGAGACCGTACCTTGATTTTAATGCTCTACAGCCTTTCGTTAGCCTCTGTAGAATTTCAGGTACATCCCATTAATTCCTTGCTTTTTGCACTCTTTCAGCAAAACAACTTTATTGCTGGCAGCCTGACACATCCCTATCTCCACCAAAACCTTGACTTGTCTTGGCAACGGATCTCTTTCAGCTTTCTCAGATCTCTTTTTGCCGAGTACGTATCCAGCTCTACGGTTAGTAATTGTTTCTGCAGCTCCAACCTCAGTCCCTGGGTGAACTTATATAGTTTATCTGCCTTGGTGCTTATGGAGCCTAGGGCGTACTTCGATAATCGGTGAAATTCAGACTCGTACTAAGCGACGGTCATGCTTTTCTTCCTCAACTGGTGGAACTCGTCCCGTCTGGCTTCTCGGACCACTTGTGGGATGTACTGGTCCTTGAATTCTAGCAAGAATTTTTCCCACGTCCTCCGGGTCCTGTCCTGAACCCATCTCCTTTCCACAGCCCTCCACTAGTCTCAGGCTGCAGATTCCAAGCGAAAGACAGCCAAAGTAATTTGTTGTTCTTTCGTGTACTATAGGGCAACGAAGATGCTCTCTGCCCGCTCAAGCCAGTCCTCGGCTTTAGCATCATCGGGTTCTCCTCGAAAAATTGGTGGGTCAAAGCTGAGGAATCGCTCCAACATCCGGTTGTGAGCATCGCTCTTGCTCGTTTTAGTTTTGCCCTGCTTGTTGTTGCATAAACAACAGGATTTGCTGCAGAGCCTGAGCTGTCATGTCTTTCTCCGCAACTGGGAGAGGTGGTGGAGGTGGTAGCTCTGGCGAGGGTGTTTCGCAAGTTAGGTACCCCGTTTTCAAAAATTACAAATGTGGCCCAAAAGTGATTTTGCCGTTAAAACTTGTTTCAAGTCCGATTGTTATGAAATTTGAACTAAAGGTCCAAAATATCATAACAAACAAGTCAATAAATTTTAGGGTACATAGGCTTTCCTATTTTCGAAAATGACAGTTTGGTCCCTTAAGTTTTAAAATATGCATTTTAGCGTCAAGTTTATTCTTTATTGCATTTTCGTGACCCGAAGGGTATCCAACTTTTTTGAGTCACTTAATATATAAAATTTTCATTGTTTTAAGTCCAAAATTCGAAATTACAGGGGAGTCCTTTTAATATTTTAATATTTATATTTTAGGCCCTAATTTTTACAATAATTACAAAATGGCCCAAGTTTGGATTTTTCCTACCTAGTCACAAGTCCAAAAATTATATTACATATAAAAATTAATATAGCACATTTCTATATCATATTTGGACATGCATAATAATAAAATATTTCAAAACATAATACTAGACAATTTTAGCTATCTTTTTACCAGTAAAATCATGCTCATTCATTTTTCTTTTTTAAATTCCTTAGAACAAAATACTAAAAATTCATGTAACATTTCATATATTCTAATAATGTCATATAAGCATGCATTCGATACAACTAGCAGGAAAAAAATGGGAGATTTTGTAGAAATAAGTTACACCTACCTCTTAGTCTTGGTAAGCAAAGTCTCTAAGTGATTTCTCCACTTAGTAACACCCTCTCAAGCCTTTAAATGTAAGCATATTTCCAATTTCTCTCATGAAATTGTTCAATCTCTTTTATGCCCAAAATCTTGGGAAATCATAATTCTCACAAGGCAGAAAATTATTCATGAAACACGGGATTTGATATACTTACCTTGATCCATGTCTTTGATAGTTTAGAGATTTATAAAACTAATCTTCTTCCCCTTTGCCTTTTCCTTTCTTTCTTCTTGATGGCTTGAAGATTCTTTTCTCTCAACTCTTTCTGCCGTTCTCAAAACTTATCAGAAAAGAGAAGTTATTCTGTACAGTTTAATAGGCAGAGGAAGGGAGTTATTTTGTAACTCCCGGTTTTAAATTCTTTAACTCCTCTTAACCATCAAAGAGGTTATTTAATATTTAAAACCTACACTTTAATTAATATGGGCCATATTTAATTCATATGGGCCACACTTAATGGATAAAAATCCAACATTTCTCCCACTTGGCCCATATGACGGCTTAACGATTTAATAATAACTTTAAGTGCGCATAATATATATTAAATCCACCATAATGTCAAACCGACTTGTCCTTAATTAAGTTGAAACTAATTGGATCATGGCGGTCACACATCATTTATTCGACATGATTCCTTCCATGTATCACAACATCGATAACTTAATAGTATCCTTAATAAGGTGAATAGTAAGCCTCAACCATACAAATCTTAAACAAAGACCATCCTGTTATTACAACAAAATAATAATACAAGCGAAACACAACTATAAATGAGCTCGTGTGTCATAACATAAAGAGCAAATGATCACACGTATATATATACATTCACTACCATTATGCTAACAAGGACTTGTCTATAATACCCATCCTTTCGACATGGCCAGAAAATGTCTTAGGTGGTAATCCCTTAGTTAACGGATCCGCTACCATTAGATCAGTGCTAATATGCTCAATGGACACTCTATGTTTCTGCACTTCTTCTTTAACAGCCAAGTACTTTAACTCCATGTGTTTAGCACCTTTAGAGTACTTGTCGTTCTTTGAGAAGAAGACAGCTGCGGAATTATCACAATAAATTCTCAGCGGCCTGGCTATACTGTCAACAACCCCAAGTCCCGAGATAAAGTTCCGCAACCACAATCCATGAACAGTGGCCTCAAAACATGCCACAAATTCAGCTTCCATAGTGGATGCAGCAATGACAGACTGCTTTCCACTCCTCCATGATATTGCCCCTTTAGCTAAAAGGAACAAATAACCGAATGTAGACTTCCTCGTGTCAATACACCCGGCATAATCTGAATCAGAATAACCTATTACTTCAAGGTGACTAGACCTCCTGTATGTGAGCATGTGTTCTTTGGTGCCTTGTAAGTACCTAAGAACTTTCTTTGCAGCCTTCCAATGGTCCATACCGGGATTACTTTGATATCGGCCTAACATTCCAACAGCAAAACTGATATCTGGCCGAGTACAAGTTTGAGCATACATCAAACTCCCAACCACTGAAGCATAAGGAATTGAATTCATTTCTTTTCGTTCCAAATCATTCTTGGGACATTGCATTTGACTGAATTTGTCCCCTTTCTGTATTGGAACTATTCCCGCAGAACATTTTTCCATTCTGAATCTCTCTAAAATCTTATTGATATAAGCTTTCTGAGACAATCCCAACATTCCCTGTGATCTGTCACGGAATATTTCTATTCCTATCACATAGGATGCCTCACCTAAATCTTTCATTTCAAAGTTCTTAGAGAGAAACTTCTTTACATCACGTAACAATCCAACATCATTAGCAGCAAGTAAAATGTCATCAACATATAGGACCAATATTATAAACTTGCTCCCACTGACCTTCATGTAGATACACCGATCAACGGTGTTCTCCGTAAAACCATAAGATGTGATTGTATCATTAAACTTAAGATACCATTGCCGGGAGGCTTGTTTCAGTCCATATATTGATTTCTTTAACTTACACACCAAATTTTCCTTTCCTGTGGTTATAAACCCTTCTGGTTGATCCATATACACTTCCTCCTCCAAATCACCATTCAGAAAAGCAGTTTTAACATCCATTTGGTGAAGCTCTAAATCATAATGAGCCACCAAAGCCATAACAATTCTTAAAGAGTCCTTCTTTGACACCGAGAGAAGGTCTCTTTATAGTCAATACCATCTTTCGAGTAAAACCTTTAGCAACGAAGTCGGCCTTATACCTTTCAATGTTTCCATTCGAGTCACGTTTGGTTTTAAAAACCCATTTACAACCAACTCGTTTGGAACTTTCGAACAACTTAACTAAGTCCCGGACTCTATTATCATCCATTGATTTAAGCTCTTCTTTCATGGCATCGTACCACTTTTTCGAATTGTTACTATTCATTGCTTGTCCGAATGAGATCGGATCCTCATCAATGCTTAAGTCACATTCATGCTCAAGAGTATACACCACATAGTCATCGAAACAAAGAGTCTTTTCTCGCCTCTGAGCATCGTCTTAAAGCTATTTCTCTTGTGGTTCATTAATCTCCCGCTCAATCGTAATCGGTTCATCTATAACATTTTCATTCAATGGGTTTTGAATATTGACTTGTTGTTCCGGTATGTTGTATGACGATGATACAACAACAGAACAACAACTTTAGAAAAACATCGGGTGAAGGAGTTTCAACCCGAATTTCCCGGTTCTACTTTTCGTGGTTCCCCACTCCCACCGATTAAACCATTCTCAATGAACCGAGCATTACCTCGACTTCGACTATTCTCGTCTATGGTTAGGACAATAAAACCTATACCCCTTAGACTTTTCAGGGATAGCCAATGAAATAACCACTGACAGTCCTAGCATCAAGCTTCTTTTCATGTGGATTATATACTCTAACTTCTGCTGGGCAACCCCAAACATGAAGATGTCTCAAACTGGGTTTCCTACCTGTCCACAATTCATAAGGAGTCTTAGGAACTGCCTTACTGGGAACCCGATTGAGGAGGTATGCAACTCTTTAACGCATGCATCCACAATGATAGGGGTAAAGAGCAATTACTCAACATACTCCTAACCATATCCATCAATGTACGATTTCGTCTCTCCTACACCATTTTGCTTTGAGGTGTACTGGCATTGTATCACGTGCACAAATACCGCGATTTTCGAGGAATTTTGCAAATGGACCTGGACATTGTCCACTTTCATTGAATTTTCCATAATACTCACCACCTCGGTCTGATCTCACTACTTTTACTTTCTTATCTAACTGTCTTTCCACCTCATTGATGAACACCTCGAGGATGTTCACCGATTGAGACTTTTCATGCAATAGATAAATATAACCGTAACGTGAGTAATCATCTATGAAAGTGATAAAGTACTTTTCACCGCCCCAGTTAGGGACGTCAAATGGACCACAGATATCGGTGTGTATCAGCTCAAGAAGCTGAGTGCTTCTTGTGGCAGATTTCTTAATTGTGTTTTTGGTCTGCTTTCCTTTAATGCAATCCACACACACATTCCAGTCACTAAAATCCAATTGAGGAAGGATTTCATTTTTCACCAACCTCAATAACCTTTCTTTGGAAATGTGACCCAATCTTTGATGCCACAAGAAAGCTGAACTTTCATTTGGTGCACTACGTTTAATGCCTACACTACTTTCAACATGATACAAGGATTCAACAAATTTACTATCAAGATTAAAACGGTAAAGTGAGTCAAACAAAATACCAGAACCATAAAAGTATTTGTTCTTAAACAACGAAAAAGTACCATTAGTAATCTTAAAATAAAAACTAAAATATCCGGTTTTCCCTACTGAAAACAAGATTTCTAGCACAATCAGGAACATAGAGACATCTTTCAAGATCTATGTGACATCCAGTGTCCATGACCAGCCTGTAAGTCCCAATTCCTTCTATACGTGCTTTCATCCTGTTCCCCATAAACAAATATTGTTCGATTAGTTTATGGGGCCGGATCGTCGGAATCCTGTATAACATGAGACACATGAGTAGTGGCACCGAGATCTAACCACCAAGTATTATTAGGCACTTCTATAAGGTTCGATTCAAAACATACGAAACATAATGTATACCTTTCTTCTCGAACCATGCCTTTCTTTTCGGCAATCTTTCTTTAAGTGTCCAATCTTATTGCGAGTATAAACACTTAATCTTTTTATGGATTTGACCCTCAAAGAACCTTCATCGGGGCCTTACCCTTTTTCTTGTCCTTCTTACCCGGTTAGCAATTGCTTGCTTTACTAGCACCATCATAGACGTGAGGTGAACAGAGTGATCCTTTATCTTCTTCAATTTCCCCTCCTCTTGCACTAACATGGCCTTAAGTTCTTTGAAGTTCCATTTATCCTTAATGGTGTTGTAGTTCACCTGGAACGACCAAATTCAACAGGAGAGAGTTCATGATGAATCGCACAAACGTCTCACTCACATCCATCCCCATAGTCTTAAGCTTTGTTGCTAGGTTGGACATTTTACGTTACATGATCATGAATTGGCTTGGACCAATCAAACTTCTTCGTAGTCACTCACTCATAAGGTCGCCTCAATAGATTTGTCGACCAAGTCCGATTGGGAATATTCTTTGACTTTCAAAGATGAATTCCTTGCATTGTCGGTCTTCGGATCGAAGGCTTAATATTTTCAGCCATGGTCATTCTCATAAGGTTCAAACTCACTGTTAGACCGCTCCCAAGCCTCGTATACTGTTGTCGGCTTCCGAGCTAGTCTCCGTAATGGTGCGCGGGCCTTTTATCGATCAACGTAGCTAAGTCCAAATCCATGACACCCCGAGTAAACTGGATTTGCTCGGACGATCGGCAAAGATAGTTCACCCGTTGAACTTCACAACCGTGTTTCCCGATGCGAAGAGGTTCATAGAAGCTGCAAACATTTATACAATCTCACCTATTAGCGCTTTGAGTTAACTTTGATTGATTCAGAAAACTTTGATATAAAGACTTTAACCGTGCATTTAAGTTTACCTTTGGGCAAGACTTAAATACACAACAATATAATTTATGCCAAAGAAAAATACTTTAACAGATAATCAGAACATGCATTAGCCAAATAAGCATGTTATCTTTGGATATACATACTATCTAACTAAAATACGAAGATTGATCCCTTTAATTTTATAGACTATATGCAATGGTCCACCTTTGGGTGACCTCCTAGCAAAATAATCTATAATCACAATTGTTCAATATAGCAATCATGTCATTCTTTAATGGCACCTCTATAATCATGGACAATTGGACAACACTCAAATAATTAAGTGTCTAATTTTCCGTTCAACTAGGCCACTTTGGTGACTAACAAGCTATCTATAACATGAATGTGAAATTCACACATTAATACTTGAAGACATTTTTATCAAGTTATAACATTCTGTATATCGAAACTTCATAAACATATGTACTCTACAGTTACATACATATATTTATATATATGAGAAATATACACATAAAATCCCAACACATCATTTATCAGAAATAAACTCCAATTGGTTGGGCGAACACACACGCATATTATATCCAAAACCATCACTCAGTATATGCATGTTAATATAATTGAAACTCTAACCAATCACTACAAAATATGCATACAGGATTTAGCATGTGTATTCAATAAAATCAGTGGGAAATTAAAACAAATTTTATAACCCACTTTACAAGATTATCTACACAATATACATTCAGAACACATATATACATAATACATGTGGACCAGTTTTCTTTCAACAGCTTTTGGCATATACATAAACAAATATACAATACATCTTTGGGAATCGTGTAGCTTTTCAATGCCATATACTTAGCAGCCCATAAAGTTGCTTTGATAAATCACAATCCAATGGCTAATATACTTTTAAATGGAAATCTATCATAAAAGAATACAATCAAAACCGTACGATTTCCATCCGAAAATCAAGCATATTGAGCATACCCATAAAACAAAAGACTCTCGATCCATGTAAAATAACACACATCAGTTCATCAATTTCAATTGCAGCGGAACATAATCATGAACTATACTTTTGATTCATAATTAAACTTTTATCGGAGAATTACGAATTTCCAAACCGGGCTCTGATACCACATGTAAGCATATTTCCAATTTCTCTCATGAAATTGTTCAATCTCTTTTATGCCCAAAATCTTGGGAAATCATAATTCTCACAAGGCAGAAAATTATTCATGAAACACGGGATTTGATATAATTACCTTGATCCATGTCTTTGATAGTTTAGAGATTTGTAAAACTAATCTTCTTCCCCTTTGCCTTTTCCTTTCTTTCTTCTTGATGGCTTGAAGATTCTTTTCTCTCAACTCTTTCTGCCGTTCTCAAAACTTATCAGAAAAGAGAAGTTATTCTGTACAGTTTAATAGGCAGAGGAAGGGAGTTATTTTGTAACTCCCGGTTTTAAATTCTTTAACTCCTCTTAACCATCAAAGAGGTTATTTAATATTTAAAACCTACACTTTAATTAATATGGGCCATATTTAATTCATATGGGCCACACTTAATGGATAAAAATCCAACATTAAGGTCTATAGGGCAGCCCCTAAGTAGAGAGAATGGTGTCAAAAAAAAAAGAAAGAGAGTTGGAGAAAAAAGAAATAAAAGAGGGAACACTAGCATAGGAATGCTCTTACCTTGAGTCTAGCTTCTTGAAGCTCTTCTAAACCACAACTTCCAAGCTTCTTACTTTAAAAATTTTTGGCCCCCCTCTCTCTTGCTACAAGAAGTGAATTTTCAAGTTTAAGGTTGAAAAGAAAAGGATTGAGTTTTAGGAAAGAAGATTGAAATGAAAGAGAATAATTCCTTACCTATTTCTTTCCCTTAGAGGTTTGAGAGAGAGTTGTGTTTTTTTTTTTTTTTTTTTTTTTAAAAGTTTAAGTGTAGAGGAAGACATGAAGAGGCTTGATTTGTGGGTACAAAATTGAGTCTTTCCTCATTGAACACACATATGGCTGCCCCCTCACTTCCTACACACTCAAGAGTCTAATTTCTAGGCTTGTTTTTAGGGTGGCTAGTTAGCATGCTTGGTTTGGGAGTGCAAGAGTTGCCTTGGGGGGAGAATGAGGCTTGCATGCCTCATGGTGAGTATGACACAAATTGAATGGCTTGCTTCCCCCTCTCTTGGCCGTCCACTCAATCCCTCTCCCCTCTAATTTTTTTTCCCGTATAATTTGTGATAATTGAGTCCGTTTATCACATTTTCAGTCTTCTTTGTCCCTTCTCTTATAGTCTAGTCCACTTATACAAGTCAAATCTTATATATATACCACTTATAGATAAGTCACCTAAAATCTCTATAGTTGGGTTTAATAAAATTCTAAGGGAAAAATGCAAAATTAATCCCGTATCTATAGGGGTGTTGCAATATTAGTCCTGTAACTTTTGAAGTTGCGATTTCAGTCCTGTATGTTTTGCCTTTTTTGCAATTTTGGTCCCGCGAGTTTTAGATTTGTGCAATTTTGGTCCTATAAGTTTTAAGTTGATGCAAATTTAGTCCTAATGGCTATTTCAATATTTTAATTATTCCCGAAATACCCTTGATAGCCAAAATTTAATATACCTAAGATCAAGTTTAAAATAGCGTTAGAACCTATATTTTATTTACTTGAGTAAAATTTATTTATTGCTATAGATTGCCTAATGATGGAATAATTTTATATTTATGATTCCATATCAAAATCTGATATACGAGTTCTACATGTATTATTTTCTAATTAAAAAATACAAAAACACGTAAAAATATGCCAAAATTGGTCATTTTCAATAATACGACCGAAATTACCACAACTAAAAAATAAAAGAATAAAATTGCCAAATTCCAAAGCTTACATAATTAAAATTGTTATTTTTGCTAATGGGCAAAATTGTCATAGGACTAAAATTGCAAATTTTAAAAGTTATAGGACTAATTTTGCAACACCCCTATAGATACAGGACCAATTTTGCAATTTTCCCAAATTCTAATGTACAAGTTAATGAAATAAAATGCTTAGAAAATAATTGTAATTATCAATTAGTAATTAAATAAAATACAAAAGTAGTCGAATATATATTAAGGGAATTCGAAATTATTGTCACATTTCATTAATAAAAATATTGTGACACTATCTCTCAAAAAAAAAAATATTGTGACACTAAGCCACGTAGTACATCATCTGGTAATGTTACAAAGTACATCATCCGGCAATGTTACAAAATTCGAATTAAAAGCTAAGTAAAAGTCGGGGCCTCACAGTTTGCGATTTGGTTGGAGTTTTAAACAATGGATGGGGGACTTCGTCGGAGCCGTTCACTGGTGGTGTGCGATTTCATTGGATTTTGTAGCTATAATACAATATTGAACTGATAAGTATTACGTTGAACTAAAATGTATTACATGTTGAACTAAAATGTTTACAGTTTTACGTTGAAACTGTTGCACGTTTAAGTGAAAATGTTACACGTTGTACTAAAAACTATTACATGTTAAACTGAAAAGTATTATATAAGTGAAATTTACACAATTAAGTGAAAAAGTATTACACGTTGAACTAAAAAGTGTACTTATTTGCAGAAAAGTTTTACTTATTCTTTCAAAACCATGTAAGTTTTTGTTACTTTGAATACATAAATTTTTTGAGTAAAAGTGATACTTTTCATGAAAAAAACCAATGCTTTTAATTATCATCACACTTGCATGTTTGCTTCAATATTTACGAAAATTCTACCGGTCTTATCGGTTGCGTCACGGGTTGTAAATGATCCGTCTCATAAAATCCGACCCGTGAGACAGTATTATATGAGTTTATGCCATAATCGTAATGGGGATATATTTCAAAGTTATTAAAATTTCCAAATTGAATGTTGATACAAGTGTAGATAACATTAGAGAAGTTACAATTAGATGCAGGTGTCAAATCTCATTCTATAAAATCTAAATAAGAATCCTATCAAAATCTTCTCAATCCTACTCAAAGGAAGGAAAATTCGATGCTACCCATTGAGTTCTATCAAACTCTATCTATTAATTGCCAAATTTGTTAACGTGACGTGACCAAGATTGACTATTCAATTGCTCCAATGGATAATCCTACTCGATTGATGACGTGGTTAGTTAGTTTCCATGGTGGAACTTATTTGAAATTTTAAAATGACAGCTCATGTCGACTATCAATAAAAAAAAATATTAAATTTATCAAATGCACTAATGAGTTAGGGAATTTATATCATTTGAATTTTTCTTTTTAAAAGTCATATTGTAAATAGAAATACGTTAAGATCCAATATGATAAGGATGCAGCATTAATTATTAATTTAAAAGTAATAGTTACTTCGTGAGTGACGTCAGACTCTCAAGTGGCAGGGGGCCGATGACCGGGAATAGCCGGTTCATGTTATAACCACGAGAGTAATGTTAAAACCATTTTTTTTCTCAAAAAAAAAAAAATGTTAAAACCATTTTTATCGTAGTTATATATATAGTGTTTTGTTATTACATCTCATCTTCTCTCTCTCCCAACACCAAAACTCAGCGAACTGTTTTTCTCCACTCTTCACAGTTTCATTCTTTACACACAGAGGAACATAGGAAGAAATATTTGATTTTTCTTTTTTATTTCCTTGAATTGGTTCTGAGAAAAAGATGGAGAGAGATTTTATGGGCTTGGCTGTGAAGCAGGAGACTCCTGAAGAAGCCATTGATGCAGGTAATTATTTTCCCAAAAAAATTAAAAATCAAAACTTGCATGCTTGATAGGCCTTTACTTTGATTCGTCAAGTTAATATTATTAGGAAAAAATATTTAGTCTTTTTTTTCCAAAAAAAACTTGTATGCTTTATTGCCTTAACCTTAATTCTTCATGTTATTAGGAAAAATATAGTCTTTATTCCGAGCAGATATTATGAATCTGTAGCTAAACAGGGACTTGAAATGGAAAAACTTCTATGGATTTCTAAAATTAAAGTAGCCTTATCAAATGGGCTTTCAAAGTATTCTTTTTACATTTATTTGGGTGTTCAAAGAACCAAATATTAGAAACAGGGCCTCCTCCAAGATTCTGTTTTTATGTTTTGGAAGGTTAAAACTTATGGGAGGTTGGTTGAATCAAACATTTGATTTCAAGGTTCTTTTCTTTTCTATTTTTCTTAAACCCCAGTTGTCAAGTGGAGGTTGATTGACAATTTTTTTCATTTGTTTTAAATTTTATTTTATTAAAGCTCATTATTATTCTTGATTGATGTGTGCGGGGGTGGATTGTTCACGTTTTGTGAGAAAAGTTCAAATGGGAATAAGATAATGTATTTTTAGTTTTTTTCAGTGTTAGTTGTGCAAACATGCACAGTTTCTTTTTCTTTTTTTCTTTTTTTTTTGTATGTCATATTCCCTTCCCCAAAAGGCACCTATAGAGATCTTTCATTATTCTATTTTATAAGTCCTCATTTTAAAATTGAAATGAGTTGTGCCCTCCAAGAAGTCACCACCCCATATTATACTAATTTATGCTACTAGTACTACCACCAATAAAGAGGAATAAATTATACTCCATATTATTCCTGTAATAAAATAAGGATGTGTAGTGATATTTTTATATTTGTATTGACCAGATGGATGTCCATATTCTTTACTTGTTCCACGTTGATGAGTAGAATAATTATGCTATTATAATGCGCATGAGATGCTTAGGATAGAGTTTTTTTAAGTTTATTCAACACGTTCACCCTCTTTTACAGCTAGGCCCATGAGGCACTTTGAGTTAATTAACTGCAGTCCCATATTTTATTTATCATTAATTGACATTAGAATAATTAAGAAATTGCCATATTCCTAATCTTTTTATGCTACACTTTACCAATTTAGTGCTATAGATGTGGTTAATGATTAGGTAATTAGTCTCTCATTAGCTGCTATTGAAAAGAAAGGATTTTTGTTCTGTTGTGACAAAGTTTATTTCATTTTCCGCTGTGTTTTCGATTTTGTAGCTCCATTAAGAAGTTCAGCGATGCACTGGTCATTCCCAAACAAGGCTTGTGCTCACCCTCAGCTCTTATCTTTTCGGGGTGCTCAAGAAGAAAAGCTTAAGACTGGTTTTGATTCCCTCGCATCGACTGGATTGGTGACGATAACGACTTCAGAATCTTTCGATTCTGATCACAAATCTTACTCTGCTGCCGTACAGGTTTGTTGCACGGATCTTTAGACCACTTCACTAGTTTGCACTAAAAAGAAATATCTCATAATATTCAATTTTAGTGCATATTTAATACACTAATATCATTAACTTAAACAAAAAATAAAAATAAAATTTTTACACACAAAACTATTCACATCTTCATCAAAATGGCAGAGACTTTGGCGGAGCGCTGTAGCAAAATTTTTGCTCCAAATTAAAGATAGGATACTCTTTTGGAGATGCTCTTAGACTGCATCTCGGAAGAATGGTTAGCAAAGTTAATAACCTGTTTCTTCTGATATAAAACACTCGTGAAACTTGATGTACAAGAGTATCTTTGGAAACTTAAGCTGTAAATAATGTGATTGATTAAATAGATTTATTTTGTTTCGTTATTTATGGTTTTTCAGAAAAACGTGGTTCCTGAAAAACAAGGGGGAGTTCGCTACACAGTGACAACCTATCCTAGAAAGCACCTTGATCATCACCATGTCCCCACTCAGACAAATCTAACAATTTCACCGGCAATGGGCGCTGCTGTTCACCAGTCATTTGTTGCTGCTGGTGGACAGAATCTGATTGCTTCCATTACTCCACATCCTCTTGCTGCAGTTCCAATGCCAAATCCTGTCTCACCTATGCCTTCTTGCACCCCTGTTGTAGGAACAACTGATTTAAGGTATTGTGATAAAGAAATTGAAATGAGTGTTTGCAAAAACTTAAAAAAGTGATTATCAGCTTTTGGCTGAAAAGAAGATAGGTGATTTTTGGTGTTTTGTTTCTAATTCTGCATAATTTAATCATAATCTTAAGGCAAGGGAATGGTGCTTTTTAGATTTCTGATTCTACTTTTGGTTTTACTTTTAAGGAGTGTTTGTAAACTCTCAAAAAAGTGATTCTCAACAATTATTTTGTTTTTCCACCTAGAAGCTGATAATCACTTTTTTTTAGAGTTTGTAAACACTCCCTTACACACAAGTTTACAACTTGTTCACCAAACACTCTCTTTTAACATATTCAACTTTTTAGCTTCTATTTGCAAATAATTTCAGATTCTCAACTACTTTTCACTTTATGCTATAATAAATGACTTCCCTATAAAAGCAGAAGTTCTTGCGAAAACTCCCAAAGTAACCTTACTTGGAAAGTAACTATTCGGCTGAACCAAACTGTATCTGTTACACAGGAATGCTTCTAAAATATCAGGGGCTCCGACTCAGTTGACCATATTCTATAATGGTGCTGTGTGTGTTTATGACAATATTTCTCCTGAGAAGGTATTTCATCTGATATGTTAAAAAATTCTGCTTATGCTTTGCTTTTTTGTATCATCAGTTGTAATTTTATTCATCGATGGACGTATAGGCTCAGGCTATTATGTTATTGGCTGGAAATTGTCCCTTGACTTCTAGTGCAACGGTCCCTTCAGCACCCGTTCAAGCATCGGTTCCTAGGTCTTCTGTTCTTGATGGGTTCGTCATAAGTCAGCCTTATGGTACTACAGTACATCATTCAGGCCCCACAGCTATAACGTCTATCAGTGTTTCTCATTCTGCTGGTTGGTCAGGTAGCATAAATGCTACGAGCGCTTCAAACCAAGGGGGCGTTCTTGTAACTTCTAACAAAGTCGAGCCTCTGAAAGTAGTTAATTCGCTCGGATCTGTTTCTGCAAGCTACCTTCCATCAGGTATTTTCTAGTTTCTTTAAAATCATTTTTGTCAATATTTTACAAAAATAACTTTTAGCCTTATTTATGTATTTATATATGTATGCTTTATGTTGTGATCAGGTACTGTGCCGCAGTTTAGGAGAAAATCGTTGGCTCGGTTCTTGGAGAAGCGCAAGGAAAGGTAAATTTCTAGTTGTTTTACTCTTATCAACCTTGAAGTCTCTTTATGTTACAAAAAGGCCGTATTTGAACTCGTAAATCTCACACTCGACTGAATGAGATGATAAATGACTAGTTATGCATCAACCAGTAGTTGATACATTCAATTGAGGGAGTGTTTGCAAAAACTTTTTCTTTTAGAAGAAGTGATTTGTTGTAGCAGAAGCAAAAGTAGTTGACAATAAGAAGTTGGTAGTGTTTGCATATAGAATCAGAAGTTGAGAATCAGAAGTTGAGTGTTTGGTGAAGAAATTGTAAAAATGTTTATTTGTTTGTAAAAATCAAGCCAGAAGCAGAATCACAAATTTAAATCACCCATCTTCCTATTTTTAGATTATGATTAAATGAAGTAGAAGTAGAACCAGAAGTTGGCGTTTGCAAACACGTAAAATGGTTTTTGTCAGCCAAAATGTGAGAAACACATTTTCTAGTGATTGCAAACACTATGTGATTAAATTTTGAGTTTGAACATTAGTGGTAAATTTTCTCCAACCAATCTCTTCATCCGTCCATAATATTTCTAATCGTTGTTCTATGTAATATATGTTCTCAAGAGCCTTCAACATACTCTTTAGTGTTACTTCATATGGTTTGGTTTATTCTGAAGTGATGTTTTTTACTCAAAAATGTCCATCGAGCTTTCCATGCACTATCGATGCCCTTCTCCTTTAACTTCACACGTGTGACATACTAGTTTTTCTTAAAATCATGACGAAGGATATATTTTCAGATCACTGCTAAACTTGTTGGCCTCAAAACTTTTTGAATGATCTATGTTTATGGCTAAGAGAGTTGTTATTCTACATTTCAGGGTAATCAATGCATCCCCATTTGCCAATAAGCAATCGCCAGATGGCAGTACTCCTGGAGCCGGTAGCACAAACTTGTCACCGAACTCTTCAGGCTCGTGTACTGTTTCAGCCGTCAACTGAAGGAGGAGTTGAGTTCCAAATATAATAGATATAAGCTTCATATTCTTTCTTGACTATAATGTTTTAATTGTCTAATAGACATTGTTGTAGTCCATTTTTGTTGTAACTGTGATCAGGGTCACACTAAGAATGTGTTAGGCCAACAATTTTCAGAATTACTATGTATAAATATTGATTTTAATTTTAACGGTAGTATTCACTTGTTTAGCACTGGAATGTATCTGTTCAGTTAGCCATGATCCCAGAGTTTGAGGATGAAAATCTGTTGATTCTTTGAACAGAAAAAGGTTAAAAGGATGACATGCTTGTTTTCCTACTCTGGATAGACTTGTACTATTATAGAGTTGTAAACAAATCGAGTAGGATTCGAATATGATATTGTTCAAGTTTGTTTAATTTTTTATTGAGCTTAGTGTATTGTGTTTTGTGTGATTATTAATTGAATCGAACTTTAGTCAAATCGGACTTGAATCCAGTTCGAGTGTTGATACTTCCGTTTATCGAATCGAGTTCAAGCCGAGCTTCGCATCTTATAGAACCAAGAAAATATGTGCAAGCTTGGTTTGTTATATCGGCGAACAAAGTTCGAACGAACTATTAATGATTGATCTTGAGTTGAATATCGAATAATTTGATTCCCATTTCAGCCCCAACTATTATGACTTGAACTTATTTTATTCAGAAGGGAAGAACTTGAAGCTAATTTCTAATTTCCTATCATTTTCAAATTTTAAATAAAAAATGATATACAGATTTGGCCTTCTAGTGATAGAAATCTGAATTGTAGTTCAAAGAAAGATAAAATATCACATCATCATAATAAATCCAAACTTTAATTTGTGTCATCCTTGGAATAAAACCTGCGAACCACATAGGAGAAAAGTCGAGAAAGAAGCCCCCATGCCAGCAGAATGCATATGCAGATAAAAAAAGTGTCAATACTATAAACTTCCATTAATAACAAAGAAGCATCTATATCAATCAATCTCCATTTCTTCTTTTTAGTTGCTGATGTTGTATTATGGAGTTTGCTGATCTCTGTTTTCCCCAAAATGCCCTCAGCTTTACCTTTAACTGACTTTGCACCCTTGAATCCATTTATCAGCAATGTTGATATATAACTCGGCCATTTCCAGTATTTTGAAATATTTTGTAATGATCTCAAAAAGAAGAGAGCTATTGTCTGCAAATGGAGTACCTGGACCGCGAAAAACTGGAGGTGGGCTATGAGGGAGGAGACGACGTAGGAAAGAACGCGATAAGCTTTGTGGGACGTTTCACGTATGAAAATGAACCGTTCTTGGATGAAACTCGGGACGGAATCGTCTTTTGACTTTTCGACTCCACTAGGTTTTATGATGGCCATGTTCTCACCTCTCATGGCTTGGACAGATATATCTTTCCTCTGTCCCTTCAAGAAACTATACGATAAATTCTTGAACGCGAGGCCGTTGCCAGGAATGGATTTTCGCGTAGGCCGCCTAACGATGATTTTTTTCACGTTCAACACGGGCTCGAGGATCATATTCGTCTCTGTACAAGTAGTTTTTGCCATTCTTTTAACTTCTTGCTCTTTTGGTAGAAATTGTTTTTTTACATGAAATGTTGAAGAGCTTAAAGGGTTGAAAATTGGGGTGGTAGAAATGAATGAAATGGATATATAAATTGAATAGGGACAATGGAGCAAGTGTGTAGGAAAAGTGTCTTTGGGGTTGTCAATGTTAAACTTTGAAGTTGCAGGAAAACATTGGTTCTTAAATTGTTTGTTTGTGTACTTGAAGACAAATATTTTTGTCTGTTTGGATTATTATGTTTTACTTATTTGTAATTATGTGCTGAAATTGGTTCTGGGAATAAGAGGGTGTTTGACTGAGCTTAATTAGAACATCCTATAAGTTTCTACATCTTATAACATATTTTTATAGAGCTTATAAGATGTTAAAAATTTATTTTCAAGTGTTCGGACAATATAAAAATGATAGAGCTTTTAAGATGTCTTTAATGACAATTTTGTAATTATAATAGTCAAAATTAAATGGTTTTTTTATCTTATTTTTAAGCCATAATGAAAGATAATCAAGATTAGACTGAATATTTGGGGTTAAGACAAAGCCACAAAGGTTTAAAAAAAGTAACTCTATTTGATTTATTTTATAGGCATTCAAGTGGTGCCCATAGCGCTTATCCACTTCGCCACTTCACGCACTTTTGAACTGAATTTCCAGGGTTCATCACAAAATATGCAACGAGAGGCAATAATAGACAGAATCTAGCTAAACTATGGCAGTGTTTGCAAACTCTTAAAAAAATGTGATTCTTAGATTTTAGATGGAAAACATGGTTGTTTCTGCATCCAGAAGTTGAGGATCATTTTTTTTTGTAGAGATTGCAAACATTCCCTATCATTGAGATAAACAAGAATAACTGTCATACTTGATTTAGGCAATGTGATGGATATGGTTCGAACTAAAGATGCAAAATAAATAAATAAATAAATAAAAACATCACTTGCAAAGTTTATGCAAATCCCAGAAAACTGTCTTCTATACTACAAATATCATAAAACCGAGAAAAATCCCTCCTGAATACAGTTCTCACTCATCCGGTCATCCCTGTCGCTAAAATTACATTTTAGTATTTTACCATGAGTGGTGAGAGTATGTCAACACGAAAATGACATCATTGTTTGAAAAAATCACAAGGGCTGCACTTTTTGTATTCTGTGTGAGAGTTCACTTTTTATCTTAGAGTTCATCACGAAAAATACCCTTGAACTTCAGTCTAATTACAAAAAAAGAACTCAGCTATCTTTCAATATTACAAATACCCCCTTGACTTGCACCCTCAAGAGGGGTGTTTGTAACATCTTAGGCCGTTTATGTTATTTTGAAAATATAACAGGAGTTTTTTGTAATTAGGCTAAACCTTAAAGGTATTTTAGTAATTTACCCTTTATCTTACTTTATGATACGTTAGCCCGAGAACAGAATATCACCTCGAGGAGGCCTGAGCCGAGCCCGGCATTCGTGTTCGCTTCTTTTTGTTTTTCCAAAACTCATCTTTCTTTCCTTTTTTCTTCTGTTTCAACAACCCCATGCTGCTTTTTATGATTCCCATCAAAGCACTCTTATCCTTCCTGTTCTTTATTTTAGCTTTCACGTCTAAAATCGCCCTGAGCTTCTGATACGATCTGGCATCAGGAACTTGGCCACTTTTAACCATCTGTTTATGATAAAAGAACGCCCTCTTGAAATCACGGACACGAACATACGCGTATATCATAGTCGAATAAGTAACAGAATCGGGTTTCAGATTAAGCGCTGCCATTTCTTTCAACAGCTGTGGCAACTTCGACTCTTGCCCTCCCCTCGCGTACGCATTTATCAGCATATTATACGTCATCACGGTCGGATGAAACCCAATCTTCCCAAACTCACATATCACGTCCCTTGCTTCGACATATTGACCTTGTTTCGCGAACCCATCGACAAGAATATTGAAAGTAACTCGTGTTCCTTCGATTCTCTCCCTAATCATCATCTTCCAAATTTTCATCAGTGTCTCAGTGTCACCGGCGCGTCTAAATGCATCAAGTAGAGCGGTATATGTTTCGATGGAGGGTTTTATTCCTTCTCTTAACATATTATCAAAAGCTATAAAAGCTTTTTCATGCCATCCGTCAACTGAATATGCATGGATTAGAGCTGTATACGAATGCGAAGAGGGTCTTATGCCGGCCTTCTTCATTCTTAAAAATGCATCGGCAGCCATGTCACTCATTTTCTTCTGTCTACCGTAGGCGCTAATTAGACACGTGTACGATCTTACATTTGGATCCAACCCATTAGCTTCCATTTCTTGAAGTAGTTTTTCGACAATTTCAGGTTGCATTCTTCTGCTATATGTGTCCATCAAAATGTTGTAAGTAGCAGAAGTTGGCGCTATTCGTTTTGCCTTCATCTCAGCAAAAAGACCTTCGGCCTCTTCAACCTGGTTTGACTTACTATAAGCATCCATAATTGTATTGTAAATAATGGCATTAGAAGATATCCCCCTCTTCTCAAGTTCAGATTGGACAATTAGAGCTTCCTTTTTTAACCCCTCGTCACAGAATGATTTTATAAGAGCACCCACACCTTTCAAACTCCACTTAACGCCTTTCTTATGCATCTTTTCGAAGAATTCCCATGACTCTTTAGCACTATCGCCCCTCTTCCTCATGATTGTGATCATTATAGAACTTGTTACATGATCGGGTTGGATATTACTTGTTTCCATCAACTCGTACACTTTCCAAGCATCATCATACCTTTGAAAAAAACAAGACAATATAGTATTAGCAAGTTGGATAACAAGCAAACCATAAATCACAAAGAAACACGAAGAGAGAAGAACAAGGCTGTAACAAATGTTAAAACAAGCGGATAGAGGCTTATGTATGTCTAAACAAATATCACATGAGCAAAACATATTTATGCATGTATATAGTTGCTTATACATGGACTATTTCTGGATGAATACATATATATGTCGAAACCTCTGAGGAGTAAGTTGTTGATACTTTCATAGAGTACAAAAAACTTAAAGGCTAATCAGAGAACACGCCTGCATAAATGCATTCATGCATAAACACCAAGAACCTCTGAGTACCAAAATGGATGCTCAAAAGACAACGCATATGCTGCATGAAGAAATGGGAAAAGCAAACAAAACTACACAAGAATATCGTCTGCATTAACATCCAAAATATAACTTGATATACAAAGGGAGAAAACTAGACTTAATCGTGCTAGAATATACACAATTCAGCTTAAAATTTCTTCATCAGATACCATCAGTAAAGCCATACAATTGCAAAATAGTTCACTTTTACACAGGATATCAGATTGTAAATACAAATAATGACAGTTAAACAAACCATGAAAATAAGCACCGTAAATACAGTCAAAACTCAAAAATCAAGTACCTCCCAGAAAACAAAAGCCCCGAAATCGCAGCATTGTAAACACGAACATCCCTAAAATGCTTATTCTGCTCGAAAGGCAAATTCTTGAACATCACCAACAACTCATCCCCTTTCCCGCCCTCCCCAAAACTGGAAACAAAACCGAGCACGCTTTCGGCGAAACCAAACAAGGCTCTCTCAATCCCATCCATTCAAAAAAGTATAAACACCCCATCACATTACCCTCCTCACCCAACACTCTCAACACCTCCACACACTCCTCATCCCCTAATCTCCCTCCAAAATCGTACTTTTCCAAAGCCTCCCCCATGGTAACATTTTCCGGTAATGCCCTCGCAATACCCAATATTTCCCCTACAACTCCCTCCACTTCTGATACAGTTTCTGCACTCTGGGCAATGGGCAAATTGTAATTTTCCGTTTCGGATACGGTTTCGGTTTTTTCGAAAGTGGGTGCTAGGTGCCATGAAGTTCTGCGGTTCTTTTGGAGGGGAATCCTACCTTCTAAACTCGGGTCCGGGTCCGAAGTTCGGGTCTTGAAGAATTTGAGAATCGGGTCGTCGATATCTTCTATGTCATTTTCGGGTTCGGGTTTTTGGGGTTGTTGTCTTGCTGGGGTTTGGAGAAAAGGGAGGAAAATTGGGGAAGATTGAGGAGCGGCTGAGCAGGAGGAGATGGAAAATGTTTTTCTGGGGTTTCGGGGTGGTTTTAGGATTTTGAAGAGTTGTGGGGTTTGAAAATTGAGATTGTACAGTGAAAAAAACGAAGAAGAAGAAGAAGAAATGGAAAAGTGAGTGTGGAGGTTTGAGGGCGCCAGCGCCATGCTTTAAGCTTCGGGAGAGTTGGTGGAGCTGCTGTGCTTTTGTATGCTGGAGACTCGAGAGTTTGGCAACGGCGTCGCACGGAGTTCACTAATTTATCACAAAAAAAAAAAAAAACAGAGGGGGTGGGTCCGTTTTATTTTTTATTACCACCAGATTTAGTAACTTTTAATTGCTCTAAAATTATCTATAACAGGATGAGTAGGTTTAATTTCAAGATAGAAAATGAGCATGTCTACTTTTTTAGCCACACGATCAAGCATTCTTGAATTCTAATTCTATTCATATAAATATTGATAATCTTGTAACAGTCATTGATGTCCTCATATTATCAATAATTGTTCGTATTTGATACAATTATCTGCATTTAATGAATTTTAATTTTTTACTATATTGAACCATATGTATATATTCTTTTGTTTTTTATAAAAAAGACAAACTCCGAGAAGTTTGGAAGGATTTAATCCGTGAAATTTTATCAAGTTTCAAAAAATTTATTTAAATTTGGTTTGATTACTAGCCGAATCAAGTTTGAACGACTTTCAGTCGAACACAAATTTACTTTGAATAACTTGATATTTTGACCACTATTTTATTTTTATTTTTTTAACTAATCCAGTCAAATACACATATGGATGAAAAAATGTATTCCAACTTATATCATGCTTTTAATGATCAATCTCGAGTCAAGTATCAAATAACTTGATTTGTTTTTTCAACCTTAATCTTATGCTTGAGGTGATATGGTTTTATTTTTTAAAAAAACAATGAATCATGAACATCGCACAAAATCACATACAAGTATAAAGAGGAAAATTGCTAGACCAGGTGATATTTTATCAACTAAAAAGAAGACACTTATGTACAAGAACAAGTTGTCAAGAGGGAGGAACAAGCATCTCCTCCACCCCCAAATAATCAGCTGCAAACTCCTCATCATTCTTACCCAACATCTCCTTCAAAGTAAACTCTATTTTCCTACCTTTCAGAACCCAATATCTGGGCTTTATCTTCTTCTCCAGTGAGTAGCTGAAGTATCTCGGATAATCGACCACATCACTTACAGGCCTTTTCATGGTGTTCACTAGGAACTCCAACTTAGGCCTCAAAACTTCTTCAATACTGTAACCAAGTAAAGGTGAGAATCTTCGTACCATGAACCCTATATCCTTCTTCGACAGCCCAATTTTCATCAAGTACCTCATTCTGCCAAAAAAACAAAACGACAAAATTCATAAAGTTCCTAGCAATTCTGGAAAATCTTGATTTGTATAGCTTGTAATACTTCAAATCTCATCATATGCTTTATTACCTAGGAAGTAATGCTCTGTCGACATCACAAACAAATAGTTCGGGATATTTCCTGATAACCCTCGGGAGGTGAGTTTTGGAAATTCCAACATTAAAAAGAAATATCAACTTCTTCTCGAGAGTTTTGTCTATGCTTGCAGCAAAAATTTCAGGACAGCGAGCAAGGGTCCTAGCAATAGCTTCCTCGTCCAGTCCTAAATCTTTGAAGAAGGATACCACCTGGATGCGTGATAACCGATTTTAATTAAGACACATACAAGAAACACGGGTAAAAGCAAAGACAATGATGCAGTGATGGTGCTCTGTATTTAATGAAAATCAGTGTTGTCAAAATCGGCCGTGACCATTAAGTCCCAATAGGTGGAAAAATCGCCTCGGGCAAAATCGGGTCTATGCGGCCAAAAAGTAGATTAAAATTAAAATAAAAAAATTAAAAGACAGTACTATTTCTAGGCGCCAGGCTGCCGCCCGATTAGCGTCTAGCGATTTCTGCAACCTTGTTGAAAATAGAAGATTGTCCTTTGCCACCATACACACTGCAAGACACTATAATATTCCCACCCAAGGCATGCGCAACAACAACATTGAAGGTTGTGCTTTATGTTATAACTAGAATCTACAACTAACTTAACTGGCCCCACAACCAAGCTCTCCATGGAATGCAAGTCTTTTTACATAACAATTTTCCTTTTTGCGTTTAGCCTTGTTCAATAACTGAAGTTACGACATGGGCTTATGACATTCCAAAGGCACATTGAAGAGGTGCTCATAGTGTTATTAACATAAAAACAGTTAAATCAATAATTCTTTTCCCTTATAATTAAGACTTTTAATCATATTTCTTCTGAACCAACCTGAACGAATTCCTGAGGCTTGCGAAGTAGAAGCTGTGGACTTGTAGCAATAACCTGACCTAACTTCTTATTTTTAATGTCCATCTCACTGAACTGTTCCACCATCAGCTTTATCTTGTTGACTGAACAGCCCAAAATATGAGGCCAGTTTTTGATCGCTTGGGAGGAACAAATTACTGGAACCTGCATAGCATGTTTGTCAAAATAATATAATCTGAACTTGCTTGTCATCATCAGATTTACAATATCCACAATAACAGAACATTAATATTACAGAGTAATACAGTTATTAAGCATCTGCTTCTGACTAGTACCTTCTCATCATCAAAGAAATCAAGGATTTTCTCAAAGTTCTCCACGATGCTAGCGGAAAGAATCCACGGATACTTGACAAGCATCTTCCCAAGATCATTATCCTTTGCACCAATCTGCAAGGCAAAATATCAAGAAGGGGCAGTTGTCATTTGCCAACTTCAACAGATGAAATTTCTTGCACAATGCAACATCATACACAATAATAAGAGGATTTATTATATACTTATAAATGTTTAGAATTGAAGGTATTCCAGGTTCCAGAACTTTGCACATAACTTCAAAGAAAGTTAGCTGGCATCATTAGCTCTAGATTTTAGAACTAAACCCTACCCATTCTAATTACAAGGAAGCTCCTTTAATTAAGGTCGCAGAACGAGAAAGATCTATCCGTGCTTATGATAGCCAGTCAAAGCATTATACAGATGGTACAAAATCAACAACAACAACAACATCAATGTTACCTTCTCAAACGACCGCAGCCTTGGCTTGATATCCTTGTTAATGTCATAGGAAAGAACGGGTGGAAATAACAGGAGAATGTTTCTTACGTATCCTTTGGGGACCCCAATATCTTCCAAGAACTTAACAATTGGCTTCACGCGAGATTGTAAAGGCAGAAATATAAGGCGGGGGAAAGATTCAATGAGATACCGGAAAGAGGTTTGCTCAGAACCCAAAAGATTCAAACCTCCACGCCTTGCTTGAATCTAACGAGAGAAAAAAAAGTCCAAGTAAGAGTAATGCATTTCCGCATTATAGTGCTTCAACAATAACTCCATACAAACGAGGAAAAAGGCACAGACATTTGATAACGAAGCTAATGTTCTAACCTTTTCAAAGAAAGCTAATGTTTGCTGCACCTCCTCATCAGCAGAAATGGAGAGGTGAGCCATCATACGGCGAGCATTTTTCCCGATAAGTTCATGATCATCGCGGTCAGAAAACAATATTTCCTTCACATACTTAACCTATGATAATTCAAAAAAATGCAAAATCAGAAAGGAAAAAACAAATTGAACAAAATTGAACCTCGGCTCAGCTCAAAATAAATAAAAAGAGTAAAAAGGCCGACTACGGGCTAATCAAACACCTTGTGAATGAGGAGGGGAAACGCATTAGAGTTTGAAGAAGAGAGATATCGAGCTAAATGGGAGGCGGAGGAGAGAGATAGGCCAAGGCTCTCCAAGTAGGGAAGAATACCATTATCCCCTTTCTGTTTCGCCATCTGATACACTTTCTTCTTAAACTCTAGGGCTTCTCCCGTAATTTCTTGATTGGGACTTGCAGCGGCGGCGGACCAAGAATTCCAGTCGTCTAGGTCATCGACGCCGTCAATCAGCATGTTCAAATAGTTCGGGCAGTTGAAGCAAATGTGAGAGGCATCTTCTCTCGAGGCTCCAAGTTGTTCCAAATACTCTCCGACAGCTTCTCGTGCTTCTTCTAATCGCTTCTCGTCCGTTTCTCGTTGAGAATCCGGATTCTGGAAAGCGGAGGCGAAATATTTGAAGTTTTTGCGGTTGTTTTGGAGGGAAATTCTGAGAATGGAGAAAGAGATAGACATGGGGGTTTTGTTAGGGTTTTGAGGTGGTTTTGCTGACATGAATAAATAGGGTCTGAGAGAATGGGGTTTGTACGGAGAAGGGGAGGAGTAAGGGGAAGAGCAGTGGTAGCGGCGGTGGAGCCTCGGAGACGCCATGAGAGTTGGCGGAGCCCTGTGTTAGAGTTGCAGTTCATACCATAGCAGGGATGGCCTCAAACCATAGAGTGATCGCAATTGGCAAATTTGGAGAAATGCCACTTTTTGAGCAATTTTTTTTAAAAATACCGTTCAACCTAAATCCTTGTAATTATATTACCCTTACCCTTTTGAAATGAGCAATATACCTCTTTATCTATATCTATATCTATATATATCTATCTATCTATCTATCTATATCTATACTCTATATTTATATCTATACTATCTTAAAAGTGTGAATGTTTCTTGCAACTTTTAATTGGACAAAAATATCATTTAGACATAGTAAAATTTTAGGACAACTAAGTAATTTAATATTTATATTTAGCTTCTATTTCTTCAATTATAAGACAATGTGACCTTTTATATTCTACATTTTAAAAGTATTTATTCTTTCAACTATAACTCTTAAAATACTTTGAACTTTCAAATAATATTAGCTTCATATTAAAATAGATTTCGAGAGCTTTCTAACCGTATATCATAAGCATATATAAGGAGTTCACATGAGAAAATTTTAACATTATAAAGTTCAACACTATGTAAACATTAAGAATTTATGTTTTTCTATAGTTTTGTTATTTATTTAATATTTTTTGTTTAATTATATGAGAGATGTTCATTATAGCCAAAAAGATTTCAAAATCAAAATATATATTTTTAATCATAACACTAAGAATACTTTTAAATTTCTTACAAAAATATAAATTTCAAATTTGAACTAGCTAGGTTTCAAAATCTTAAACTATATGTTCTAAACATATTATACAAGTCGTTATAGAAGAAAATTTTAACTATTTAACTTTTATTATGATGCAAAATTGTATATTTCTTATATTCTTTTAAATTTTCTCAATAATTAAATATGTCTATTATATAATATAAGAAAAAAATCAAATTACAATATACACGATAAGAAAAAATAAAATGGAAAATATTTTAGGTGGTTTTGATGCTAAATAAAAAGTAGATAAAATAGATAATTCCTTTATGGTCAAAAAATTCTCCCTCAATTAGTAATATGCAATTTAAAAGTTAATTTATTGGTGGTTGTTAAAGAAATAATATTGAAAATAAGAGAGTTTCATATTTTATTTTTATTGTAATTTCATGTATATTTTATTTTAATTAGACATATAAGTAAAAGAAAAAGTACAAAATAAAAGGAATAAGATTAACATGAAAAAAAGCAAACAAGAACTAAAACAAGTTTGTCGCGACAAAAATGTTACCTTTTAAATTTTAACTATATGTGTTAATATGACTTTTACTTAATTTTCTATATATAACATTATAAGTTTTAGTTTCTAATTTATTATTTTTTAACATATTATGATTTCAATCTTTCGATTATTTTATATCCTATAAATTTAAAGAACATGTGCAAACAAAGTGTTAAAAGTTGTATATATAAATTTATAAGGAAAAAAAAAACAAAGAAGACAAACTTAAAAAAAATCCATATGTATTAAATTGAAATTTGTGATAAAACTTGAATGTCGTTTGAAAAATACACCCTTAAAAATTATATGTTTAAAATATCAATATGATGCATACTTATAATAAAAACTTATACCAAAATAATTAAATTTTAATAAAATAGTGTGAAATAGTGAAACATGAGCTAAAATTGGATAAGTGTAAAAGATCATATCTGTTATGCAAAAGAAAAAAATAAATAAACTCATTTAATATGTAATAATTTGACTAATTTTAAAAGTAATTATATATTACAAATTATATATTGGTTTAAATACTAACATAACATTCATAAAAACTAAGTAAATTAAATAATTACAACAAATAAGAGTGAAAACTAAGAATAAAAAATATCCAAAACTAAATGGTTATACTTGACATTAATGAGTTGAGATTGATCTAAATAATTTTGGGGTTAATCACACATATATATATAGTTTAGGATTAAACCAAATATTTCAAAAAAAAAAGGATTAAACCAAATGAAACATATTATAAAGATTTGAAAGAATAAAAGTAAATAGTTAAAATAAAATATGTGGGTCATAGCTGAGAATTCTAAAGAAAAAATAAATAGCTTTCATATAATATATATAATTTGATATTTCCGATAAAATTTTGGTTCATTTTAAAAGCACACCTTTATGACTTATAAATATTCAAGCACAAAGACAATTATTATAAAATTGGGTACAAATTATTCTATTTGTTTTACAAAATTAAATATTATGAAAAACTTGAAAACAAGAATCAGAAATGGAAAGTCGATGTATGTATATGAAATTTTGTAAATAAATAAATTTAATTTATTTAATATGAAATAGTTTGATATTTATGTCAAAGATTAATATTTCTTAAATTACATGTTAATTTAGGTACCAATATAATAATCAAAATATTCAAAATAATATTTTTGTATCAAATTTATTGTGTTAAATATATATAATAATAAATTGTAGTGAAGTGACTATGTTTAGTGCCAAGTAATATGGATTATTCCGGCAGGCGTAAGAGAATAGTTGGGGGAGGGGGGGTTAACACTTGATATCTAAATTTTTGGCAACCATATATTTTTTATTGGATCAAAAATTCAATCAAAATTTCAAATAACTATATACCATTTTCTCAATAAAGGCACTAAAAATGGATTGATAATTATATTTTAAAACAAGTAATATGATTTTGTAAACGAGATTAAATGATATCAATTTTAGATTTACAGCCTCTTCAAACAAATATAGATTAGTTTCAAGATATTAAGAATAATTGCAATTTTCATAACTATACGACTCACATAATTTACAACTATGTAAATATTAATATAACCAAAATAGCCATATTCAATTACAAGTACAAACTCTAATAGTATAACGTATCTTTCTAAAATTTTATGAAATTTAAAAAACTATATTAGTTTTTAGTTTATTATGTATAACTTTTAAAACATAAGTGAATGCAAAAAGAAATTCAAACATAAAAGTTAATTAGTATTATATTTAATTATTGAAGATTGACACGTGAAAATTGTCAACTTATTTTTTTCTTTCATAAGACTGTCTTTAGTTTTATTATTTATTAAATAAAGATATTTTGTGTGCAATTGAATAGAGTTTCAAAACTCGATTTCGACTTATCACTTTTTCATAGTTTTATTTAATACCCGACTCTCCATGAAAATAATGGATTATTTTTTTCATATTAGGTTAATGCTTATTATTTTTAAGACACTGGAAATAGGAGGACTACAAACTTTAAGTTTAAGTGTTAATGATAAAATATTGACTATGTTACTAGAATTAAAATAATATATGAATTTTTTTTACATATATATTATATTGTATTTTTTTTACATTTCTTTAATCGAAGAACTGAGATAGAATAAAAAAAGTAAGCACATGAAGTATAATAATTTGACTAACCTTTATTTTATTTTATTTTAATTGAATAACAATAACAAATAAAATGACGATATTATGATGGATTTTGGTATAATATTTTTTTATTAATGCGATAACTTGCATGTGATTTACTAATCATTAGCTTATGATTTATAAGCTAGATTATTTATCTGATTATGTAAAATGCATCCAATGCAAAAAAAATTCGAAAATCATGTAAGAGAGAAGACTTTTCTAGCCATAACAATGAAATAAAAGACAGATGAATGTGATTGTAAGCTATTATAAAACTTATTTCGTTGTTATACTAATTGTAGATTTTTTGTGGGGTTGAGTTCTTTAAAATGATTATTTAACAATTCATATCGATCTATAATTAAAGTAAAGCAAAATATATATTAAATACTGTGTAATATTTAAATTTAATTAATATTTATTTTACTTTTTAATATTTTAATATTAATCAATAAAATTATTTTAGTAAAGTCAGGTGGATCACGTGTGACGCACGTGTTTCTTACTAGTTAGAATGAAAAGGACTCAAATCCATTTTTCCTCTCATTCTCACGTTCCCCGACCAAACAAAAAATGGTTCTCTCTCTAGTGATTCTTCGACTTCAGTGCTCAATTTTGTCCCATTTTTCGGCCTCCCTTGACAACCCGACAGCGAGCATCCTTTTAGTTCTGGCGCGTCCCTCTGTTCTCTCTCTTGGTGTCCCTCTGTTACGCAGTGGAGTTGAAGGTACTCCCCTCTACCGATTAGCTTCCGACATTGACCGGTGCATCATTCTTCTTTTTTCGGCTTCCATTTATCAAATATTATTTCCGATAAGTTCAATTTTGGATCTGTTGTTCTATAATTTTAGGGTTTTCTAGGATTTTTGCTTGCATTTGTGTATGAAATTTTATTTATGATTTTTTTTCTTCAGAAAATGTGTTGTTTTATTTTTTCAAGTTTCTGTTTTTTTGGTTATGCATGCATTGAATTTTGTTTTTGCTCACATTTTGGGCATTCATGTGTTTGGGATTGATGGGTTCAAATCAAATATATCTCCATTTTGCCATTTTTTTTTAAAGAAAATGTGTTTGGGTTGTTTTGATATACTTTGAAAGTATCATATTATTGGTTTGATTTTTTTCTTGTGATGTTTTTCAATTTTCATTGATATTTGGTTTTTTTTCTTTTTTTTTTCGCATTTCTGAAAATTTGTTAAATATGTTCTTTTAGTTTCTGACAGTATGTTCTCGACTGCATTCCTACCATGTTCTCGACTGCATTCCAACCACATTCTCGACCATTATATGTTCTATTTGATTACCGACTATGTTTCCGACCGCATTTCGACTATTATTTCGACCTTATATTTTGTTGTTTTGGTATAAAATAGGGACAATATTGTTCTTGTTCCAAATGAAAATGCTCAGTTTAAAGGCAAGCTCTCCTGCAGGTCTTGTTTCAATACGATGGATGTTATTAGAGAATGGTTAAAGGGGGATAATATTGATTTTTTTTTCTGAAAGGATAAATCCAAGATATCTTGCTTCAGAAATTTCCTTGACACAAATACAATCCAGTACAACTACAGTTGGACTTGAACATGTTGACGATTACGGTGTATGACTCCCTGTCCATCTACTTTGATGTTTGTAAAGACGAAAAGGGAGTTTGTTTAGCTCGGATACTTCCCACTATATGCAAGATGAGAAATATTTAGGCCAACAGAAAATCACCCGAGGATGTCAATGCTGATTGGAAGAATTATAGAATGGAGTACCCGCTGCATCAAACAAATGGTAGTGTTCGTGGAGTGATGACCATTAAGTTCATGAGTAGAAGTGTGGTTGTAATAGATCTTGGGATGTGCATCAAATTTAGACTTAGATTTTTCTCTGAGTTTTTTAGTACTGAAGACATTGTTATTCATAAGTATATTGCATGTGATTAGCACTTTATTAGATTAGTAATTAAGCTAATATTGATGTATGTGAACTTTATTATAATAGTAATTATGTTAATATTATGTGTGTGAACTTTATTAAACTTTTCATAGCACACAGTTGCATAAGGAAAAATTGACACTCAATAAACAAAGCAAAATTCGTACAACACAGTTAACTTTACATTGGTAGGTCAATAACTGCACATCATCTTCATCCATTACAAGACAAAGTGACAATGACTCTTTACATTGGTAGGTCAGCTAACTTGCCATCTCAATATCAAAATCACCCTGACCCACCTTTGTGGCCAGATATGTCTTTTCTAATAATCGTGAAAATGTCACATCCGCTGGAACAACAACATGATTTGTTGGCTTCCCACTGAAAAACCAACAGCGATTATTAACTCCCAAGCACCATCCCAAATAATTAGTATTGAGCATGAACCAAGACCTGAAACAATGCAGTAACCCATAAAAATCACAAATTCACAAATAATACGACCACACGCCCGACTACAAAATGACTGATATACCGACTGCTTCGACACACATTCCATAATTACCCATCACAAAACGACCACATACCAACCACAAAACCAACTTTTTGCTGTACAAGATTTTTTTCCCAACAAATCACCTTAATTATGCAATTTCATCATATTATGAGCTTTCAAACCAATACATGTGCTAAAATTAGAATAATTACAAATTACCCAGTTTGTAAAACCAACTACATTGCATGTTTTACAATTGTTTATATAGAATGACTACATAACGACTACAAAACCAACTTTATGTTGTACAAGATAAAAAAAAAATTAACAAATCGCCTTAATTTTGTAAATTCATCACATTATCAGCTTACAAACCATTACATGTGCTAAAATTAAAATAATTATTAATTACCCAGTGTGGAAAACCAACTACATTAATGACTAAATTAACGAAAAATATTAATTAAAAAATATGCTAATCTCTTTCATAATTTTGAACCTAAATCAGTTGAAAATTAGCACAACCCAAACGTATTCTTATAATTAGATGAAAACGAGCTCGCCAGAAAAGCAGATTCGAAATGTTGCTCTTCTAAAAACCTCTGCTCGAAATTTACCCCACTTTGCTTGAGATTAAAATGAGCTCGCCGAAAAAGTCGTCGACAATGACCGAAAAATGAGAGAATTCCGAAAGGTAGAGTGGTCTGCGAAGGATTTTGTGGGAATGAAGAAAGCCAAAGTTTTCAACTCAGTGTGTGTGAGGAGAAAGAATTGGTTTGAGTTCTTTTCATTCTAAAAGGGTTTGTTGGTCATTTCACAGGGGTAAGGGTGATATAATTACAAGGATTTAGGTTGGGTGGTATTTTTCAAAAAAATTGCTCAAAATGTGGTATTTTTTCAAATTTCCGATGGCAATTTTGCCCGACACGCGGGTACCCGACCTGTCCCGCCCCATCCCGTGATCCACGTAGGGGCGGTCTGGGTATCACTTTCGCCCGGTGGGTACCTGCCCCCGCACCGTCTATTTTTTAATATATTTAATATATATTTTGTATATAATATATATTATAATATATTTTTATCTTATAATGGTATATTTACTATTTATAAATTGAACTTTTGTAAAGAACATTTTATAAATATATTAAAAATAAATATTTTTTTCTTTTTTTATTTTTTCTATTTAAGTTTATTTTAATTCGGTCTGGATGGGTCGATTCGCCCCTTGGCGGGTCACCCCACCCTAAGGGTGGCCACGGTTCTGGAAATACAACCAAAACCACTGGTTCCGGTTCCTCATTTTGGAAGAATCAGAACCAAAACCATTGGCTCACCGCTCGTTCCAAAATTGAACCGATGGTTCCTGCCCGATTTTGATTTGAAACCCAATTCCTTCACAGTTCCGGTTCTGATTTTAATCGGAACCATTTGTTTATCTTTGATAATTTTTTGATTTTCTTAAAATGGTTTATCAATTTCAGTTAAAAAAAAAGAGAAAAGAAAGAAAAAGACTTGGACTTAATGTTCAAGTAAGTTTTATACTTTTTTTTAATAAATCAAAAATGCATTAAGAAAAATGAAAAAGTAGTCCTGATCACAACCCGATCAGGTAGCGTAAGAAAAAACGAAAAGAAAACCAGAAATGAAAAGCGTACTGATCACAAGCCGATCAGGTAGCTAAAAATGGGGCCTCATTAAAACCTTCATATGTGTAAAATATACGTGCATTTAGGGGTTTAAAATGATATATAATTGATACATTTGCATGTATATTTAATGTATTTTTACTTGGTTTCTTTAGAAGGGCATGATACTGCATATTCTTGTAACTTTTTACAGGAAATTGAGCTAAATTGGATAAAAAAAATGGTATTACATTCCAAAGTATATGTGAAGAGCTAAGATACGAGCAAATATGTGAAGGAATGAAGCATGCACGATCGAATAAAAGGGAATTTCCTTCAAAAACGTCAAAATGCGCTAACAGTTTCCAGCACTGGCAGAGTTTAGTATTTTGGCCATAACTTTATCTACAAAATTGATATTGAGGTGAGTCGAGTGGCTATGGAAAGCTAAAAGAAATAGATACAACGTTCATGAAGACCCCAGGAGCAAATTCGGACAAAACCATGTCACACGGCCAAACCGAGTGAGGGCCACATGGCCATGTGAAGTACCCGTGTGAAAAAAAACATGTCCGTGTGAAGTTGGGAATAAACAGGGGATGAAATTAAGCCGCACGGTCGGCCGGTGTGAGACCACACGGCCGTGTGAAACCACACGGCCGGTGTGATGTGTCTGCAGCTATTTTTGAGTCCTAATCCCGTTAGAACTCTACCAGTGACCTCTCAAAGCACCTATATAAGGGGGACCAAGGCCTGAACGAATTTTCATCATCTAAAAATTCATTCATAGACCATATAACACACCAAATGCACAGGAACATAAGATCAAAGGGCTTCTAAGAGATGAGGGCTAGGTTATGAAGAACACCACAGGGCCTTTCACATCTACAGAAGCACAAGGGCTTCGAAGACTTGGAAGGAGAATCCATCCTGACAAGAAGGGATTTTCTTTCTTAGTTTAGATCTCTTGTATGTGCTTAAACGATGTCATAATTTTGATTTCAAGTTTTTCTATGAATTTGTTATCAATGTTTGGCTAATCTTTCGGATCTTAGGGCATAATCAAAACTGTGGATTCATGTTAAATCTTGATTAATTGCTTTCTTAATTGATTCATGTGTTCTATTTTATGAATTCGAGTGCTTATTTATCATTGTCGATTATCTGATCAATAATTTGCATGTCATACTCGTTAGTCCATAATCCAGGAGGTGAGTTCTAGCGAGACGAGAATCGAATTCAGACATAAACAGAGTAATGTATCGGGAGACTGCTTCTGTTTGTGGGGAATATTTCAATTCAAAGATCTGTTGGTAGTTAATAATAGTTGTAATAGATCGGGAGACCTCAATTATTATTAATCCACTGTTTATGCGCCACCCGGGAGGGGGAATAAACTATTTTAGGAATTGAACTCATATAATTGCATAAATTGGTTATGGAAACTTTAATTGGATTTAATATTGAAGAAACATGTTGATATTATGTGTCTAAGGTTGCCTCCGTGGTTGTTGAAAATACTTGTGGAGTTCTCAAATTTATTTATTTATTCTTATATTTTCGATTTTTATATAAACTTGAGATTCGGTCGCTTCAATAAAATTGTAATACGATGTTATTATAGCCTAAGTATTTTGTAGTCAATCCCTGCGGAATACGACATTTGCTTGTCATTATTCTATAAACTACACTATACACTTGCAGTTGTAAGATCCAAATATTTTTGGCGAACAAGTTTTTGGCGTTGTTGCCGGAGATTGAAAGATTCTACTTAGATATAGTAATAAGTGGTTCAATCTTAATTGAAGCAAAAAAATTGTAAATATTTTTTTGATTTCTTTTGTAAATATTTTTTTGATTTTTTTTGTAAATATTTTTTTTTTAATTTTTTTTTCGATTTTTGTAAATTCTTTTTTATTTTCGATTTTTTTTTTTTTGTAAATTGTAAAGATTTTTTTTTTATTTTTGTAAATAATTCTTTTATTTTCGATTTTTTTCCTTTTTTGTAAATAATTTTTTTTCTTAATGTTTTGTTTCTAACATCGATTTTGTTGAATGCGAGACTGAAATCTTTGGAGATATAAAGTTGATATATTTCAAAATTTTAAAGCATCACTAATATCAAAAGGGTGGCGATATTCCCACGCACTTTTCCTATAAATACACTCACTCTCTTGATATAGACACCTCCTGATATGGGTGGCAAATCGTTCGTGTCGGGCTGTTAGCGAGCCGGTACGATAACAACCCAACACGATAAGCTTATCGGGCCTAAAATTTAAACTCAGACACGACACGATAAAAATGCAAAAATTATCAAATTTATTTAGTTATGCATGTTAGGCCCGTTAAGCTCATTAACAAATAAAACATCTATGATTTTTTAATTTTTGTAGTTGATACTTAAAATATATATTCTAATAAAATGTCAATAGAAATAGTCAAATACAAATAGTCAATTATTAGTACATGACTAATAGAAATAACTAATTAATGATACTTAAAAATTATCGACCTTATTATGTTTATCGGGTCAGCCCGATATCATTCGATGTTTAACGAGCCTTATCGTGTCGGCCGATAACGGCCTGAATCCAATAAGCCCCAACCCAAACCCTATAATTTTGTATTGTGTTTGTGTCGGTCAATCATGTGGTATCTCAAATTGCCTCCCCCCCCAACACTTCTACGCTCCTTTTTAAAACAATCTAATAACTTCAGTCAAAAACTCCTGTCAGACGGTCTAACGGATCAAAATCCATTAGATAGATCACAAAACTGACTTGATGGTGTTATTGTAATATTAGCAGTGACGTTTTTGTAATATTCAAGGACTGGTATTAGCAGTCTCTTTGAAAAGTATTAGTAGGTAGTTTACTTAAAAGTATTAATTTTGTAATATTAGACAGTGATATAATATCACGAGAGCGCTTAAAAGTATAAGGTTTTCATCTGAGAAGTATTAATAGTCCAAAAGTATTAGTAGGTAGCTCACTTGAAAATACTTAATAATCACCCTAAAAAGTATTAGTTTTTTTCCGTCTACAATATTAGTAGTCCCCGTGAAACATATTAGTAGTTCCCCTGAAAAATATTAGTTTTTCCTCTGAAAGGTTTTTAGTAATTCCTCTTAAAAGTATTAATTTTTCCAATAAAAAATATTAGTAGTTCCCCTAAAAATATTTTTTTTCATAACAACCAAAATTATAATCTTTTAAACCCCAACTTTTAGAGGAGCGACAAAGAAGAATATAGATCTTTAGCGGCTTGCCGAACAATTTTATCAATCCAAAATTTACTTTTAAAAAAAGATACTGATTACTATTGTTTGTGCAAGTTTATTTGGTATGATAGCTCTGAGGATGTCGAAGCTAAGTATCTAGGCGGAGTTGGGGTTGCCAGACCGAGGCGGGCAATTATAGATGGCCTTCAAGCAAGGGCGGAGCTAGATACTTAATTTTTTTTTTGGGTGGGGGAGGGGGCTAAATCAATAAATATATATATATATATATATACATTTAAGTGCCAAAATTAATATTTAAATAAAATATACATAAACTAATTGAGTTCTTGAAAATTTTGAGGGGGCTAAGCCCCCACATACTACAAGAAGGGAACGCCCCTGCCTTTGAGAGAATATCTTGAACTTCTTCAACCAAGGACATATTGAGAATGAGGAAAATAGAGGTCTGGACTACACGTTGGTTGAACTTCTCCTAGAAGCCAAAGCTCTGGACTACCTCCAGGCTCCATTAATGGCGGCGAAGTCATGTGGGTTTTCAGCTCTTTGTCTTTCATGAGCGAGAAATTGATTTTGGAAGAGCTTGAAGACTATCTGAAAGTCATTCGGTGCTTCGGAGAAAGCTTTTTATATGATAATGGCAAGAAATTGTATAATGTGTTACTCGTTATGCATCTGGCAGCTCATTGGCATAGGGCACGTATGAGAAGAAGAATTGTGTGTTCTTTTATTGGGTTCTAGCGAGACGAAAATCAAATTTAGACATAAACAGGGTAATGTATCAGGCTACTACTTTTGTTTGTGGGGAGTATTTCAATTCAAAGATCTGTTGGGAGTTAATAATAGTTGTGATGGATCGGGAGACCTCAATTATTATTAATCTAATATTTATGCGCCACCCGGGAGGGAAAATAAACTATTTTAGGAATTGAACCCATATAATTGCATGAATTGGTTATTAAAACTTTAATTGGATTTAATATTGAAGAAACATGTTGAGATTATGTGCCTAAGGTCGCCTCTGTGGTTGTTGAAAATACTTGTGGGGTTCGCAAATTTATTTATTTTTTCTTTTATCTTCAATTTTTATATAAACTTGAGATTCGGTCGCTTCAATAAAATTGGAATGCGATGTTATTATAGCCTAACTATTTCGTAGTCAATCCCTGAAGAATACGACTTTACTTTCCATTATTCTATAAACTACACTGTACACTTGCAGTTGTAAGATCCAAATTTTTTTTGCGACAAACCTTTCAAGGTAAAACCCTCCCTAAGCCTAGCCCAAATAGAGGATGACAAGAACGTACGACGAATGGAACCATCTAAAAGCAAATAGCATTTACGAAGAATTTTGAAAACCACGGAGTCCGAAATCATAATTTTCCATCCTAGTTTTGTTAGAAAAGCACCATTGGCCACGATGATAGAACGAACTCTAAGACCTCCTTCAGCCCTAGGCGTACAACAACGAGCCTAGTTGACCACCACATAACCTTTAGAATTAACATCTCCAATCCAAATAAAATTACGCAAGGCTTTCTCCATTTGCTTAAGCATAGAAGTCTGCCATTTGTAAATCATCATAGAGTGGACAAAAGAACTAGTAATAACAGAGTTAACCAAGCAAACCCTTCTCGCAATAAAAAGGGACATCCCCTTCCATCTACGAAATTTCAAAATAATCTTGTCAAAGAGAGACTGTAAAACTGTTGGCTTAGGAGAACTTTTAAAGATGAGGGCGCCTAAATAAATAGTAGGAAAGTGCCCTGGCTGAATACCCATAAGGTTCTGAATGTGATTCCGAACATGATTGGAGACCCAGCTACCATAGAAGACCTTCGATTTTCCAGGATTGAAGACTTGACCCGAGATATTAACGTAGTCTATTAAAATCTGAAAGAGATGATGCGCATTAGAAGAAGAAGCCTATGACAATATAACGATTCATCTGCATAGAGAACCAAAGACAAAAAAACAATCTGACGTGGAGCAATAAAAGGCGTAACCTGATTAGTGGAAACTGCCTCCCCAAGAAACTTGTCCAAAACCTCCTACGCAATACAGAAAAGCAAGGGTGACAAAGGATCACCCTGACGCACAACCCTAGAACAAGGAAAGTAACCCACGGGCGAACCATTTAATAAGATAGAAATCCGAGCAGACCGAAGAATAACCTCTATTCAATGAATGAAAACATCAGAAAAGCCAAACCGATGCAGAACTTGAATTAAGAAATCCCAATTCAACGTATCAAAGGCCTTACGAATGTCAATTTTCATAATCATGTTATTATCAAGACGACCCTGAAGAATATTGAAACCTTCCAAACCAAAACAATACAATCGTGAATCATAGCCCGAGCTAAGATCTAATGATCGACCCCAACCGAGAAGCCAAAATCTTAGTAATAACCTTAAAGAGGAAATTACTCAAGACAATTGGCCGAAAATTGTCAATAGTGTTCGCATCTTTGCACTTCGGAATAAGAGTCATAAAACTGGCGTTCAAGCCAGAAGGCAAAGTCGAACTCGTGAAGAAATAACGGACAATTGTTATCACATCCGAAGCAATAACATCCCAACAGTGTTGGTAGAAAATCCCAGTAAAACCATCCGGTCCAGGAGAACTATCCGAACCCAGATCAAAAACTGCCTCTCGAATATCGGAATCCGAGGGAATCACAGTTAAAAGAGAATTATCTGCTGCCACCACCATCGGAGCAATAACACAGTCTACCATGGAATAATCAGGAGGCGCCCCTGGATCCGAGAACAACTCTTTGTAATAAGAAATAATATGACCACCAAGCACCACCAGATCATCCAAAAAATTCCCATCAATAATCAAACCATGAATCCTGGAACAACCTTCCTTAATATGACAACGACGATGAAAAATGCGGTATTACGATCACCATCTTTAAGCCAAGATGTGCAAATTACTTTCTGTCTAAGAAACTCAGATTGCAACAAAAGAGTTTTAGAGAGAGAGTTATGAGCATCCAATTCAGGTTGACGACAATCAGTATTATATCCACCATGCGATTAACATCTCCAAAAATATTTGTGTTCTAAATACACTATCTTTCAATAATTACATAACTTCACTGCCTAATGTTTTTGTCACATGATTGTGCCTCATGATCGATCATGTCATAAAGTCATGTACTACATGATCGTGTCACAAAGCCATGTGCCATATGATTATACCACAAAGTTTACTTAGAATAGGGTAAATTAGAAAATATTTGAGGGCATATGCATCGAGTCAGTTGTTGGATCTGAATTTAGATTGGTTGTTGGTAGACCATGGAGATATCATGTTTACTTGAACTAATTATCATATTACTTATTAATAACAATTTAAAAAAAATTATCAATCAATAGTAGAACACAGAAACAATTTTTGGTGAAGGTAGTAAAAAGACACTCTCATATGAGTGGATCTCCATTCAATGTACAATTCATCAAGTGTAGCATACAATCAAGTTATGAAAGCTTCAATAATTAAACAAAAACTATATGCACCCATTGATGATAATACATGGTCCTCAAAAAAAAAAAAAATTTAAACCAATAAACAGACATGAGTCTACCGCCTAAAATGCCTAAAAAAGTAATATGTGAATCCTTGGGTATATCTTTTCTGAAACAAGGTCCCCTCTCAACCTTCAACTATAAAAGAAAAAAAGAAAAAAATAAATATAAATGGGGTATTCAAATACAAAAGCTCTATTTTTTCTGTTTCACTACAAATTATAGACCTGAGGTAGTTATCAATTAAACCATGTTAGGCCTCTGGGGAAGCAAGAGATTGTAGAACTTGTTGTGCAAGAAGAAATGTTTTCCCTTACTATCAACCGCCTTTTTCCATCCACACCACCCACCATTCACGATTTTCTTAGGATCATCGTTGCCTGTATAGTGGGGGTCGAGTATAAGAAACGCGCAATCTCCACTTGTATCATTGTAATCAACGCCCAAAAGGGTATATGCAAGAACCCCTCCACCTGTAAAAATACAACAAATTATAGTCACTATTCATGTGTTTTGTTTTTCGACAATCACATGGCTTTACGATTCAGATAAAAGTATGGTAAATTTCTAACCAATCATGATGGGCGTTCCTTGAGTCTCGAAATGCATAGCAAGCTCACGACATTTCTCTGGAAGCTCATCACCGGACCTTACGTTAATGACTTTGCAACTAACCTGTCAACGATTGGATTTTGATTGGTTGATGTCCTATAAAATACTCATTACACCAAACTAGGAAAATTCTATGTAAGTGCAGACAAGTGAATGATAGAGAAAAACTAGTGGCTTAAATCACAATTCTGTATTAATTTGCTACTCTTCTTCAAACGCCAATCAAAGAAATACACGGAAAAATGAATACTTACTCCAAGTAGCTTGTCCAAAACAAAACTTAACTCAATGGCCCCAATCCATTCGCGTGACCCGACAAATGAAGGATCCTTATCACCAATCTCTACCAGTGTTTGTTGTATTTCTCTGAAACAATAATACTTTATTTATGAGAGCGAATATTATTAAGTAGGAACAAAAGAAAAAACACGGGGAAGAAGGTTATCTTTTGTAACTGTACAAAGTGATAATCTGAATTTGTCGGTATATTATTGAAAGACAAACCAAGCTTATATACACAATAGAAATCATCTTATTCTAGTAAAAGTAGAAAACCTATTCTAAGTAGAAGTCTAGAACATTCAAAAATCCTATAACCAATACGGAAACTGCTCCTATTTCTACTGGTAAAAGGGAGAACCTATCAACTCCTCAACCAATAGCAGATATATCTATAACACTCCCCCTCAAGCTGAAGCATAGATATCTATCATGCCCAGCTTGTTACAAATATCGGTGACCCGAGCTCCATTGAGAGCCTTGGTGAAGATGTCCCCTAATTGTTCCCCAGTCTTCACATAAGCTGTAGAGATCAGATTTTGTTGAATTTTCTCATGAACGAAGTGGCAGTCTATCTCAATGTGTTTGGTGCGTTCATGAAAGACCGGATTTGAGGCAATGTGAAGTGCAGCTTGATTATCACACCACAATTTGGAGGGAGTTGGAACCCCAAAACCAATCTCGGACAGAAGTTGTGAAATCCACACTACTTCACACGAAGCATGTGCCATAGCTCGATATTCTGACTCTGCACTCGACCGTGATACCACATTTTGTTTCTTGCTCTTCCACGAAACTAGGTTTTCACCAACAAAAACACAATACCCAGTAGTAGATTTTCGATCAATCTTAGAACTCGGCCAATCGGCATCAGAAAAACACTCAATATTATTATGTCCATGATTATGATACAAAATACCACGTCTAGGAGCACCTTTTAAGTAGCACAATATTTGTTCCAAGGCACACCAATGATGAACTGTAGGAGAAGATATAAATTGACTTAAAGTGCTTATAGAATAAGCAATATCCGGACGCGTTACTGAAAGATAGTTTAGTTTTCCAACTAATCTCCTATATCGTTCAGGATCGTCAAAGGCATCACCATCTTTTGTAAATTGATGATTTGGAGACATGGGAGTGTTGCAAGGTTTAGCTCCCAATTTTCCAGTTTCTGCTAACAAATCTAAAACATACTTCCGTTGCGACAGAAAGTGACATCACTAGACACCAAGTACCTGCTCAACAAAGGGGAAAAACACCTATACCCCTTTTGGAGACGGGAGTAATCCAAAAAGACATATTTTAAGGACTTAGGATCTAGTGTCGACACGTGAGGACGAACATCACGAACAAAACAAGTACACCCAAATAAACGAGGTGCAACAGGAAATTGGAAACAAAACCTGGTGTGGTGTCTGATGTTGTAAAACAGTAGAAGGCATACGATTAATTAGAAAGCATGCAGTAGATACAACGTCAGACCAAAAACGTTTAGAGACATGAGTGTGAAACAAAAGAACTTGAGTTGTTTTCAGAAGATGTCTATTTTTCCTTTCAGCAACTCCATTTTGGGATGGAATATCTACACAAGAGGATTGATGAAGAATCCCATTGTTGGTCATATATGATTGAAAAGATGCAGAGAATTATTCTTTGTCATTATCACTTCTCAAGACTTTGACAGAAACATTGATTTGAGTTTTAATTTCAAAGACAAAAAGATTGAAAATGTGATAGTAATTGCACACGAGATTGCATAAAATATAGCCAAGTCATACGAGAAATAACGAAATCCATTAGATAAAACAGGACATGGTCCCCAAACATCAGAATGAACTAACTCAAAACTATTACAAACCCTCTTATTGGGACGGGGAATGTAAGACATACGATGGTGTTTAGCAAAATGGCGACAAGCGTCACAATTAAAAGACGAAATATTATGAAACTGGGGGTATAATTTCTTGAGCAAAGGTGTGGAGGGATGGCCTAAATGACAATCGGCTTCAAAAGGAGTCAAAGTGCTGGAACACACTATGGGTATAGATATCGGGTTGTCCAAAATATATAGGCCTCCTGACTCACGTCTTTTACCAATAATCTTCTTCGTCGTGAGATCCTGAAAGAGGCAATGATTGGGAAAAAATGAGACAGTAATGCGATTAAGAGAACGAGTGAGTTTGTTAACTAAAACAAGATTAAATGAGAAAGTCGTAGATGAAGCACATAAGTTAAAGGTAAGTGTTGGTGTAATATGAATAGTGCGAGAACCAAGAAATCTCGCTAATGTAACGGACGAACTATGATTAGTAAGTTCGGAGAAGAGGTTTGGAGTGGGTGGAGGGGCCTCGTGTGCGAGCCAACGTGAGCGGATTGAGATCCGAGCTCCCGGGTTTCGTTTGAGTAACTTTTGGCAAGTTCGTTTCGTATGACCGGTTCATGACAATAGTAGCATACTACCCCAGTCCGGATTGCGACCGGGACCATTACCACCGCCCCGACTAGTACCCTGATAACGTGATCGACCCGTCATGCTACCATTTTGACTAACAAGAGCACTAGGCTGTGGAATAGATGAAGTTTGAGAACTAGGATTCGTGCGTAAGACCCTAGTAAAAAGCCTCCTGCAATGTAGTAACATCGGTATTGGATAAAATTTGTGATTTGGCTACGTCAAAAGACCAGCAAGAAAACTTATAATAGCCATTTGTTCCCGTTGAGCCTGATGAACAATAAAGCATTCAACTCTTCGTAAGTACGTTTGAAATTCATAAAATAGGTATTAAGTGACTGATCCTGTTGTTCAGCCCGATAAAACTCTTTGCAAACATCAAAAATTTGAGAGATATTTTGTTTTCCTGAAAAAACAAAAGAGAGATAATCCATAACGTCTTTGACATAATCACAATGAGTAATATGTCCAGACTGTTCGGGCTCAATAGAATTACGAATTTGTATGAGTAAAGTAGCATCAACTCGCATCCACTCAGTGTATTTTGAATCAGTTTGAGCTGGAGGGTCATCAACAAGGTGATTCTCTTGTGAAATACTCTTGAGATACAGACGAACCGTCTTATTCCAATCCAAATAATTAGTCCCATTTAATTTTTGATCAGTAATCTTAGCCACAGAAGAAACCCAACTTGACAAACCCGGTTTACTGGTCTCAGCCATAAGAGAACAAACAAGAAGGAACAACAGAAAAGCCTAGATTCAATGTTTTAACCCAGAACCAAAAAAAAAAGTTGCCGAAAAAATGAACAAACCGGAGAACAAGAGAGGACAGAGGCTGGCGCACCCCACCCAAGCACCTGATGCCGGAAAAACGAAGCCACGCGCTCCCACGCTCGGCGTGTGAGTTACGTGCGAAACCTGAGGCAGCGCGTGTGAGGCACTCGCCGCGAGTTCGGACCAACGGACACCGGGATATGGCCAGACGGCGGCGGGCGAACCCCACTGGACGGGCGGTGACGACCCACGCGCTGAAGAATCGAGACCCAAAGGTGCTGCTCACCGGGCAACAGAAACCCTAATCTGGGCAGCAGAAACCCTAATATTGGGCAGCGGAAAAGATGAACCAGAGAATTTTTGTGGCGATTGATACCATGTACTAGGCAGCGGAAAAGATGAACCAAAGAATTTTTGTGGCGATTGATACCATGTACAAAGTGATAATCTGAATTTGCGTGTATATTATTGAAAGACAAACCAAACTTATATACACAATAGAAATCATCCTATTCTAGTAAAAGTAGAAAACCTATTCTAAGTAGCGTTCTGAAACGCCGACGCCTTGATTACAAGTTGTGGTGGAGGTTACGCGAGGGCCATTCGTTGTGGGCTCAATTCTTGATCGGCAAAATCTCATTACAATGGGCTTGGTCTCCTGTAGCCTATGTAACACATAATCATAGTCATCGGTGGAGCGCGCTTGAGGCGGATCGGTGATTCGAGCCCGGAGCGGATTTTTTGGTCTATCTGGTAGCCGTCCTTGGTTTGGGCATTCATCATTGTTTAGATCGGCGGGTCATAAAACATCCGCGATGGTATATGGGATAGAATAGATTGTATCTTGGTCTCCGGATGTGGGCTTCCCGAAGTCTCATTGAGGATATATCCGGGTTCCGATTCTTTCGAGGATATCATGCGGTGGATGTTTACCTCTCATGGTGGGTTCTCTATGTCTTCTCGCTGGGATTCTCTCCGGGGTAGAAATGCTCGAACCTAATGGTGCCATTTGGAACGATGCTCTTATTCCTACCATGTAGTCAAAGTCGTAAAGCGCACTGAGTACCCGGGTCTATATCGCCCGAGGCGCAGGCGACAAAAAGCGATCGCGACTCGAGCAAGGCGCACAATTTTATAAATATCATCTATATGACAATAGACTATAATATTTTCAAATGATCAAAAATATAATCATTTCAATATAAAATTAGACCATATGCACCAACAAAGACAAACATAATGATTCATTAGCCAAACTCGCCTCCAAAAAGCATCAAAGATTTTTCATAATCCATGAGATGAGGGATAATGCAAATGCAAATGCAAAATATAAAACACACAATGGTGATTGTCACAAAACATGCATGTTACGGCATTTTTGATGTAGTTTTGCTCTATGGATACCCGCTTTTGTTTCTTTCCCACAAAACATGCATGTTACGGCATTTTTATCATTTTGATTTTGTAAATAATTATACTTCCAACCCGGTCTCTTTTAGTCGAACTAAGTGAACCAATTTGTTAGTCCCATTTCAATCCATTTTATAAATTATATATATTCTGTAAATAAAAAAATAAAAGAATAAGAACTCAACATTAAAAAAAAAAAATGAAGAAGAAAAAAAGCAGAGAAAGAAAAGAGAATCAAACAACGAGAAATCGCCGAAAAAAAAAAAAAAACCAGAACAGAAAGATCAAAGAAGGAAGAAAGAAGAAAAAAATAAAGACAAAATAATGCTAACCTTCAAATTTCGCAACATATGGTAGAAAATATGTGAAATCAGAGTGTAAGGATTGATCGCATAAGCCAAAGATGAAAGAACTAGACTTCAAGTCTTTTGTTGCCCTATTTTAGGTTTTTACACTTATGTTGCCCTTATTTTGTATAAAATTGGATTGGGCTTATTATGGGCTTTAGTTTGCTATGGGTTTTTATTAAGAAAAAGGCCCAAAACAAATTAAAAGGGCGGAAAGCGGGAGAATCAGCCTCGGCGCTGAGAACAAAAAGCGCTCGCCAGGCGCCTTACCCGCCCGACTCATATCGCCTCGCCTTGGGTGGCGCCGGACCACGGCTGCCTCGCGCTAGGCCGAGGCGGTCGCCCTAAGCCTACTATCTCTATTTTCCTTTGCGCGTCCTTCGTAATCGTCTTTGTGGATATCAAGCTTCGCACGTGGCACTTCCCTTGCCTCACGTTCTTTGGTGTTGCTTGAATAATCCACATTCATCTCCTCAGTCGAATCTATCCCTCACCTCTTTTTGATGAATGATAATGAGGCAGTGTGGAATTACTTTCTTCCTTGGTTTGACACTACACTTCCACACACCACCGATATGATATTGTTCCTTTCATTTTGGAGGAATCGCACACGGATCACACACGGACACTTGAGTTTCTTGGTTCCCTGCTTGATTTTATGGTTTTGTCTGCAGACGGAAAGGAATAGTGTCAAGATCGACCATTTTGGGCTTTCTCACATTATTTGGCGGTGGAGCGATATCTCCGGATTCTTGTTTCGGCGTTTGAGCCCTTCGGATTGGTATGGATGCCTCCCTCTTGTGGTGCTGCTCCACCACGGCGCAGCAGGTGATTTGGCGACCCCTCTCTCTTGGATCAAGGCAGCAACACGGATGGTTCGTTTGATCGATATTGGGGAGGGGGATTGATTCGAATCATTCGGGCGATTATGTTGGCTTTTCATTGTTCTCTCCGAGAATCTAGCTTTCATCTTTGAGCTACTAAGCCCGGAGATGATTGATACTCATGTACGAGTTGCAGCGGTGGTCAAAGATCAACCAAAGAATTTTTGTGATTCGCATTGAACATCCAGGACCTTGTATTTCCCAAAGTGATAATCACCTGAATTTGTTGGGAGGCTGCGCCGCCCTATTATTGTTGATGAAGACAACCTTCTTTGCAAACTTATATGGACACATATCCGAGAATAGATCATTGGTTCTCCTTTTATTCTTTAGATTTCTCTCTATGATAGTCTTTCTAGATATCGTAGTGAAAGGTTATTTGTTCTTTGATTTTCTCCCGCCTTGACGGGCATGATATTGTATGACATTTTGATTATTTGTTAAAAAAAAAAAAAAAAAAAAAAGTAGCAGTCTAGAACATTTAAAAATCCTATAACCAATATAGATCTATAACAGTAACTTCCGAAAAGTAATCTTGAGAATCCATAAGATAACCAATCAAATTCAAACTCAAAAATTTAAAGGCAAAAACCTGGGTAGCATTTATAATAACAGCACTAATGAAGAAAACGGTGCATCATTCCATTCATTTACTAAATTACAAACCAAATGCCTACATTAAGATTGAGTGTGGAAATCTGCGAGAGCATCTTAGAACTAAGCACAAATTTCCCCCTGTTTTACACTCAGTGTCTCATTCAGCGAAGAAAAGAAGCTTTTCATCGCCAAAGAACTGAGGAATATAGCTTTTCTTTATATGGTGACAGAAATGCAGAACCAAAGACAAACTTTCCCTGCTAGAGATTCATAATCAGTGTATTTATCAAAATAATGACGCAAATTGTCTCTTTTAACAATGAACACATGATGCGTTACACAGTCATCAAATAAAAGGAAAATGCAATGTTTCACAAGAATTCACATGCATTGGATTGGAAATGATGTTTCCACTTGGTAGCTGAGTCAGAACTCCACAAAAAGTACCTGTGTGAAGGGACATCAACGGAAGTATAGTGTTGCTGCCTGAACCATGAAATGATAGTTTGCAGAGAGCGATAAGCACAACCCCAGCCCTGCCAAGTGATAATTTGAGATGACTTCGTGTATCCATTTGAAAATGATCAAAACCATTTAAATGCCACACATTTGAATAGTTTCAGTTTAAAAAACTCAATTGTCTGCAGAATGTATGATTAACTGCCAAACTGGCCCTCGACATTCTGAGTTTATCTGAATTTGCAATATAACCAGTAAAATAATCAGTTTAGAAATTAGAGAAAATTTTCACACTTTAATTTAACCCACATCATAGAAAGAGAGGAAAATGATAACAGATAAAAAACCATAAAATGAGATAGAAGCGTGATCATTCTCCGCAGATGCTTTCCAAATTTTTCTTTCTTTCTATTTTTGGCCTTTTGGGTACAAGACCTGTATATTCCTTTTTTTTTAATGATTACAACTAAGATTTTGTCTTATTTTGCCATAAAATTTCATCGGTACATAATTACTCCCATTTTAGCGAATCCCAGAAGCCTGCAACCATACAGCATCATGTTCTTGTACCAACTATGACGACACTTCTAACAAGAAACATGCTTAGAGCCAGCAGAAATATGAAAAAGAAAAAAATTCCAAAAAGACTTCGAACATAATCAGTCGATTTTGGCATTAAATATGGCATCCACAAACAAACTTTGATGTCAACTTCAGAATAGCAAACCCCACTTAAACAACAAAATGTTGCCAAAAAGCAGTAACTTGCAAGAGGGAGTTATGTTACCGAATCATCAAATCCATCTTGGAGGTAATGATAATACTCATAAGAACCTTGAATTAGAGAGACATGGCCGCCAGATACTGCACAATCAATATGACATTGGTACAATAGGCACCAAGTTAAACACGGTAATTTGGAAAATTTACAAGCAAGAATATAAGCATAGTACACATGAAAGTTTCAAGACAACAATTACCCCCGCTGCTTGGAATACCATGATGAACATCCTTGAGCAAAGAGGAGCCTGATATAAACGATGAATCAACAATGTATTATATAATCCGATTCAAATAAACAAAAGCACCCACGAAAAATTGAAGTCCTAGATGAAGTTAAATATTACCCCTTGGATTTGATTTGTCCCTTGTGTTGTCCTTTATCGAAGATAAGTTTATCGCATTGGCAATTCTCAAAAGAGGGCGATCAAATGGCAACCCTAGTCTCAGGTGAAGGGTTCTTCGAACTTCAACTGCAAAATTGCATAGTGTGACCAATTTTTTATGATTTTTGCCACACAAACAAAGGTTTAAATTATCTCAGGCAGTCTGGCATGTGAAAATGGCATCTTTCAAATTTATTCTTTGTGATTATGGTCAAACTTTATCTACACAAATAAGACCACCAAATAAAAGCACATTACCTTTGTTCTTGCATTAGTAATTACTTTTCATTCAACAGATATGAAGATGTTTCACACTGCAAGTAGCCCCAACTCTCCGGAATGCTATTGAGAATTTTTATGAGAACTTTTTTGACATTTGATCAGCACAAACAAATTAACCACCTGTGGTGCTAAGTATATTGGGAGTTCTCATTGATCGAACAGCTAATTCTATATATTGTGTCAATGTATTCTTAAATCATTAGAACATTCTATCGTGACTCCAACACAATCTTCAAGGGGCTTTTGACGTTCTGTACAATATTTATCCAACCTTTCCTTCTCGCTGATTTTTGATGGTATATAAGATGGAAGGTTATATCCTCTTTTAATCGTGTCAAGCAATGAAAGAAAGGAGCCTACATATGTGATAACTTTGACGATTAACTAGCTAACTTGGACTCTCAAGGCAAAAAATAAAATCTTCAGGCCACTTCGTTAGGTAAACTTCAAAAAAGGCTACCTTGCTTCATTTCTGTCTCCCCATAGCTTAGTTCATATATAACAGTGATTGGGTGTAGAAAGCCTGAAGGTATGAAGTGGTATGGTCGTAGCTGCAGACAATAAAGCTAGTTCGTCAGCACACTTTGCAGTCACAAAAAGAAAATAAACAGAAAAACTCTTAAAAAGCATAAGAAAGGGGCCACTGTCTGTAAATTCATTTCACATAGCAACTGGCATCGTTTCATATGGTGTCTTATTACACATGAAATACTCATCGATTACCCGCAATAGTCAACCTCTCTGGGTTAAGCATATGCTTTATATATACATAAATGTGTGCGAGTGTGTGTTCTAAGAACAACATACCATATGATACCCCTTGATATAAGCTTTCAAAGGAAGTCCTCAAATGGAATGGAATATGCTCATCTCACCTGTGGATGCTGTGTCATGAGATCTGGCAAGATCTTGTTCTTTAATGAATGTATCTGGTCAACTAGTCCAGGGATGATTAACTTTGAAACCATATGCGTCAAAAGCAGATCCTTCGTAGCATAGGATAGCACTTCTAATTTATGGCTTACAACCAAAAGTTTAGCTTCTGCCAGTGCTGGGAGAAAAGTAGTTTACGAAACAATTAAGATGGATAGTCAAAAGTAAAAACATCTACATTCATTAAGCTAAAACAGGACAAAGAGAACCACTGGCCAATATGCTGCCTTTTGAATATTGCCAAAGGACGCTGGAAAGTACTTCAATGACGTTCGTATACCTGGATAATATTCAGCAATAGGCGCAGCAGGTTTGGAATTACTTCGTGACCTATTAAACATGATGCTGACTAGGATTTTATCTCCATCCTAAGCAAAAAACAGAACTCAATAGAGGCTCATAACGAGTGAGTTCATCAAAGGCTCAAGATCACTAAAAATCAATGTCAACAAAATGATAAATTACCTCCTCCACAGAGGTAAAAGATGAAATATCCTTAGTTTCTGAGAAAAAGCATGAACATGTGAGAGTTTTGACAAGGGACTCTTGAGCAGTTTCTAGTAAAAAAGCATTTTTTGGAAGCACAGATGGCAGTTCGAGATCTGTTCCATGAAGAATGACAGGCTGAGGTCCACCAGGAGAAGGTTTATTTTGGGCTTCTATGATGTATGCAACTTGTGGATCTCTAAGTTTTCTTTCCACATCTTCAATAGCTCGTGCATATGCATCTTCCACATCTAAACGAAATGCAGCATACTCAGCAAGAAGAAAGGAAAGATGCAAGAAAACCTCTTGTCAAATATGAAATACACGAACCCCCATTTTCAAATTATAGAATATAAATGCGTGTATCATGTCACACTACAAAGTAAAAACTATTTAACATGGTTGCACTATCTATGGTGGAATATTTGGGTATGTAGCTTATGTGTTCTTTCTCCAAGTTTTCTTCCATGAGTAAAACTATTTTATTGTCCACAACCTTTAACTTCAAAATATATCCCTTGTCCAAATACTACTAGTTTGCCTCAGTGATGAAATATTTTGGTGGCCCCTTAACAAAACGATGATAATAATTCCAACCGTAGCCTGTTTTTGGCTCGTGACCTTGAGAAAAATAATACATCAAATACAACAACAAAAAAAAAAAACTAAGCCTTATCCCACTATGTGGGGTCGGAAAAATAATACATCAAATGAAAAGAGAAAATTAATATCACATTCAAACTAGTATGAAAAGCAACGGAGCACTAAGAAACTTAAAATTAGAAACATTGTTTACAAAGAATATTTCTTTATCACTTGCCTCTTAATTATATTAGCTTCTATGCTTTTGCCCATTTAAAGAGTTCACCCTTAAGTGTGATCTATCACCATCATTAAGAACATAGTAATAGTTCCAAAGTAATTTCAAGTTCAATCTACAGCTTCAAGATAATAACAATTAATTACATAAGCAAAAGCAGTATTAAGATAAAGAAGAAAAAGAGGGAAAGATAACTTTACCTTTAGGATTGTTTAGAGCATAATACAGAGGCAACTTCAGAGGAAGCTCACAACGAATTATACAACCCTTTTGCCATAGTTCCTTCTCGGGTTGATCTTCATGAACTACAGTACTCACTTTCTCCAAATTAGCTGAATTTCCGGTCCTTGATAAGAAAAACTGCAGATCACAATCACCACTGGCATTGTTCAGATCCAGTACAGCTCCAATCAAAATTCGATCTTGACTGTCATTTCCATAACGGGTCTTCCGAAATTTCCTAACGGCTGAAATAGCATCACCTGCGATTTTTTCTACTTGCACGTCACTCTTATTATGAACAATCAGAGCCCCGATTACTTCGAAACCCCTTGGAAGAAGACTCCTGATTTCATCTGTCAGTCAAGCACCATCACATATGCCAGAAAGTTTTAGGAATGTGTATAATGTCTAACTTAAGTCCTAAGCCCCACCCCTTAACCATGGATCACTAATATACTCAAGTTTCATTTCAATTCCAAATTGAAAAATCGCCACTCCTCAACAATGTACACAACAAAGCCTGGCATAATTTCCTCATGCTCAAAACTAGTGCAATTGCGCTAATAGTCAACAATTAATAGTAACGTTGCAATTTTATACAATTAATTATCCGTAGATACGAACACCACCAGCATCCACGTAATGCAAATAGCTCCAACTTATTTCAAAAACTGACTTTACATAAAAATCGTTGTGGTAGATGATTTCGTATTAGCCAGATATTTCAATATAACTTCAAGAATTATGCCGACAAAAACCAAATAACATAAAAGAATCACAACTTGCAAAAAAAAATAATATTTCCGCCAAAACGATTTAGCAGCCCAAAAAACTGACAAAATCAGGATCCGAAATGAGCATGATTTTCGGCTACCCACACTCTAAACCAAATTTTTGTATAGAACTTAATATACCTGACTCCTTAGGCAGGTCAGGAGAGAGGGGATCGGAGGGGAGAGTGTGAAGGCATCGGAGGGTGGAGACGATGCTCTCTGAAGACAAGAAAGGGGAGCCAATCAGCCATTGCACGCCGGCTTCTTTCTTCAATATCACCAGTTTCCGGCATAGGATTCTGATTTCGACTTCGGTTCCCATGTTAGAAAATTGGTTACCGTGGAATCGAAACAGAAACCCCGAACCCGAAATATTGTTATGGGTTTAGTCGCTTAGAGGGTGTTTGGATGAGCTTATAAACTCTTAAAAACAACATATAAGATGTTTAAGAGCTTATAAGCTCTTAAAATGTGTTTGTAATTTTTTTCAAAAAAGCTTATAAGCTCTAAAAAAGCTTTTAGAGAACTTATAAGCTCCATATTTTAAACATTCAAAAGAAAAAAATATACTTAATAACTTTATAAGATATAAAAACAACATAAGAATAAGCTCAACTATCTTATTTTATCCAAACACTCTAACAAACTTATTTTTAAAATAAGATCTAACATCTTATAAGCTCCTAAAACAGCTTATCAGATATAGGAGCTTATAAGATGTTTTAAGTAAGCTTAGCCAAACACCCTCTAACTGTCTTACATATTATAATAATATATAGGGTTTATTGCAATTTTAGTCATGTATCTCTTCCAGTGTTAGTAATTATAGTCCTATAACTTCATGACGTTACAGTTTCAGTTCTTGATCATTTTACATTTAGTCAAAATAGCAATTTCACTGTTATTTTTATTTATTATATGTATTTTTAGGTATTTTAGTTAAAGGACAAGGATATTATGGGGGAAATAAAATATTAAAAAACTCAACTAGGACCAAAATTGCATAAAATTAGAAGTAGGACAAAAATTGCACAATTTAGAACTTGTGAGATCAAAGTTATACAAAATCTAAATCTTATAGGATCAAAATCGCAACCTATAATATTTACAAAACCAAAATTGCTAGCCCCCTCTAATTAATTAGTTAGGGACCAAATTTGCAATTAAGCCTAATAATATATGTATATAATTTATAGTATATGTCAATACGTGTGTTTCTCTCGGGTAATTTAACATAACATGCCAAATGCCATATAAACTTACACGTGTAAGTGTAGGCGCGGAAGGGATTAGCACCTTTAGAGTGTAGGTGCTTGATAGGATTAGCGCCTTTAGAGTAGACGCTATCCCAACCAGCCCCTATTGCAAAAATATTGTCTCCTTATTTAATTCCCCACCTCATTTATTTTGGCTAATTTAATAGATAATTGCAAACACTATTTTTTAATGGATATATATATATATATTTTTTTCTTTTTAAAATTTAATAAGTTTTTTTTTTATTTTTGATATGTTTTTTTACATATAATAGATCATATCTTTTTATGATCTTCAATTCGACATCTATATTACATATATAAGATAAAAGATATAATTGTTTGTTATTTTAAATATATAATATCTAATTTTATGATGATCTATTGAATATTTTGCGTGTGTGTACGTGGATAAAGGTTGAGTTATTTGACTAATTTAACTTATAATTGCAAATACCCACAAAAGTTATACTTTTGGGGTGTTGCCAAACACAGAGACTTGGTCCTTATTTTTTATTTTTTGAAATTGATCCTTTAAATGAGTATTTTTCGGATATTTGATTCTATCACCAATTTCATTCATTTTTTGAGTGATTATGTCTTTTACTTCATACATGCAATATGGGTGTCAAATTTAAGATCGTAAAAAAATTATTAGTTTGATATATTATACGTAAAAAAATAGATCAAAAATAAAAAAGGTTATTAAATTTTAAAAATAAAAAGATAAATATATATCCATTAAAAAAAGGGTGTTATTGTCTGTTAAATTTGTCGGGTGGATAAGAAAGAGGAGCGAGGAATTAAATAAAAGAGTAGGCATTAGTTGGGATGGCACCTACTATATAGCAAAGATTTTTTGCAATAGCGTTGGTTTAGTTCCAATCAATGCCTACTCTAAAGGCGCGGTTCTAAATTTGTGAGACGGATCCCAACATCCAAACCCGGCAACCCGAAAAAGAAAAAAAAATGAAACAACAGATCTGCGCATCTGCACTTTCTCTCTCCCTCCTCACTCTCTCCTTTTCTTCCCTTTCTGTCTTTCCCTCTTCGATCTCAGCGCCCCCAAAATCCAGAAGAAGAATGACAAAGACTCATATGAGACCGTCCTATGGGTCATTTACTGTCAGATGGGTCGTACCCAACCCGACCCATGCAACCTGACCCGACCAAGCCTTTTAATTATTATTTTTTTTCATTCTTTTCCTTCGGTTCTGTTCCCTCTCTTTTTTTCCTCTGTTTTTCTTCTACAGTTCTTTTTTCCTCTCTTTCGTCGTTCTTCCTCACTGACCATTGTCTTCTCCCTCTTTCTTTTCATTCTCTTTTTGTCTTCTTTCTTCTTCTTTCATTGTTTAGTTCTCCTTTTTATTCAATTTTACTTCGAAATCGTAGTCTCCGGCTTCAATCTGGTAAGTTTTCGACATTTTTTTTTGTTCTATGTAGTTTTTTAGTTTTTCTTTTTCAGATTTGTTAAAACTAGGTTTTTTCTTCCTCCAGTTTTTTCATGTTGCTATATGTTTTTCATGTTTTTATGTTTAGCATATGTTATTTTTGAAATTTTCAAACTAGGGTTTAAGTTTGGGTGATTTTTGTGCGATTTTTTTCTGGTTTTATTTTATGTTCCTCCATTTTTTGCATGTTGCTATATTTGTCATAAATTTTTCATGTTTCTTATGTTTAGCATATGTTATATTTTTGAAATTTTAAAACTAGGGTTTTAGTTTGTGCGATTTTTTTTCTGGTTTCATTTTGTGTGTAATTTTGTGCTTTTTTTATGCGATTCTTCTGTGTTTTTTTTTTTTGTTTCTGGTTTTGGTATTTTGTGGTTCTTATATTCAATTGTTCTGTTTTTTTCGGTTTTGTATTTCTAGGAGTCTTATATATATATATATATATTGTGTATATATATTATTTTTGCCATCCATGTTAACTCGCTTCAACTTTCAACCGTGTGTGTTGTTGTTAATTCATTCTGTTTGTATTCTTTGGTGTGTAGATAACTAGATATTGATGGGGCGAAAAAATTTGCTTATAAATCAAAGAACATTGAGGGGATGAACCATTCAAGGACAAGAGGAAGCGAGGCGGGGAGAAAAAGGAAAGAACTCGCGTTGAATGAAGACAATGAATTTAAGTGCGTAGACGATGAGAAACGTACAAAACGCGTAGAGAGGATGAGAAACGCACAAAGCATGAGGAAGATGAGAGGCAAACAAAACATGCGGCGGATAAGAGACAGTTGAAGCATTCAAATGGGTGAGAAATTTTTGAAGGATGAAGAAGACAAGAAACCATCAAAGAAGGCAAAAGATAATGGCCATGATGGCGATTATAATATAAGTATTACCTTTTATTTTATAAGGTTTAGATATTTAGAAAAATATCACTTTTAAGTTGAAATATTTTTAGATTGTTTCAGTCAAATGAAAAGTATTAGTTTTTATTTATAAAGTATCACCTTTCTTTCTTAAAAGTATTAGTTTTTATTTGTAGTATCGCTTTGTTCAAGATATGGACTATGTGATTCTTTGTCAAATAGAAAAGTATTAGTTTTTAGTTAAAAAATATCTATTTTCCCCTTAAAATTAGTTTTTTTATAATATTAGTTTTTAACTTTCATTTTCTATTTTTTGCAACAATTTTGTCTCACAAAGGACCACGGGATTACCTAAACTATTGGATAATATGAATCATAAGCAAAAAGAAGTTATCAAAAGCACTCGGATTTGATGGATTGCTAGAAATGAAAGTCAAACAACTTTCGACATATATGTTAAAGTGGTTAGTGAAGAGGTTCAATGGTAAGAGTAGGTTACTTACTATTGATTATAAGAAGAAGGTCATATTACTACCGACGATATTTGTGATGTATTTTTATTGCCGATGCACGATGGGCGGGAGGTATTAGTTGTCAAACGTAAGGATGATATTATAGACATTCTTTGGTGAGTTGAAGGAAAAATATGGCATTGATGGGCAAGCTTCGTAAGTTTTTTTTAAGTAAAATTCCTTATGGTTGGATTTAAAGAAGGAGAAGATGATTTTAAGAGATTGTTCGTTTATATACGTTGTCAACTTTACTCACTCCAACATCAAATCGCAAAGTAGACTTTCTTATTTTAAATCGTTGGTGGATGTGGACGCAATTTGTCAGCTTGATTGGTGTTCATACGTGTTAGAGAGGCTTTGTAGAGCCGTTGACAACTATAAAAAGAAGTCCAGAGCAAATATAAGTGGACATGTGTACAGATCATCTATTTTCATAGGCTTAAATGGAAAGGTAAAAGCCGAACCATCTTATCTCGCCACTAATTAAGCATTGGACATCTAAGAATATTAGAAGAAGAGTTAAAGAAGAGAGAGGGGCTGGAGCATTTGGTCAGGGAGATTGGGTCAGAGACAATTACCCTATTTCTGGGATGGCGAAATTAGAACGTGAGGAAAAAGTCCATTATTCAAGCGGCGCAAAGGCTAATGATAAGGCAAGCTTGGAGAGAGTTGATGAATCATCAAGGTTCATTAAGTTTGAATTACCGGGGCCAACTAACTAATGCCGAGATTCATAAATATGCAAAAGATGTAAGTTTTTAATTTGTACGACCTTTTATGCAATATTTATCACTTTTTATTATAAAAGTTCATAGTCTGATGTAATAGTGTTCTAAATTCATGACTTTGTTATTTTGTGGAGAAGTATTAGTCTTTTGTCAAAAAGTATCATTATCTGATATAGTAGTGTTATGAAATCAGGGTAGTTGAATTACGAAGAAAATGGGGTGCCAACTTCCTATTCTAAGTTTTACATGGTATCATCAAAATCTAAACATAAATTTTCCTAACAATTTCTCCCTTTTTGATGATGTCAAAACTTAAATAAATGCAGCAAAATAAATAGTGCAGTAACAAAGAATGTATGTGTGAAATATGTCAATTTTATTGAACATATCATTCTTGTACTTTTATTTTGTGCAGAAGTATTAGACTTTTGTTAAAAAAGTATTACTATTTGAACTGAAAAGTATCAATTTTTTTTTGAAAAGCATCATTGTCTGATGTAGTAGTGTTATGAAATCAGGCTTTATGTTGTGCAGAAGTATTAGACTATTGTTAAAAAGTATTACTATTTGAACTGAAAAGTATTAGTTTCTAGGATATTTTTGACAAATAAATTTCTGTTTTTATAGGATGTAAATGAGACTTTCCTCTTGCTAAGAGGGATATGGTTGTGGTTTTTGATTTTCATATGGATGGATTGAACAAGATGAAGCAGAAAATGGAACCTAATCAGCCCCATGTCTCATCATCCCAATCTCCAATTTTGTCTCAGACTCATAATTTCTTTTCTAATCTCAAGGTCCGTTTTATTGACGATGTAGTGGAGAAATTTAATTTGATGAGGAAGTTATCTAAAGAAATGCCGAATTTTGATCTTCTAGCACCCGAGAAAAATAATTGAGTGGCAATGATGATCATTTGAGTGATGGGATTTGATGAAGTATGGGCATTAACTAGTTTAAAACAACGTCATGATTTAAGGGAAGAATATGTTGGTCTTCCAAATGATGCTTGGCGAAGAGAAGATGCTTTGGTTATGTTTCGAGTTTCGTGACTCAAAATAAAAGGTTGCTGGTTGATATGGATATAAGAGACAAACAAGTTGTTGATTTCTGTCGTTTTGACGTTGAACCGTATTTTGAAAAGTAAGTTATAGTTTTGCATTAAGATTTGATATTTTCTTTATTCAATGATATAAAGTAACTATTGTTTTTGTTTCGTTGTTTTTAGTGATCTTTTTTTTACGCATGATGGGTTATGCACTATTTCAAAGAATGAGATGTTGTCTTTGAATCAGAAACGATGGATATATGGAAATGTGATTGATGCATGGGTTTTAATTCTTAACCGAATAAAATCTAGTGACGATCTCTCGCAAAATGGTGTTTTTGATACCTAGGACACAATGTATTTTACACATTTTCTATATTTAATCCCTTTGATGTGCATTCGCTTTGTATTTTAATGTTTTTTATTCTTTTTTGAAAAAGGTTTTTGTGACAAAGGTTATAAACAAGGTTGGTGATATTGCTGAGAATGAAGAAGCTTGGGAGACATTTATGACACATTTTAAACAAGACCTGAGCACATGTGATTTGGTAAATGCATTACTTTTTATTGTAAAAGTATTACTTCTTATTGTAAAAGTATTACTTTTTTTAGAAAAAGTATTACCATGTTATCATACAAGTATTACTTTTTATCGTAAAAGTATTACTTCTTATAGTAAAAGTATTACCTTGTTTTAGAAAAAGTATTACTTTTTACTGTAAAAGTATTACTTCTTATAGTAAAAGTATTACTTCTTTTTAGAAAAAGTATTACATTGTTTTAGAAAAAGTATTACTTTTTATCGTAAAAGTATTATTTCTTATATTAAAAGTATTACTTTTTTTAGAAAAAAGTATTACTTTTTATCGTAAAAGTATTACTTTTTCGTTAATAAGTATTACTTTGTTTATTTGTTATATTATTTTAATTTTGCAGATTTTTGTTCTAATCCACTTTGAGATTCATTTCTTCTATGATGTCGTAAACTTTCGCGATGAGAAGATGCAATTCTTGGATAATAGGAAGTATGATGATCCAAGTTATTATATTGAAGTTGTCCAACTCATGGTATAATTCCTTTAATTTATACTCGTTTAGTTTACTCTTACCCTTTGTATAATGTTCGGCTGCTAAACACCTAATATAAATCTAGCGACACTCGCAAGAACACAAGATCAATCATAGGGTAGCAAGTTGACCAAAGTCGTCCCTCACGGAAGACTTCGCCGACAAATAATTATTATGCATCACAATTAACATAAAATAAAATCTAAACACGCTAATTCAATTTTTAAGATTCATAAATAACTAAATTAATTATTAAAACGAGTATTCAAAACTAACACAAGAGATCTGGATAAAAAAAATATGAATGATAAAAACGTCTAGGAATTCAGATTCGTTTCCTCAAATTACCAAACATAAGGTCAAGCAATTGATAATGCAATTAAACAATTAAGAAAACAAATATAAACTAGGCCTAAATCTGATAACTTTCGTTTTGCTGACTAAACCTGGAGAAATATAATTTACCAAATTATTTAACCAAGTTAGATAATACATTCTTGATTCATATCTAACCCCTAATTGAATTTAGTCCTGAATAATATCTTCTCTCGATCTCAATTATTCCTTCAAAATAATCAAAAGTTGGGCAAACAATTAATTATAACAAAAATCAATTCAATTAGGAAAAACATAATCAATTACTCAATACTCATGCTTGTTTGTTTGATTCAACTCATCCTAACCCTAGAACAAAGAAATTAACTCATGGATAGATTCATCAATTCAATTAAACAAGAGATAATAATCACAAACATCATCATGAAGTAAGTAATGTCAAAAGAAAATCAAATAGACAAATAAAGGTGGAGAAAAATTACACTTTTTCAGGTTGTGGAAAGATCTCCAAAGAAAGCCCTAAGTTGACATTAAGAGAGAAGAGGGAGATAAAAGAGAGAAATCTAAATCTTGTATCTAGCTTGAATGAATGAAAATCTAAAGCCTAGACTCCCCTTTTATAGCTTAAAGGCCTTAAAGAGTCCAAATCCTAAAAGAAATCTGATAAAAATCGACGGTTTACGTAAATATGCATCCCAACCTTCTTTTCTTGAATGGTCACCTGGCTGGGGAACGTCCACCGAACGACCACCTTTCAGAGAGCATATCTCGGGAACGACCATGGAATAACCATTCCATGCTTCAACGTGCAAACGGGCAACCTGCTATTTAGGAACGACCATGGAACGATCGTTCCTTTATTTTCTCCCACGCCACGGCCATTCGCCGTCGCTAGTTTCTTCCTTTCTCGTTCACTATATGTTTCAAAATCGTGCTTTCGACCCACTTCTTGTTCCTTCGTCATTCTAACTGCACTTTTCCACCAACACAAGCATAACACACGGAAATAGACTCAACGACAAAACACGCAAACATGCAAGTAAAAACACGAAATGCACTATGAAAAATATAGAAAACAACTCAAAATTACCACAAAAAATACTAACAAAAACATGACAAACAATTCCCTCACACTTAGCCTTTCGCTTGTCCTCAAGCAAATAATAGCGCCTATAAATCCAACAAGAAATAATGTGTCCAATTTGAGAGTCAATTCATCCATCACACCACATTCTATACACCTCAGATTATCCTGCATTGATCCCCAACCTTCACAACACACTCACTCGGCTAAGGTTAATAGTTAGCTAATGTGTTCGGCCCTCCCTATTAGGTTTTAAATCCGTGTCAAAAGTTGCAACCCTAACACATACACAACAAATCACGCAATTACTAGCCATGAACCATTTTCATATATTTTTTCGATATGAATTTTTCTTTTATTTTGTTATTTTTTTCCGCTAGAACTCTCGAGATATTCTTCCACTAGGTATAAATTTCGGATTTTTCCAAAAGCTCCTAGGGTGGTTTCCTATACTCATGTTTGGGCTGCCGTTTTACGTAAAAGAGAAACATGGGGCTCATGAATACTCCTAGTTACTAAGCGAATCAACCAACAGAGTATAATCTCGATTGCTCTATCTCTTTTCTTTTCTTTTTTTTTTTTTTTTTTTCTCCTTTTTTTCAATTTGTCACCCCTTTTCTTTTTTTTTTTTCGATCAGCTGTTTTTTTTCTTTCATTCGCAAGGCTAACAATTTTGTGTACACACACGAATCAAAATAGGGTTTTAACTTAAATCACATTAATAAAACTTCACAATTCAAGCCCCATAACCTAAACTATCATTTAACTATCGCCTTATTTGTCTATCACAAAGTTCGATTCACAATTTAGTAAAATCCTAAGTATCCAATTTATGGTGTCATTTTATAATCGAAACTCAAATTGCTACATCTATTTCAAGTTAGCTAAACAACACTATTATTAAGCTTAAACAATCATAGGGCTAGTAAAAGAAATAACCACATGCAACCATAACACCTAGACAGCGACCAATTGCTCCCCCACGCTTAAAGCACGCAATGACCTCAATGCATAAAAATAAAAGAGAAAGGAAAAAGAGATGTCCCTGATAAATGCGATAATGTCAAAGCAGTTAAGTCAAAGACGTACGCCGACAGTCCTGCAAAAGACATGTGAAGGAGAAGAAAAATACCCAAAAAGATAAACTCTAAAAATAAGTGAACATGCAAAGGCAACACGACACACAAACAACTCACACTAAAGAAATACAAACTCAATGGTGAAAAAGTATCACTGATGATCTTCTAGCGGTGTTGGAGATGAGATTGGATCAAATGAAAGGCCGGAATATCCCCTTCTTTCCTTGTATGTCTCGCAACTCAATGGATGTCGTCCACGAAAGGCACAAGGTCCCGATTGAGATTTCGACCTTCTTGCATAAATAACACCAGAAAAACAGATCAAACGCACCTGTGGAATAGAGTAAAAATCAAAAGGCAAACAAAAAGAATCCTAAACTAAAAACAAATAAAAAGAATCCTAATCTAGAAACACGAAAAATAAACACAATAATTATTACGCCTAAAGCCTTCCCCATAAACGGCGCCAAAATTTTGTTCGACCGCTAAACACCTTAAATAAATATAGTGACTCTCGCAAGAGCAAGAGATCAATCATAGGGTAGCAAGTTGACAAAAGTCGTCCCTCACGGAAGACTTAGCCAAGCAAATAATTATTATGCGTCGCAATTAACAAAAAATAAAATCCTAAACACTATAATTCAATTTATAAGGTTTGTAAATAATTAAATTAATTATTAAAACGAGTATTCAAAACTAACACAAGAGATCTGGATAAAAAAAATATGAATGATAAAAGCGTCTAGGGATTTAGATTCATTTCCTCAAATATAAACTAGGCCTAAATCGATAACTTTCGTATTCACGTACTAAACCTGGATAAATCTAATTTACAAATTATTTAACCAAGTTAGATAACACATTACTTGATTCATATCTAAACCCCTAATTGAATTTTGGTCCAAAAATAATATCTTCTCTCGATCTTAATTATTTCCTCAAAATAATCAAAAGTTAGTCAAACAATCAATTATAACGAAAGACAATTCAATTAAGAAAAGCATAACAATTACTCAATAATCATGATTGTTTATTTGATTCAACTCATCCTAACCCTAGAACAAAGAAATTAGCTCGTGGATAGATTCATCAATTCAATTCAAAGATAATAATCACAAACATCATCATGAAGTAATTAATATCGAAAGAAAATCAAATAGATAAATAAAGTGGAGAAGAATTACACTTTTTCAAGTTGTAGAGAGATCTCCAAAGAAAGCCCTAAGTTGACGTTAACAGAAAAAAGGGAGAGAAAAGAGAGAAATCTGAATCTTGTATCTAGCTTGAATGAATGAAAATCTAAAGCCTAGACTCCCCTTTTATAGCCCAAAGACCTTAACAACTTGGAAGAGTCCAAATCCTAAAAGAAATCTGCATAAAATTGACGATTTTACGTAAATCTACGTCCCAATCTTCTTTTCTTGAATGCTCACCGAACGGCTGGGGAACGGCCACCTTTCAGAGAGCATATTTTGGGAACGGCCATGGAACGGTCGTTCCCTTTATTATGGGAACAACCATTGAACGGCCGTTCGCTGTCCGTTCGCCTAGTTTCTTCCTTCTCGTTCACTATACGTTCCAAAATCGTGCTTTTCGCCCATTTCTTGTTCCTTCGTCATTCTAACTACACTTTTCCACGAAAACAAGCATAACACATGAAAATAGACTCAACGACAAAACACCCAAACACGCAAGTAAAAACACGAAATACACTACGAAAAATATAGAAAACAACTCAAAATTACCACAAAAAATACTAACAAAAACACAACAAATATATAATATTTTTGACATTTTGTTTTATATGTATATATGTTTTAAAGCAAAATCAGATGGCTCTCTTCCTTGAATAAAAAAATCATCCAAAAGCTCGGATTGTTCCTCAATATTCAGAGAATATGTTAATTTCCCTTAAAATCGAGGAAGAAGCTCGGATGCACCATATGGAGTACTTCTAGGAAAAATCATAGTACTCCAGCAGTCTTCAAACTCATTTTCATTTGCACAACCTGACAAGCATTTCCTAAAAGTATCTTTAAAGTAAGTGTTGCTCTTTCAACTGTCCAAATCTGCTCACAACATTTTGGTAAAGATGCTATTGACATAGTCTGTGCTTTGTTCCACCTACATAATTTGTTCAGAAAAGGTATCAATAATATCAGTAAAAGTATCATTTTTCTCAGATAAAGTATTATTAATTTGAATACAAGAAAAATAAGAAATTCAGTGTAGTGAAAACTTAAAAAAGTATCAAATTTTGTACAAAAGGTATAATTTTATACTTATAAAGTATTATTAATTTTAACACATTAGATATCCCAGTGAATATGATAATTTTTCAAAATGTATACATTTTCTATCGCATTAGCAATCACCTGGTCTTGATAGGTAAATAACGTGGTTGGACATTTGCCTCCCATTGCTTTCTTAAATACTTCATAAAGCCACACAAATGACTCGGTCTTCTCATTAGATAAGAATGCACATGCAAACATTATATTTTTCTAATGATGGTTGACGGCAACTATTGAAGCACAAATCAAGTTATATATTTGTTTGATATGTTGTATCAAAGATCATAACATCTCTAAATAGTTCATAATCCTCCTTCATCATCGAGTCTCTCCAGAATACATTACTCAATTTGTCCATATCATCCAACTTGACTCTAAAATAAAAGTCATCTTCCTCAGTTTGTTCTTTGTACAACATTTCTACCAATGTTTGTGCTTCCCCACCTTCTATTGCTTTCAATTTCAGACGGTTTACAAAATTCAAATGGTCTTTGATGGTATGGCCAATGCTTTGGTCTCCACCCGCTTCATGTGCCATATACCGATAAGAGTCAGTTGGTCTCATGCGGAAGATATCATATCTTCTATAGCTTTACCCTTCTCATTTGTAATTTTTCTTTCTGAATGATGAATGTGGCTCCACTTTGTTCTCATGGATAAATGATTATGTACCTCAACGTGATTAATGACTTCATAAACACATTCATCAGTTAATTTCACTCTTAATGAAGCATTGCACCATGTGCGTGTATGAGGAGAGTTTTTCGTTTTTCAATTGTTGTTCTCTTTGTTCCTTCACATGAGCAAACGAAGTACTTTTCTATCACTACTCCATTGTCCCTACATCTAGCGGTCGATTTGCATACACTAAATTCAAGTGCACGACCATGGTCACAATACAACTTATACATATCTTCAATTGTTCTCTTTTTTATACCAATGAGAGAACCAGTTATATCTGCAATAATTAAACCAGCAAAAATACATATTATAAAAGGTAATACTTTTTCGGTTAAACATAATACTTTTGCAGTAAAATATAATACCTTCATCCGTTGCCAATGTATGTTGTTTAATAATGGCCATTGGATCGACTTGTTCATCTAGCACAAGTTCATTGTTGTACATGTAAACCAACAAGTATCATAAAAAGGTAACAAAGTAGTAAGTTTATGCGGATAAGTTATTTATATTACCTTTACAGTGTTTTGCAATAACTAAACCAGAAAAATGACATATTATAAATTGTAATATTTTTACCATAAAAAATAATACTTTTGCAGTAAAATGTAATACCTTCATCCATTGCCAGTGTATGTTGTTCAGTAATGGCCACTGGATCGACTTGTTCACCTAGCACAAGTTCATTGTTGTACATGCAAACCATATAAGTATCATGAAAACGTAGTAAAGTAGTAACTTTATGGGGATAAGTTATTTATATTACCTTCAGTGATTTCTATATTATCTTCATCACTAGAAAGAATAACCAATGCATCCAAATTTTCACATTCCTTCATTGATGCATTGTTTTTGAAATTAATTCTCCATTGCAGATGAACAGTGGGAAGTGGTATTTTGTAGATTATAAGTAATGATTTTTCAAATATTCGATCAATATAGGAGTTGCAACAATTCTTATACCCCTTTTTTCACATAGTCAAATCATCAAACACATTGTGAGTATAATCTTAATAATTGTAACAAAAAATTTGCAAGGTATATCAATGGAGAAATAAGTGATATATATCGATAATTTTGAATCTAATGTGTGATTTGCACTGTGAATGGAGGAGTATCGGTTTCGGTTTTTGCCCTACAATTGATACTTCTCCTCCAATGTTCTCTCTCGCGTGCTTCAATATTTTTTCCTTTTTTTAATTAGGATATGGCAGGATCTGCTGGGTTGATGGATCTTGGTCGGATGATCCATCTCACGGGTTAGAGATCCGTGAGACGGTCATATAAGAGACCCACTCAAGAAGAATAACAGGGAAGAAAATATGGGTACACCCTCAATCATTTAATCTCCACAAACGCCTTCATGGATGTACCTTAAGGAAGAAGACTCCAAAAGCTATCAATGAAATCAGAAAGTTGAACAAACATTTATTGATGAGGAAAAAGGTTTATTTTATGTTTTAAACACTTGCTATATTCAACTTTCATGTAGTTCAAGGTTTATTATGTTTAGAAAAGTTGATATGATGGATTATTATGTGATTGAATGCAAATTTGGTTGTTCTTTTTTTTTTTTTAAATCCGCTTAATTTAGATTGATGGTGAAATTAAGATGGCTCTTGTAAGGGTTTAATTTGTGTAGTTTTCGACAATTTTTACTATTTCTTTGTTGAACCCAACAACTAGAAAATCAAAAAAATTTTTAATGTCACTTTTACAATTAATTATGAATACTAAAATTGTTTCTAAAAATTTATGATTACAAATACTTTTGAGTAAAAAATTATTACTTTTCTGGTGAACTACTAATACTTCTAAGGAAGAAAAACTAAATGTAGCGTCCTTTCTAACTTACTTGAATTTTAATGCGACAAATAAGCAATTAAAATACAAATACTTAAACGAATTCTGAAAAATACGGAATAATAAAAATCCTACTTCGTTTGAAAACTTTGCAGCGGAATTAAATGCTAATAACTAAAATAAATACTTGTCCAAAAACATTCGTACTGAAAATAAAAGTTATTTAACATTTAATAATCTAAAAGTCAAAACTTTGAAATTAAGAAAAATCGAAGGACATGGGTTCTTCAAGTCACTGCGCCCCGCCATCTCCTTCCTCTCAAGCATTCTCATCTGAAAATTTCAACATTCATGGAATGAGCTAAATGAGCTCAACAAGTAATCTCATGCATGGATGCATGTCTAATGCAATATCTTAACATTTATAACTTAAAAATACTTTACGTTTTCCTTGCTTAAAACTTTTCTTTCATTGCTTAAAACTTGTTTCGCATAAAACTTTATCTTTCGTTGCATGAAACATTCTTAGGACGCGAGCTCACTTGGTAACACATTGTTCTAATCAGGGTCGCAGTAGGCCTTGTTATTTGGAACCCATGAATATTTTACCCGGAGGCCCATTTCCATTCGTTTTGCCCAAAGGCCCTTTTCCTTGAACATTAATATTAGCCGCAAGCGGCACATGTTCGGAACGCCGGTCCCCCGCGCCCATTTCCCACTCACTCCAGCATCATAGAACAGTGTGCACCAATTTCTTTTGAAAAATATTATTATTATAAACCTGAAAACTTGACTTACTTAATCTTATCAAGTTCGTGAAATGATATGAACATACATTAACATGATGCATGAACCTAAGTGATGCAACTTTTCATTAAAAACGAGAATAAACGTAAGCGCATATCATAATAATTAAATCACATTGATTAGCAAACATATTAAAAGTAAATATGACATCAAACAGGTAAATAAGGATTAGAGGTGTCAAATGGGTTGGGTCGGGCTGGCCCGAGCTGGACCAAATAGTGGTTGGGCCGCCGTTTCTTGAGCCCAGCCCGGCCCAACCCACGAAAATGCACTAGAAAAATCGGGCCAACCGGGCCGGCCTGGTTTTTCGGGCCTAACGGGCCGGGCCAAAAAAGCCCGGCTCATTTTGGGCCTCTAAAATCAGAGCACAACCAGTCTAATTATCGATCGGGCCGGCCAGCCACCGGGCCAAAAATTGACAGCTCTAATGAGGATAAACATACATTCACATACTCAACATTAATTAGGAAAAACCTTACATTCAGCTAGTTAGGGAAAAACTCTACTTTCAACTAGTTAAGGGAAAGCAACATTCAATTAGTCAAGGGAAAACCCTATATTCATTTAGTTAGAGGAAACCCTTCATTCAATTAATTAAGGAAAAATCATACATTCAATTAGTTAAGGGAAAACCCTACATTCAATTAGTCAAGGGAAAACCCTAATTCAATTAGTTAGAGGAAACCCTTCATTCAATTAGTTAAGGAAAAACTCTACCTTCAATGATTCAAACTTATTTAGGGCAAATCATATATTCAATGTTTCAAATCTAATATACATAGTGCAACTTAAACTAAAAGAATCGAACTTTAGATTCTAAAAGCACATCTGACATGAATAAATGAATACACACGCGTTCAGAAGAATTTGAACTTGCACATGGATTTTATATACAAAAGTTATAACAATACGTGAATTTGTGAGTAAAATTCTAAGATTGAAATCTAATTTACCCCATTTGAGTTTCAGTTGACATCATTATATAAATTTGTAATCATTGATATTCTTATACTTAATTAATTATAGTTCAGAAGTCATTACATTCAATAACTTTGATCTTAAAAAGTTAATGGATTAATCTTGGCAAATCACACAAAACACTCAAACTGGGTTCTATAATTCAAACCAAAAGGAGCGAACATCATAAACGGGTTTCAAAAGCCAATTATCAACAACACAAATTCACAATCAAATATAAAATATTTGATTAAGCACGTGTGGATTTTCAGAAAACACATAAATTCATATATATAAGACGACAAACCTTACAATCAAACATAAAAAGTAAATGACAATAATTTAAACCCTAGTTCTATATGAAAACTAGAGAGATTACTTGTCTGTTCAATTTAAGGGTAGTAAAATCCTTTTTCGAATCAATCACGTTGGGGAAGTCACCTATCTTTCTTCTCTTTTCTTTCTCTCTCCCTGGCCGATCACTCTACTCTTTTTGTGCCTCATCTATCGTGTATTCTATTTTCTTTGCGTGTGTTATATTTGTGTTTAACCTACTCCTAATTGGGCTAGGTTTAGAGTACATGAGCTTATTACTAACTTACTAACAATGTGGGCCTGATTTAATATTCTAAACTAATTAAAAGTCCAATTATTCATTATAAGGCCCAAATTAAATAATTAACCAGTCCAATTAAAAAGACTCTTTTATTATCCGTAATTTAATAAATTAACTATGTAGTAAAATCATTAATAAATTTCTAATTAACCATTATTATTGCATAAAATAAACAAATAACATGATTAATAAAATTATTATAAAGGCATAAAAATCTGGGTCGTTACACTAATATTTTTCCGGACTAGTGTCAATTTTATTATTCTGAAAACATATACTTTTTGGAATTAAAGTGATACTTTTTTAATAAAAAAAATATTTTTAATCAATGATGTATACTTTTCAAATAAATAATCAGTTTTGTTACTTTGAAAACGTATACTTTTTCAAGTAAAAGTGACACAATTTGAACAAAAAATGATACTTTTGTTGGAATTTGGTCTTTGGAAATGGGTATTGACCGATTTTGACCAAATAATTAAGTGGTTTCCATTAGTGAAAACTGGAATTAAATTATTTGTAAAAATTCTACTAAGAGAGTAGATGAGAATAGCATTTGGAATTTCTCAAAACCAATTCCGGGTGAATGAGAAATTAATGCTAGAAGTTAGCCACTTAATACAAATAAATGGTATGGAAAATGGAAAATGTGGGGAAGGAGAAATGCTCCATCCCACATAGGAAAAGGAGGCAAAATTTGCACACTTAATATATCCCAAGTTGGACTTATGGGTTTGGGCCCTTGGGGGCACCCAAGTTTTTAAAGGGGTGAGGACCTACATGCTTGTGGGTTTGGTTCAAAGCACACGCGCGTGCGCTGCCGCTGCCGCCTGCCGGGTCACGGGCCGTGGGTCGCGGGCCTGGGCTTGGGCTTCAAGGCCCTTATTCTTTTTGGACCAAAAACCTTTAAAATAATTGATTAATTAATTTTTTTTGAATTAATTGACAAATACAACTGGGAAAGAGGTTCGCACCCGAACACAAGCGGACGCACGGCCCGTGCGTCGAGTCGTGCGTCAAGCAAACCTATTCGCATCCGCGCACGGCCCGTGCGTCGGGTCGTTCGTCAGGCCGTACCTTTGCCATTTTGCTTTGCCTCCACGCGACGGGTAGCGCACATTTTGCCTAAACGACGCATATATGTTCGACGGCCTTACGACCTGGCGCACGGCCGCGCCAGGTCGTGCGTCGATGAACAGATGCGTCTGTTTAGTGCAAAATGTGTCTTTTCGAGCCAAAAGACGTGATCTTTCCATACGAGGCACCTGAGGCCTATATTATTCGACCCCTGCAGATTGATAGTAGATACGAAATCTTTAGATAATTAACCTGTCATTCTGCATTCAAGCATATTGACTTCTCTCCTTCAAAAGCTTGAAAGTTCAGACACTTTTGTTGTTCGTTGAAGTTCCGATTTTGCTAGTGCTGCTAAACCGAAATAGTAAAGTCGTCGTATCTTAGAGACGAGTACCGGAACCGTAAGCACTCGGTATATGGGGCGTATTTCATCTTGCGGAGACTGAATATAATTCAGGCCTCGACTTAGCCATACACTTCAAACACCAGCCATTTTCTTTCGAAACAGAAACCATACACCTTTTTTCCTAACAATTTTTCGATTATTTGGAAACGTATACTTTTCAGAGTAAAAGTGATACATTTTGAGAAAAAAATAATACTTTTTAATTATCATCACATCCACCTATTACCCTATTATTTGCGAAAATGCCACCAATTTTTGGGCTGAGACTTGGGTCATGAAGGATCCGTCTCACAAAATGTGACGGTCCTATATGAGTTTTTGTCCTCCCATAAATACATAAATTTATCTGGCATTTGGCATGTTCTGTTAAATTCGCCGTTTATCTCTGTCTGTCTCAAATTTTGAACAATTTAATAGCCATGTTTTAAACACTGGATCGGACCTATCGATTTCCAGTTGAACTGCTGATGGTCGGACCGATCCGATTATTCTCCAAATTCCTTTTTAATAGTTTAAATATGTAATCTGTCAGAACCTGGCAAAATGGATAAAAGCCGGTCAATCGTTTTTTGATTTTTTTTGTAGAATATTAATTAGAACTTAGAATTTAAATTTAATAATTTGTTATATTTATGTGATTATTTGCATTTTGGGACATATTAGATTTTTTTAGTCGCTTAATTATATATTTTTCATTTTTATTATCTTATACAATTTAAAAATAAATATATGTAATTTTTGATTAAAATCCGTTGAACCAGTAACGAGACCGATTTGCTAAGCAGTCCAATTTTTATACATTCTCGATTAGTTTAAGTATTTATTTAGGGATTTTTTTATTATCAAGAACTTCGATTGTTACAATTGAAGAACTTATGTTCCCTCGTAGTCAACAATGAATATTCATCCAAAATGAGTTAATTTGTTTTCTTTAATTGCGAAAAAAAATTCAATTAGGTTATGATATATTTGAAACATATACGGATATACCTTGTTTTAAGAGCACGACAACTTTTTACCCTCGTTAAAAGAAAAAAAGGAAAAGAAAAACTGTATTCACTCAATTACATGTATAAGATGTTCTCACTCTAATGCTTGGGGCTGGAGGGTAGAGCATTGCCATCACTGTTTTTTTTTCCCAACGTAAGCAATATTATTGATGAAACCAACTCAACACAATTACAAAATATTCGCAGTCCACTGACTGTGATCACCAAACCAAAATTCACAAAAACAGGGGTGGTGAGGGGGAGTGCCATTCTCTAGAGAATGGACTCATAGTTGCAAAGGATGCAAGTTTTCTACACTTTTCATTACAAGTAGCAGGAATAAAAACAAAGGAACAAAATTCAAAAAGATGGGTCAAAAGGTTGATGTCTTTGGATATTGTTGCAAGGTCGGGAGGGAGCGGGAACTTTAAATTGAGCTTTCGGGCAATATCCTTGTCATCAATCTTTATGGAGATCCGATTCCACTTAAATTTTGCTGCCATTGTCAACGAAAAATGGATAGCCTGTAAACACATCTCCACTGGTAGGGTAGGGCCTCCTAGAGATTGCCCCAGGCATGCGGAAAGTGCCTTCATTGTTGATAGCAAAAACACCAAAACCAGGACTTGAATCACGAGGGGTACACTCTACTTGAGCAGCCAACGGGGGGGGGGGGCCGATGAGGGTAATGGGACCAGATTTCGGAGCCAAGATCTTGCTTTTGAAGGTGGTAAGAGAATTTTTAACTTCAGCCCAATCACGAACAGTTGCATCAACAATCTCTTTCTCCGCCATTCTTTTTTGGTTAAAAATCCAAAGGTTCCTTGACTTCCATAACCACCAAAGAATATAGGTGGTTAGTTCGATTCTTTCTTCTCCAAAAAACTTCTTATCAACCTGTGTAATATGGTGCCACCAAGAGGAAAAATCGAAACAGGATTCACAATTATTCCAAGAGACCGGCAGAGCTTCCAAATTAGTTTGACTCTGTTGCATTTAAAAACAAAAAGGCCAAATGACTCTTCTTCATCTCCACACAACCCACAAATTGGGAGAACCGTGCTGCATTTGCGAGCGACTTTCAGGCTAGTAGGCAGGATATCGTGGCAGCACTTCCACAAAAAGTATTTCACCTTTTCTTTAATCTTCAGCTTCCAGATTGAATTCCAGAGTTTTTGTGAGGTTGAAAAATTGTTGCTAGCTTCAGCTTTATCAGCTTCAGCTTTTCTGAGATCTGTAATCAACTTGTATGCCGAGTTAACTGTGAAAAAACCAAACTTATGGTATTGCCACACAAAATCATCGGGACAACTCACAATACTAAAAGGAATACTTAAGATATAATCAACTTCAGATTCAGCAAATAATTCATAAATAAGGGGCCTGTTCCAGTCGGTTTTATCAGGAAGGATCAACTCGCTGACCCAAGTAGGGAGAGACGGATCAGATTGCTTAGGGGAGGGGATAAAATTTGGAGAGCAAGGGATCCAAGGCGATTCCCATATTCTGATAGTTTTCCCATCCCCCACTTGGTACCTTAACCCCTTAACAATAACAAATTTAGCACCGAGCCAACATTTCCACAACCAAGACGCATTAGATCAATATCGCTTTTAAAAGACTACCTTTCGGAAAGTACCTAGCCTTAAGAATCCTACTAAGGAGAAGATTTGGTTTAGTAAGAATTCTCCAGAGTTGTTTAGCCAAGAGAGCATCATTGAAGAAGGCGATATCATGAAAACCCAACCCCCCGGAAGATTTAGGCTGACACAGGGATGGCCAGGCTTTCCAATTGATTTTTTCCCACCTGACTCAGATTTTCCCCACCAAAACCAAGCTGCCCTTTGACAAATGGAATTGCACGTACCCACCGGGAGTTTAAAACACGACATCACATAGACCGGGAGTGCATCAATAACAGCTTTAATAAGGACCCCCTTCCCCGCCGTAGACAAGAAGTGATTTTTCCAGTTACAGATTTTCTTATCGGCAGAGTCCGTCACATATTGGAAAGTATCCTTTTTAGATCTACCAATAACCATTGGGAGCCCCAAATATTTTGAAGATTTGTGCTCCTGGATACTATCCAAAGTGAGGCAGATAGAGGCTCTAGTTTCGGGGGGAGTATTCTTACTGAAGATAACCGATGATTTTTCAAGATTAACAAGCTGGCCAGATGCGTGATTATAATCAGTAAGGATGGATTTGATAGATAAATCTTGAGGTAGATTGGCTTCACAAAAAAATAAGAGAGTCGTCCGCAAAGAGGAGATGCGTGAGAACAGGCCCATTTCTACAGATTTTCAGCCCGGAAAAATTACCTAGGGATTTAGCTCTACGAATAATGTTGGAGAAGACCTCGGAATAATAAGGAAAAGGTAAGGCGATATAGGATCGCCTTGCCTTATTCCTCTTGAAGGAAAGACAGAACCACAGACCTCCCCATTGATATTAAAAGAGAAGGAAACAATACAAATACAAGAGAGGATCCAATTAATAAAGATCTCAGAAAAACCCATTTGTTTCATAACCACCCCCACCAATTTCCACTCCACTCTATCATACGCCTTTGCCATGTCAAGTTTAATAGCCATGTAGCCCTTTTTGCCACTCCTATGAGATTTAAGAAAATGAAGACATTCGTGAGCAATGGCTACATTATCCAAAATTTGACGCCCTGGGATAAAAGCCGATTGATTTTCACTAATACAAACATGGAGACACCCTTTCAATCTCTCGGCAAGAATTTTAGAAACAATTTTATAGACCACGTTGCACAGACTAATAGGCCTATAGTGGGCAATAGACGTTGGATTTCTGATTTTCGGGATAAGAGTGATAATAGTGTGGTTCAGACTTTTCAACATTTTTGTTTTCAAGAAGAAGTTTTTAACAGCAAAACAGAGATCAGATTTTATGATAGACCAGCAAGATTGGAAAAAAAGGGGATTCATACCGTCCAAACCCGGAGCTTTATTGGGATTCATTTGGAAGAGAGCTTTCTGAATTTCCCCTTCCTCAACAGGCGCGATCAGAGCTTTGTTCATTGACTCCATGATTGTCAAAGGGATACCTGAAATGAGATCCTGCTGAATGGAGGGGTTAGCCGTAGCGAATAACGTGTCATAGTAATCCGTAGTAGCCTTTTTAATATCCTTCATCGACACACACTCAGACCCATCACTCCGAACCAACCGCGATATAGAATTGATCTTTCTCCTCTGATTAGAAAAGGCATGGAAAAATTTCGTGTTTTTGTCACCCTCTTTAAGCCATTGAATGCGACTTTTTTGGTGCCAATAGCTTTCCTCTTTTTTGTATTCCATCGCCAAATTTTCCTTAAGATCAGCCCAATAATTCCAATCCCTGTTCCCTCCTAGGTTCTCCTGTTTATCCATCTCCTGTTTGATTTGGCTAATATTCTTGGCGGAATTGGAGATGATTCCCTTATTCCACGACAGTAGCGCCATTCTGCAACTTCTGATTTTTGCTTGAATTTGGAACATCGGAGTTCTAGATTGGGGGACGGCCCAAACCTTTTCAATAGTTCCAAAGAAGCTATCATGTTCAAGCCACCTTTTATCAAAAGAGAATCTCTTTTTTGGAACGACCCCCAACGGAGACGAGTCCAAAAAACGCAAACAGTGATCGGAGCTCTGTTTAGGAATATGTTGAACTCAACGGAGACGAGTCCAAAAAAAGCAAACCCCCAACTGTTTCGTATGCTCAGTTGGGTGAATTTTTACAGTAACAAAACATATCTGACAGTTGAATTAACTTTTGCTAAATACAGGATAAGAGAAAGTATAAAAATATTCAACTTTTTTTTCCTGGTTCATTAAGGCCGATATCTTGGTTTATCATTTTTAGCGAGATGATTTCGTAATGCAATGAAGAACCATCTGAAGAAAGCCATCCTAATTGTTAACAAGATAGTCAAACACCCACACGAGATGAACTTTGCAGCTTATTCGTGCTTTGAGCCGTGTCTTCCGGGATAGTTCCTTAGACTCGGCTAAAGACAGAATTCTCCGGAAAGTAACGTCAGGGCCGTCCCCACCTGTTCATGACATTACTATTGAACCGGAACGCCCAGCACCACACGAGATGAACTTTGCAGCTTCCAAGAGATGGGCAGACTACGCAGATGAAGTGGGTCAGTCTCAACCATCAGATCTTGAGACACATCACACGCCTGTTTTTACCGTGCGTTCGTCACGGGCGCTGCCCCACCCTCCATCTCAATGAATTGCATCTTCTGGAACATCCGGGATTGGGAATGTTGCATCTCGCAACGTTCTAAAGGCTTTATGTCAAAAGCATAAACCTTCTATTTTGGCTATTTGTGAACCTAAGGTGGATATTTCGGCAATTTCAGATTTGTATTGGCATAGCTTGGGTTTGACTCTTGCGGCTCAAAGTTTTCGGGATCCGGACGGCCGACATTTGGGTATTCCACGACACTACGATCTCAATACTTAATCGAAATATATGGAGATGGATCTTCCATGCTTTCCGAGTTCACCCCTTTCGTGCATATAGCTTCAATGAGTTATCAAAAGTGCGGTTAATGTCTTTTCATTTCAGGTGACTGTGTTGCTTTTCTTTGGCGTGTGGCGATTCTTTCCTCGCATTTGCTCATATGTCATATCCAAACGAGCTGATTTTTCACAACAAAATCAAAAACTGGAGGCGGCGATCATCCATCTACTGAGACACTCATTGTAGAATCATCATCTTTGGATCGGGGATGCATGAACAATGATCAAAATGACTTATTTATCTTGCGCATCATGAGTTCCTGGAAGGGCTAGACAAGCTCCGAGGATTCTCGAGGTTCATTGGCAAAACCCCTCCCGGGTTGGATCAAGGTTAACACGAATGGCATGCATCGGGGCGCCGAAATATCACGGCGTCCGAGTCTTCCGAATTGTAGAGGCTTCTTTCGAGGGTGCTTTGTTCATCATTGTGGATCCGGGTATGCGTTTGAAGTCGAATCGATGGCGACAATGTGGGATTTAGTATGCATTTGCTAATGGGGCCGACACAACTTTGGTTGAGTCGAACTCTATGTATGTGGTGAACTTGCTGGAGAAAAGATCGACAGAGGTCCTCGCGCCATTTAAAGCATCGGCTCCACACACTTCACCTTCTCAGGCACATGGATCTCGTAGTCTCACATATTTTTCGGGAAGACAATCGGGTTGCGGACATGCTGAGCAAGAAGACGGAATGCGGCACATGGTGGGGCGTCCCGCCCACGGAGCTCCTACACTACCTCACGGATGACTATGTTGGCCAATCCCATTTTTAGGCGCCTACCTTTTTCCTGGGGGGTACTCTTTTTCCTTCCAAGGGTTTTTCCCACAAGGGTGGGTTTTACCTTGGAAGGTTTTAACGAGGCCCCAACTATTCAGCCATTTGGTCGGCTTGTGACCATTTCGTTTGGTTTTTGACATTATTTCCAAGCTTACTTTTGGTTACCTGATCAGCCTGTGATCAGGACTACTCTTTTTTATATATATATATATATATATTCGAACTTATTCAAAAACAAGATAGTCAAACACGAAAATAATGGACAAAGTACATACAATCCTGATATTTATTGGCAAACAAGTTACAGGGATTACAAGTGTTACAGGGATCCTACCCGCCACCCGCCCACAACACTTGTTATTTGAAAAAAAAAAAACCTGCCACCTTGATAGGCTTAAGGTGATGTTCTACCACTACACCACTAGTGCTTATTGTGCAATTTCAGTATGGTAATTTTAAAAAAAAAAAAACGCCTATAAATGTAAAGGCTAAGAATCGAACCCAAGTCTATTAAAAAATATGATACATTATCTCAATAAATGGATACTTATAAAAGTGTTACTTTAACTACGCCATATTTATTTTTTATTTCTCTTTTTTTGTTCCCAGTTTGTAACTGTATTAAGAAATCTGATACTTTATCTCAACAAACGGATACTTTTACTTATAAAAGTGTTACTTTAACTATATCATATTTATTTTTTATTTTTCCTTCTTTCCTTCATTTATAATTTGTGACTATATTAAAAAATATGATACTTTATCTCAAAAAATAGATACTTTAACGTATAAAAATGTTACTTTAACTCTGTTATATATATATATATATATATATATATATATTCATAATTTGTGACTATATTAAAAAATATGTTACTTTATCTCAAAAAACAAATATTTTTACTTATAAAAGTATTACTTTAACTCTATCATATTTATTATTCATCTTTCTTTGTATTTATTATTAAAAAAAAGTAATACTTTATTTAAAAAAACAAATAATTTTACTCTTAAAACATGATATTTTCTCTCAAAAATATATATTTTTACTAATAAAGATGTTACTTTAACCTCGATATATTTATTTGTCCTTAAGTGTAATGTAATCATAATCTGTGACTATATTAAAAAATATGATACTTTATCTAAAATAACTGATACTTTTTCTCATAAACCTGTTACTTTAACTGAGGAAGAAAAACAAAAAAAAACCAAAATAAAAAAATGGCAAGAGCTGCTGTTGACCTGCGGATCCACGGTCAAATAGGATCCGTCTTACGAATTGAGACCCGTAAGACGGTCCTATATGAGTTTTTGCCCTTATCAAAATGGAATGCTAAAACATAGGGCGTGAAGTGGGTCAAATAAATTACCTGCGGTAGGACGAACAACAGACATCAGCTTTCATCGACTCGATTCACACAATCCAGTGCCTCTCATCCAAATAAAACTCCAAAATCTTCCCAGATTCAACATTTTCACAAGAAGTTGTCACTTGATGCTTCAAACATTCACCGGTTGATGATGTGCTGTGAAAATGAGAACAACTTCAGTTAGCCATGTTTTCTGATTCTTTGACATTCTCATCCAATATAGAAAAAAATAATACATGGAATTGCTAGTTCCACGATAAAACATTGCTTGACAAATGCACAAGTATCAGCAAGTATATCAGTCCAATACAAAAATTGCAAAACTGAGGATTACCAACAGATTATGGCAGTAAGAAGCAAATTTAAATCAATCACAGAAACTAAAGCACAAACAAACTATAAAAAATGAGTGAGAATGAATTCACAGAACTACCAATAACATTATTGTTTATGCATTTCTCTTTTGCAATACTCTAAACTCACCAAAAGAGGGACAACCAAAAGCAATGTGAAGGCATACTACACACCTTTCCTCACAGAATAATACTACGAAAGTTGAAAACTCCAGTGGGCACCACATTTTCCTGATAATAATGCGGAGCAATTTCTAATAGCCATTCTGGTTTCAGTTCGGTCACTTGCCGCATGTACTCCTTAGTTGTTAAAACTAATTCATTGTAAACGACCCATCTTGACAGCATCTGTACCGAACCCGAGCTGGGGTGAATCTGAACCGTTTGTGGATGCTTGATGGTCCTATACGACCCATTCTTCTGCAGCCTCGCTGCGTGGGGAAAAAACCCCGACGTTATGGCTTTCTTTATCGCGTCTAAATCATTCGGATTCGAAGTCAATTGAATTTCAACTCTTTCTAAGAGGCCCTCCAGCTGATCTCGTATATCTCTAGCTCTCTTCATGCTCCTCACCTGGATATAGTTCTCATAGCACCATTGAGTTGAAAAATTGGTTTCCTTCCACGAGCTATACACCTTGAGTAAAGCAATATGATCTCCAACATTATCCTTGTAAAAATTCAAACGGGCATTGTCTGCATGAACTTGTTTGTCCTTGGGACGATAAAAGATTGAATTTCCAACAGATAGCATTGCAGCAATAGATATAATCTCATCAGAACACTGAAAATTGTCAGAAGCAACAATCATCTTGGATAGCATTAGGATCAAGCGGGAATTCGGCCATCCTTCTACCCACTTTCGTCAACTCACCATGCTTGTTAAGTGCATTCAGAGCAAATAGCAATTCCAAGGCCTTTAGCAGAGCTTCAGATGGTGGAGAGTCCATGAAGTCAAAGTTGAGCAGGTCATTGATGCCAATGCTCTTGAGAGTAAGCACTACATTAGCCAAGTTGGTTCGTTGTATTTCAGGAACCGTGTTATCGTCCAGATCATTATCGAAGTTATACGCGTATACAACCGAAAGCATTTCCCGGGACCTGTTCTTCCACATCGACCCGCTCGTTGATTAGCCGATGCTTTTGAAATCGGATTGACCACTAACGACTCCATTCCAGTCCGAGGATTGTAAAACTTCATTTTGGAGAAACCAGGATCAACCACATACTTGATCCCATCTATTGTCAATGAAGTCTCGGCAATATTTGTTGCCAGGATGACTTTACGTGCCCCTTGGGGAGTGGGTTCAAATATTTTGGCCTGCAGTTCTGTAGGCAAGTTAGCATATATCGGACATATGATGAGTTCTGCAATTCTTGATCCCAACCCTCGAATCCTATGCTTAAGAATCTCTTCGGCAGTTTCAATTTCCTCCTGCCCGGGTAAAAAAACCAGAATATCACCATCTCCTGGCGGCTGTGTCACATGGATTTGAAGAGCAGAAACAATAGCAGCATCTAAGTAATCCGCTTCAGGGGCCTTTGTGTAATATATTTCAACAGGAAATCTCCTTCCAGGTATCGTAAAAATTGGAGCAGAATCGAAAAAATCACTGAACTTGGTCGCATCAAGCGTGGCACTACAGATAAGCAGTTTGAGGTCAGTGCGAAACCGAGCAATATCCTTAACCAAGCCAAACAGAATATCTGTTGAGATTGTTCTTTCTGTTAGAGTTATATTTCTATGGGGGTATTTTTGTATTTTCCTTCTTAGTTGATAGCTTAGGGTTTTATCTATATATTAGAAATTTCCTCCCCATTTGTATTGTATTGTTTTCATTAATATTTGTTGAACTTCTCAAGTATTCTTCAATTCTTCTTCTCCATTTTTCTATCATGTTCATGTGTACCAATTAATCTAACATGGTATCAAGAGCAAGGTTTTTTTTTCCGATGGGTGTACCAGTGTCAGTTCGCGGATCCGGTGGGTATATCGCGATTACACAATGAGTATGTTGCAGCTTTGTGTTATTTTCATTCGATTTCCGATCTGTTAGCACTTGTTGGGGTTGCTATCTTTTTGGCCTCAAGAATCAGATTATTTGCAATATTTTTGTTGGTAGAGTTGGCTTGATTTGTTGGATATTTGCATCGATCTATCTAGTTGTTTGGTTGGTATTTCTGTTTGATTTTCTCGTCATTATTCATTATGGGTACCGTGAAAGAGATGATTCGTTGCAATCGATTAGTGTACGCTTGAATGGAAAGAATTATTCATATTGGAATTATGTCATGAGAAATTTTTGAGAGGAAAAAAATTGTGGAGTTATATTTCGGAACACAAAAGCAACTTTGTTGAGAAAGATAATACTAAATATGTTGAGGAATTAGAGGTTTGTGAAGTGAACAATTCAAAAATTATCACTGGGTTAACAATTACGGGAGAACTCTATTGGTATGCAATTGGCTAAATATGATATCTGCTAAAGAAGTTTGGGAACATTTGGAACGGTTGTATACTCAATCGAATTTTGCTAAACAAGATGCATTGGAAATAGATATTCGATCTCTTCAAAAAAAGATATGATTGTCCAAGAATTTTATTCTCGCTATGACCGATCTTTTGGGATCAATTAGCCCTTATCAATCTAGTGAACTTCACGCATTTGCCCCCTATATTGCTCGTAGAGAGGAGCAACGATTGGTTCGATTTTTTGATGGCTCTTCGGATGATTTTGAGTCCCTTCGTGGGAATATATTGCACCGTCTTCCTCTACCATCGGTTGATTCTTTGTAAGTGAATTGTTAGCGGAGGAATTACGCCTCAAGTCTCGGCGGGGAAAGGAGTTCTTCATGTTCCTCCTTCATCCGTTCTTGCCGTGCCCCATCGTCCACCTTCTCGTTCCTTTCGGACCTCACCCAAAGGTTGCCGATAATGAGTGTAGTTCTCGTAAACAACCAGGACATTGGAAGGCTCAATGTCCCGAGTTGAATAAAGGTGGCCAACAACGTTTTCAATGAAAAAATCCACGACCTCCCCAACATCGGTTTGTCCATCCAAATCAACGCGTTTTAGGCCGCCCCCCACCGACTCGTGTTCCGCACTGTACCTCATCAAATTCTCGTGATGTCCGGAACTCTTACCTCCGTCGACCTTCTATGGATATAATTGCCGAACAATTTGAAATTTCTTGCCTCATCTCATGCTTTATCTCCTCGGGTTTGTCAACTCCGAGCTCATCGGTATATCTTCCTCTATTTGGGTATTAGATTCTGGAGCTTTTCATCATATGTCCCCCGATATATCATGTTTTACTTCCATTTCACCCACATATGCTAGACTGTTATTCACTTGCGATGGTACTTTGTTACCCTTAGCGAATTGATCTGTAGCCACACCTCAATTATCTCTTCCCACATGTCTACCATATTCCCAAACTTGCATTAAATCTTGTTTCATTAGCCAATTATGTGATTCGGGTTACTTAGTATCATTCTCTCCTACTTCTTGTTGTGTGCGGGATCCAAATTCCCTAAGGCGATTGGGACAGGCCGTAGGCACGGAGAGTTATACATTTTGGATGAGCTCGAGTACCCTCTATCGCAGCTTCTCTTGTTGATTTGTCTTCTTTTCGTTTGAGTCCTTCATCGTCTAGCTTTTATTTGTGGCATTCTCGTTTGGGTCATGTTTCGTCTTCACGTTTAAGATTTTTGGTTTCTACAGGTTCATTAGGAAAATTGTCATCTCATGATATTTCGATTGTAGTGGTTGTAAACTGGCAAAATTTTCCGCTTTACCTTTTAATAGAGTGTTTCTTCTTCTACGCACCATTTGATTTGGTTCATTCTCGATGTGTGGGGACTGCTCCCATTTCCACAAAGGGGGTTCTCGATATTATGTCTCTTTTATTGATGATTATTCTCGTTATTGTTGGGTTTATTTTATGAAGCATCGCTCGATTTTCTGAGTATATATACTTCCTTTCGAGCTTTTGTAAAAACTCAATTCTCTGCTATCATAAAATGCTTTAGATGTGACTTGGGTGGGGAATACACATCTAATAATTTTCGTGAATTGCTTGCTTTGGATGGGACTTTACATCAAACTTCTTGCACGATACTCCCGAACAAAATGGTATTCTTTGAAGAAAGAAAACATAGGCATATCATTGAAAACCGCCGCTCACTTTTACTATCTAGTTCGGTTCAAAGTGAATTAAAGGGAAGCCGTTCTTACCGCTGTCCATTGTATAAATAGGATTCCTTCATCCATTACATCTAATTTATCACCATTTCAGAGACTTTATGGTTCCACCCCTAGTTATTCGTCTTTACGAGTCTTTGGTTGTGCATGTTTTGTCCTTCGTCCCCATGTTGAACGCAAAGAAATTATCTTCTCGTTCGCTTATTTGTGTTTTCTTAGGATATGGAGAAGGTCGGAAGGGATACCGCTGCTTTGATCCCGTTTGCTCAAAAAATTATATGTGTCTCGTCATGTATTTTTTCTTGAGCATATTCCATTCTTCTCTATTCCCTCTAGTCCTCATAGCATCTCCAAAACTGATCTTGTTCATATTGATCCATTCTCGGATAACACAGATAGAGACTCATCAGATACTGCTGCTCCGTCTACGCCTACGGCACCCCAATCGCTTCCTGAAATTGTGGATCGTTTGCCTCCTCGATATCCCCAACGTACACGTAAGTCCACTCAGTTACCTGACTTTGTTTATTCTTCTTATTCTCCCGCCTTTGCTTCATTTTTGTCCTCTATTCACCAAATTTCTGAACCACGCTCCTATAAAGAGGCAGTTACTGATCCTTTATGGCAGCATGCTATGACTGAGGAACTTTCTGCTTTGCATAAAACAAACACTTGGGATTTGGTATCTTTACCACCTGGTAAACGAGCAATTGGTTCGCGTTGGGTTTATAAAATTAAAACCAAATCTGATGGTTCAGTTGAGCGATATAAAGCACGATTGGTTGCTAAAGGTTATTCACAACAGTATGGTATGGATTATGAGGAAACATTTGCCCCTCATTTGCAAAGATGACTACCGCTACTCTTATATTGCTTTGCTTTCTTCCGTCCAAATCGCACATATCTCAATTGGATGTCAAAAATGCCTTCTTGAATGGTGATCTTCAAGAAGAAGTTTACATGATCCCACCACCGGAGTTCCTCATAATCGTGGGCGAAGTTTGCAAGCTTAAGAAAGCATTGTATGGTCTCAAACAGGCTCCACGGGCTTGGTTCGAAAAATTCTCTATCGTGCTTACTTCACTTGGTTTTAGTTCCAAAGAACCATGATTCTCGCCCTTTTCTTCAAGCGTATATGTCTTTTGGTATTTCTTCTTTCCTTATATGTTGATGACATGATCATCACCGGTGATGATGTTGATGGGATTGCATTGTTGAAATCGAGTTAGCTTCTCGCTTTGAAATGAAAGATTTGGGACCTTTGCGATATTTCTTGGGTATTGAGGTAGCCCGCTCCCCTCGAGGTTATCTTCTTTCACGCCTCTAAGTACATTGCGACATACTTGATCGAGCTCGTCTTTACCGATACTCGGACGCTTGATACGCCTCTTGAACTTAATGTTCGATATTCTCCTTCCGATGGCACCACATTGTCGATCCTACCTTATATCGCACTATTGTTGGAAGTTTGGTTTATCTAACCATTACGCGTCCGATCTTGCATATCTTTGTTCATATTGTGAGTCGGTTTGTCACTTGCCCCACTACAGATTCATTGGGTCAGCGATTACTCGTATCTTGCGATACCTCCGTGGCACTCTTTTTCGAGAGTCTTTTATTTCCATCTTCATCTTCATTAGAGTTGAGGCATATTCTCGATGCAAATTGGGCGATGATCCTACGATCGAAAATCCACTCTTGGTTTTTGTATTTTTCTTGGAGACTCACTTATTTCTTGGAAGAGTAAGAAACAAAAATGTTGTGTCTCGATCCTCCACAGAGGCAAGAGTATCGGGCAATGGCTTCTACTACAACCGAAATAGTTTGGTTACGTTGGCTTCTTGCGATATGGGTGTTCATTTGTCCTCACCTACTCCCATACATTGTGATAACCAAAGTGCTATTCGGATTGCTCACAACTCGCTTTTCCACGAAAAGAACAAAGCATATTGAGATTGATTGTCATGTCACTCGTCATCACTTGCAACATGGGACCCTCGACTTACCATTCATCTCATCATCTTTACAGATTGGGATCTTTTCACCAAGTCGCATCCGCTTCGGCGCTTTACGTTTTTGGTTGGCAAACTCTCGATGATTTCTACTACATCATCATGAGTTTGTGGGGGATGTTAGAGTTATATTTCTATGGGGGTATTTTTGTATTTTCCTTCTTAGTTGATAGCTAGGGTTTTATCTATATATTAGTAGCCTCCCTCCCCATTTGTATTGTATTGTTTTCATTAATATTTGTTGAACTTCTCAAGTATTCTTCAATTCTTCTTCTCCATTTTTCTATCATGTTCATGTGTACCAATTAATCTAACACTTTCATGGGCCTCATCCACCATCACCACACTCAGTAACTTGCAAGGTCGGGTTCCTGCGAAACTCTCGCAGAACATCCCATCCGTCATGTATTTTAAAACCGTCTTTTTCAAGTACAATCTTCAAACCGAATAGAATAGCCAACCTCGTGCCCGAGTTTCACCCCATTTCTTGAGAAACTCGAGCAAAGAACACTCATAAGAAGAAACTCGGCGTGGGCTGCGACACCCAATCTTTCCTCGTGCGGTATACCCCGCCTCATGAAGGTACCGAGGTATCCGGGTAGTTTTTCCAGAACCCGTCTCTCCGACAATAATGAGAACCTTATGATCATTAACGACTTGATCAACTCATCCCTCGTAACCATAGATTGGCGACTCTTTCTTTCTTTTTCTCAAGAAATGTTTCGACTACATGCATCAAGCGAATGCGCCGACGACTCTTGATCAACATTAACACCATCCATAATCAAGTTGCCTTTACAAACTCTATTTGATCTTCAAACACAAACTCGTAATCGTCGTGTTTCTACTTTCTATCCTTAGACCCAAATTTAAGAGTTGCTTTGCCAACTGATGCTCCTCCCATGCTTCCTCGTGCAAAAATGGGTTCGTCTTTTCTTCCGCACCGAAATCCCCGTAACGCCGCAATGCCACAAAGAACCTCTTTTCTTGATTCACACCACCTTCCGGATCATATGCCTCGGGCATCCGATACTCGTTAGTAATCGATTCATCCGTCCTCTTCTTGAGGAGATCGTAAATTTGTTTCTTATATCCTAGCCCACATCACTGATTCACCAACTTAAAACCTTCGAATAAGTATTGCTCGTCTTTGATATCATCTCCGAGCTCTTGTAATTTCTTTTGCTCCCTTTTCTTCAAATACTCTTGCCTCGACACTTTCCTCAATGTCTCAATTCCACCATTCTCCATAGCTTTAGATCTCCGACCGCTTGCCTCTTCTTTTATTTCCATATTTGTTAACTTCGATCAATTAAACTTTCTCGTTCCTAATGCATCACGTTCTCGATCGACGATCCAACTCCTCATTTCCTCTCTCGTCACGCTGTCTTTTCTTCTTCCGACTCGAACCATAATCATCGTCATCCTTGTCACGTGAAATTCGGTTTTTTACTCGTCTTTCTTTGCCTTGTAATTTTAAAACTCATCATCAATGTCGGCATGAGTTTCACTTCTTTTCCTGAAATTCTTATTTCGAGTTTTCTCGTATTTAGGCGATGGAGCAACCGGAACCATAGCATCATCCTCATTATCTCCTCCAAAAATTTGAAGGTCTTTTGTTTCCGCGCAAGCATCGATGCTTCCTTTTCTTGTTGTTTATACAGATTGGGCCGTGATGTCTTATGCTCTACTCTGCGAAGATCTCTTTGGCGAACATGAATGTTTCCGTAGACGATTGAACCCCTAACTCTACCAACCGTGTTACAATCTCGAGAGGAGATGAAGCTTTCTTAGACAACGTGATCACATCTTGAACAACGTCGTCTGCGAATACCCCAACATAGAAACCAATTTATCGAAACCCACGCCTTCAAATCACCCATTGTCACTATTGAGAGTTAAGGAAACTAAGCTAAAAACTAGAAAGCAAAAGGGGTCCGCGAAGATCGGGATAAGAGAAAGAGATAGTCTAGGGTGCGAGAGACGGCGACAATTGGCGGACGACGACGGTGGTGCTTATTTGTATGGGGAAGGGCAAAATTTAATAAACCGATTGGTAGCCTTTTGAGATTTTAAATTGAAAAAGGTTTCTTCTTTTTCTTTTTTTTTATAACTCGAAACTTCTAGGCTTACGCCGACTATGCCAGTGTGTACCAAATCTTCACCGGCTCGTATATGCCCCGGAGCAATTTGATGGAGCAGGGGATATGAACCCGACCTCCACCCCACAAACAATTTGATGGAGCAGGGATTTGAACCCCGACCTCCATCCCACAATTGTTTGTGGTGGCCAGTGGGCTAAGCCACCGTTAAAAAAAAAAAAAGGTTTCTTCTCTTTGTATATTTTTGAGTTAAAACCGGATTAGGATTTTTGAGTTTAAATCGGAAAAGGTTTTATCTAATAATGAGGTATTAGCCTATTAGGTTTAGGTCATGCGGTTTCAGTGGGATTTAAAGCTCTAGGAGAGACCAAACATAAATTATTTTGTACTCCCTTCTATTCAAAAATAAGTGATCTTTTTAGAGAAAAACTAGGTGGCGATTAGATATGAAATGGATTTCATTTTCGTTAATTTGTTTTTGACCAAATATGCGGTTGTTTATGAAAATTTTCAGAAAATATGTTATTCTCTCACTTTCACTTTTTCTTATTTTTTCTATCATCAATCACATCTACACATTTTTTCACAAAAACCTAATCATTATTACACACTAATACTCGACCCGTGCGACGCACGGGATGTGATGAAATGTGTTATTGAATGTAAATAACGTATATATATAAAGATTAAAATAAATAAGAATGTATAATTGAAATATAGAAACTCGAGAAACATAAATTAAGGTAATAACCACATTCAATAATTACACATTTTGGAATACTTCCTTATACACAATATTATTCGCCTGTTTGTTTTTCGATTATCGTCTCCACAAACTAATATTTTCAGCCCCTTAGATTCGTGAATTGAGACACATCAACGTATAATTGACCATGACAAAATGGGATTTTTCAAATACGACCCACATTGGAGAGAGATTGTCCTTGCTCTTGTTAATGGTCATTGCGTTTAACAATTATAGGAAATCGTCTACGCTTGAAACTTGAATGGTATCCTAAGGTCCGAAGGGGTTAGTGTCATTCACGGAATCAACACCTTATGACCAACATTGGCGCCGCTTAAGATTTTAGACTCAAGTACATGATTGTCAAGCCTCATAATCACTAATCTTGTACCGTTACACAATCCAATCGAATGGTCTATGTTCCTCAATAGCATAACTGGAGTCCCAACCTTCAGATGCAATTCATTATTTGGAACACCGGAGCATTTTATACCATTTAGAATTCCTGCTATGCATCATGCAAGAAATCAACATTAGAATCGACTTGCACGTCTTTATCGAACTCAAAAACGTGTGGCCTTCGGAGGAGTTTAAAGACATCATATATTGATTAATTGACTCGACAACATCAAGTGTAGGTGCCAAAATAGCTCTTTCCTTCAAATAGGTCGGATCATCAATGACATCTCTAAACATTGGATAGGTATTCGCAACAATAGTTGCAATCGGATCATTAGAGGCCTCGAGCAAAATATATTCAGAATATCAATAGTAGCGTAGCCATCACTTTCTTCTCCGATTGTGCCGTCCCCAATGCTTGTTATCCATTCAAAAACTTAACCAATTCAAAGATAATCATCGCTTTAACAAGACTTTGAAGACGATATTCTTGGTCGGGCCTCGAGGATCGTAATATCATTCCACAAGTAGGGCGAATTTATTGTGGCATTAACAATGTCTTCTTTGTGTTCCTTGGGTACAACATGTAATATTTGTCTGCGAAATCTCCACCGAAAACGAGCAGCTTTTACCTCCAAAAGGGATACAGAGACTATTTGGGTTCTCGAGCCGCATAACATCTCGCATTGGTCCACCGACTCAAAACAAGATTTTGTTCATCATTGGTGCTTCGTCCCAAATAATAAGTTTACAACGAACGATCAATTCCGCGAGCGGTGTTCCTTGTTTGATATTGCACGTTGATTCTTCATTTGGATTTAATGGAATAACAAATCGAGAATGTGCGATCCTTCCATCGGGTAAGAGAAGGGATGCTATGCCACTCGATGCCACGTTTAGAACAATTTGTCCCTCAGATCTCAACCTAGAAGATAAAGCCCTCCACAAAAATATTTTTCCAGTACCTCCGTATCCATATACAAAGAACATACGACCTTCATTGCATTGAACATCACGTATTATTTTGGAATACACTTGATGTTGTTCATCCGTCATCTTCGAAATAAGGCTTTGGTGCTCCACAAGCAACACATTACGATCATATCTTAACTCGTCATATATCAATCTGTTTTGATTAATTTCAAAACTATCAAAATCTGGGAATGGCATTGTATCAAATTCACGTAGGCTCCTGCCGCGACTTCTCAATAGTTTCTCAATAGTTTCTCAATTTCCACCAATGCCGATTCTTGATTTTATTCTCACTCAATATCAACTCTATACAAAAGATAAAATGGAAAAAGTTTAGTAAAATAAATATGGATCCAGATAGTGAGTATCTACAAATACGCATAAATAAAAATTTAATTAAATATTTTGGAAAATCATTGTAATACCTTGATGCCGCATAAGGGCTCGTCATCTATAAAGAATATCATCCGAAAGATATTCCCAGCATTTATCTCACACCATGTGTGGCATGCTCAAAGAATCAGATGACAATAATGAGGCAAACATAATCCGTAGAGACTCTGCAGACGCCCAGTGACTCGCTTCAGTGATGCCATCAACGTACTCTCTATCATCTTCCAACAAACCCAAAGCATAGCAAGCTTCACGATATGAAGAGTGTTGAACCAGCTTTAACCTTCTTATAATCATCATGACACGTAGCACCACGTACAACATTGATGAGGCACCTCAAATAGTACATATCACCAGCACTGGGAGGCACATAAAAGACTCGTCCTATAGATTTTCCACCTTTTCTTGGCGCCCACTTCCTGATTGCCTGTTTCCATGTAAACTTTGTCGGAGCTTCGGCATAAGTCAGCTCTTTTGCTTCAGGATATATCTTATTGGCTTCCATCCATGCCAAGAACATGCTTTTCTTAACAGTCCTCTTATTTAGACGTCATTTATTCATTCCGAATCATGAAACATAATGCTCTGCTCGTTTTCAAGATGAAAACTAAGGCGTTCAATGGAAGGGTATTTATATTGGAGTTCAAATCCCAACAATCTCCATGTTGCCTCGCATGACGAAACATATCTGCAATCGTAGTACATGTTGACTTCATTGACAGGTTTCCCAGATTCGTCATCATTTGTACTCTGATAGAATGAAGCGGTCACACGATCGTGCCCCTTATTCACATATTTAAATAAATATTTAATCGATCTTGATTAATTGCACCACTCCACATTAATGTGAGCACCGTCCTTGAGTAGCAATCGGCGATTATGAGGAACAACATATCTGTTGTCAAGAGGTACACCATTTTTCTCAACTATTCTCCCATTATCTCGACGCTTATAACGTGGATAACCTTCTTCATCAATAGTAGTAGCATCAACAAATTTTTTAGGAAAATGCTTGGTACAACAACCTTCAGACATACAGGGTGAGTTTTTTCTTACATCACCACATGGCCCATGAATCATAAGGTCTCTCACCGCCGCATAATAGCATGGATCAGATGCCTCGTCTGGTATTTTGGCTGATATAATTCTATCTATTTCAGCTGCTTTGTTGGAAACTTGTCTTCCTTAGCCAAAAATAGTAATATATGAGCATGAGGCAATCCACGTTTCTGAAATTCTATCGTGTATACAACTGCAATGAATAAAATCAGGAAATCAAAAAATTATATATTGATTAATAACATTTAAACTATAATAATAATAATAATAATAATAATATTAATCTATATATAATAATAATAATATAAAAATAATAATTCATAACCTGCTACTACTTTTCCAAATATTTCATTTTGCCGAAGATCTTTGATTAAAGCATCTAGCTTAACTTTGAAGATTCTACAAACAATATCGGGTCGATCCTCGGGTTTCAGATTCTTATTCTCAAGAAAGGAACAATCTCCGCCATTTTGAGTTGGAAGTAAATGTTATAAATAAATCGATATACACCCAACGACAAATAGCGATTGCATCCTGATAGTTTTAGATCATGAATCGTGCCGCCGAAACCGAGGGTAATATAATACGTTTTCCTTGAGTACTGGGATTGATGTCTCCATTTAACACAGCATCTAACAGGCCTTTATATATATCGCAACGCAACTTCTTTTGATGCAAGCGAATATATTTCAATCGTGACGATTCTACCATTGTATAAGCGTCAACTACAAATTGTTGAAACAATCTCCGCGATGATAGAATAGACGAAGATTCTAGTAATCTGTCGTGTAATCTGTATGCAAAGAATTCACGGACGCTTATTGTTTTTCTCCCCCTAGACTTGATTTCTTCAATTCAGAGAAAGGAATGTCTTCTCTGAACCCGTCTTCACCATAAGGTAATAGCAAAGGATATTGCAAAGCCAGATAGGAGGCATTCAACTCATTTATGCGTTTGAGATATCCTGATTTTGTTTCAACCAAAATATCCCTTTCACCTAGAGCATGATCAAAATCACCAACGATCAAAACAACAACTTCGGAACTTGAAGGCAAATTGTACCTCCTTGCATCAGTATTTCGGGCACCTATTAGACGCAATCGGACATCGGAATTTGAAGAATGTTAGATTTTGTCTTTTGCCATTCGAAAAGTCTTCACCAAAATATTATTTTCATCCAATATTTTTTTTTAGTTCAGCCACAATATCTTCGTGTAAATTATTAGTTTCGCTTCCTTGTCTACAAAACAATATTAAAACATTTGGAGTTAATAGAGTAAAAAGTAACAAAATATTATCCAATTTAAAATTAAAAATAAATCTAACCTCACACAATTTAGCCTATTTGAGATTTCATTATATGTATCATATATGTACATCTGTGCAAATTTTGGCGTGGAACCATCCAAGGGCAACAAACTACCAATAAGATGATAATTTTGTCCATGCAAGCGAAAAACTGGAGGACCTTGACCCTTATTTATATCAGTGTCAATTTTGCCTCCCATTAATGTGAAACAAAATATAGTATTATACGACCTTATATTTTCGTGAAAATGTTTGCTCTTATCACTAACTCCAAATAATAAATCATGAAGCACCGGAGGTGCTTGTTTGATAGAAGGAAGTTGAATAATTCCATGAACACAACACAGGGAATATTGAGGATTTCTGGATTTTACGTGGGATCGTAGCCTTTCTTCGTACCAAAATAACGCACCACAATATTGGCAAGTGTATGTTGCATCACCGACATCCCAGTAATCTGTAAATTAACTAATAATTTATTAATTATCTAAAAATATTTAAATTATTTAATTACATTGAAATAAATATATAAAATAGTTACAATTACCAATTGTAGTCAAGGACACATGCTCAAATAAATGTGTTTGATTTACATCAGTCGTTACATTTTCAGTGATTAGCGTATTTGCATCACTGATATCAGTTTGAACATAATCATCGAGCGTAAGATCGATGACCACTGTTGTATTATAGCTGCTCTTGATAGATGATACAACTCTATCACCAAATGAAGTGCTAACATTCTGGAGATTTTTTCGAGGCTAAGTTTTTAAGCTGGGAACAACGACTGCAAAAAATTCAATTACACGTATTAAAAGAAATAAAATATGAATAAATAATATGAACTACTTATTATTTTAAAGACTGAATGGATAAATAAAATATTGAATATACCATTTGTGATGTCACTAAGCGGTGAACTCGACAATTGATAAATAGTACTGCTTAACGAAGCTCAAAATTCAATTCCATTCGCCAGATTAGAAGGGGTGCCTGCTGGACCTGTACAATTTTCTAAAGAAAAACAATAAATGAGCTTATCAAAAATATTGAATTTATAAAAACATTTAAAAAGATAATACAAACATTAACAAAAAAATTATTATTCATAAAACATTAATTCAATTTATATAATTATTAAATTTTCGAAATAAAAAATATATAAAAAAATGCATAATATATAAATAATGAATTTCTTTTAACATTTGATTTGTTTAATAAAATACAAAATTACGGATTTTAATTAAATTACCGATTTTAGTTATAATAAAATAAAATATTAAATATTAAAAATAGATTAAATGAATTTAAATACACATTAAAAAATAAAAAAATAAATATTAAATAAAAAAAGCCCAATAAAAAAAATCAAACATAAGCCCAATAAAAAATCCCAACCCAAGCCGCCATTTTATCTAATTAACAAACCCATGTAATCTACCACATTTCTTTAAAATGCTTACGCCCCACGATTCAGACACGTGTCCTTAATACACGGTCATGATTGAACCGAAATGCTTAACCTAGAACCTTCTATTGTCTAGGGTTTTCGGTCACACATCCCATTTCATTTTTGTTTTGCCTCAGATGTTTCCTTCTTTCTGTCTCTTGCTTCGCCTCCCTCATTCTCTCACCTCTGTTTCACTCGTATCGATTTTCATTTCAAAAAAATAAAATGATTTTTGAAATGATCAATCTATGTTTGGAAATCATTCTTTTAGAAAGTTTTTTTTTTCTGAAAACATTCTGAGGCTAAAAAAAATCGATCATTGTTCGAAAAACTGAGGTTTTTCAGTTCAAACCTTCGTTTTGGAACATTAAGGTGATGTTGATCGAAAATTTAGGGTATGTTTGTTTTACATCTCCCAATCACCCATTTCTCCCAATCACTTCAAATCACCAACAAACATACATTACGTTTCCCGATACATTTCTCTACTAATACACACATTTCCCCGATACATCACATCAAACCCCCTTCCATCACTTCAAAACTCTCCCAATCACTCTCAATCACTAAGGGTATGTTTGTTTAGTGATTGAGAGTGATTGAGGGAGTTTCGAAGTGATTGGGGGGGGGTTTGATGTGATGTATTGGGAAATGTGTGTATTAGTAGAAAAATGCATCGGAAACGTAATGTATGTTTTGTTGGTGATTGAGGGAAGTGATTGGGAGAAGTGGATGATTGGGGGATGTAAAACAAACATACCCTAAACAAACATACCCTTAGGGTTTTCGCGAAAACTATATTCGATTATTCTTCGAAAAACCGAGTTTCCGAGTTAAAACCTCCGGATTTTCGACTATTTAGTATCTTGTTGATCGGATATTTGAGGTATTTTTTGTTTTAATCGAAATATGAGTTTATTTTTTCAGTTTTTTTATAGTTAATAAATCTAAGAAAACCGGGTTTTCGAGTTCAAACCACCAGTTTTTCGAGATTTTATTTACTTTTGATCAAAAATTAGGGATTAGGCGACATAAAATTTTGATTTTGTTCGAAAAATGGGGTTTTCGAGTTCAAACCCTCATTTTTCCGACTATTTTAGGACTATTCATCGGATATTTTAGGTATTTATTAATTTAATCGAAATATTAGTTAATATTTTTAGTTTTTTAGAGTTAAAAAAACTCGATTTTGAAAAAATTAGATATTATTTGTTACACTATTTGTTATTTTATTTTTTTCAAGATCCGGAAATATAATATCCAACATTTTTATAGATCCGAGAGATTTCATTAATAATCTCTCGCTTTATGTGTAGTTCTCGAGAAAAAAAAATTCGATCTACTCACGGTTTTCATTTTCTTTTGATGTTTTGGACTCCTGATCTACTCACGTTTTTCATATTAGTTGATATTCATATTGTCCAATTTTTTAAAAATTATTAAAATTTTTCTAAAGTTTTTTATTTTTCATTTTTGTAAGCATCAACAAAAAAATTGTGTTCATATTTGTTGACGTGCGTTTTGGTCAACAAGCGTAAATATGTAAAAGGTTTAACACGTGGAAATGAAAACGTCATGCGTAACGTATGTTTATTTCTAGCTAATTATGCCTTTTTTGTATTCTCGCCGAGCCTAAATATTGGGGTCGGTCTTTCTTATAATTTGTTACAACGCCTCTTTTCTTTTCTCCTTTTCGGACTCTTTATACCCCTTGGAGTAAGTGGGTTTACAATAGTCATCTTTGCACTAACTATTCATTAATTAATAAAATAGTTAAAGAATGACACATGTCCCTCTATAGTTGTGCATGTCAACCAAAACTTGCCACTTGTCAACTTCACTTCATAATTCTCGACATGTGGCGCTTTAAATACCAATAAAGTGTTAAGCATGGGCATGTGTTTATTTTTACGAAGGCATCGCGCGTGCGTTTCATATTGAAATTTGGGCTCGGGGCTCATGTGAGAGTGTGTTGCGTTGGGCTCGGGCTCTTGGCCGTGGGCTCGATGCGGGCGAGCCTAATTCGTGGCGTGTCGCCGCACATCATTGTTGGCGTCACCACCCGCAGTCGCCTACTCGGATATATGTCGATCGATGACGTGGATTAATTTCTCACAAATGCTCGGTATCATCAATATTTAAAACCAATTTTTCCCTAAGCTTTTGTTAATTTTATTTATATACATATTTTTTTATTATTTTTGTTAAAAAAAATTTTAATACTAAATATAAAATATCTATATAAAGGTATTTTATTAGTTGCATGTAATGTACAAAAAAAAATTCGATATTAAATATTTTCTCGATTCCGTTGTACCGGAAAAATGGAAACGACGGCGGTTTAAAGCGGCGAACATACCCAAGGCCAGGAGTAATTTTTTTATTTTTTTTTTTTAAATTACTGAACACCATTTTTAATTATTTTTCTTTATTTTCTATAGGGTTGAAACGATAATGTTAGTACATAATATTTTTGGATATTAAAAGGTAAGAATTTTTTTAAGTTTCTTTTTTTTTAAAGGTATGATTTCGAAATTTTTTTAGTTAAATTTTTAATATTAGATTATATTTCTAAGAGATAATCCTCCGGTGTTTTTTTTTTGCAGATCTATAATGTTCTTAATCATATAATCAGAAGGATTTAGTTACAATTTATTTAAAATTTTCGTATTATTATTTCTGTTCATTATTAAGATTATTTCTCGTTTTAATTTTTCTTCATAATTTTTCTCAGAACTAACATTTTTTATAAAGAATGTTGCTATGTTCATTTAAATGCCCTGATATGTATATAAATAATTTAATAAAAATATTTCTAAAAAATATATTTATTTTCGTTATTAATAATATTTCGTTATCAGTAGTAAAAAGTAACAAAATGCTTTTATGTTTGAAGTTAGACTAATAAATATTAGGCAAAAACTCATATAGGACCGTCTTACGGTCTCAATTCGTAAGATGGATCCTATTTGACCATGCGGATCCTCGCTTGACCAGGTCCGCGGTCAACAACAGACTCTGCTTTTTTTGTTTTTCTTCCTCGCTAAAGTACCCGTTTTATGAGAAAAAGTATCGGTTATTTCGATAAAATATTATATTTTTTAATATACCCACAGATTATGATTACATTACATTGAAGGCCAAATAAATATATCGAATTAAAGTAATACCTTTATAAGTAAAAATATATATTTTTTGAGACAAAATATCATGTTTTAAGAGTAAAAATATCTATTTTTTAAATAGAGTATTGCATTTTTTAATAATAAATACAAAGAAAGATGAATAATAAGTATGATACAGTTAAAGTAATACTTTTATAAGTAAAAGTATTTGTTTTGTGAGATAAAGTAACATATTTTTTAATATAGTCACAAATTATGAATATATTACAACAAATATATATCTATATATATATATATATATATATATATATATATATGAGTTTCGTTTTTCTTCCTCGCTTAAAGTAATGTGCTTTTATGAGAAAAATATCGGTTATTTTAGATAAAGTAACATATTATTTAATATAGTCACAAGTTATGAATATATTACAATAAATATATATATAACAAAGTTAAAGTAACACTTTGATACGTTAAAGTATCTATTTTTTGAGATAAAGTATCATGTTTTTTAATATAGTCACAAATTAGAAATGAAGGAAAGAAGGAAAAATAAAAAATAAATATGATATAGTTAAAGTAACACTTTATAAGTAAAAGTATCCGTTTGTTGAGATAAAATATCAGATTTCTTAATACAGTTACAAATTAGGAAAAAAGAGGAAAAATAAAAAATAAATATGATGTAGTTAAAATAACACTTTTATAAGTATCCATTTATTGAGATAATGTATCATGTTTTTTTAATAGACTTTAGAGCTGTCGAAATGGGCTGGCCCGCGGCCCGCCAAAACCCGCCACTTGGCGGGGCAGGCCGAGAAAACCATATACCAAACCCAACCCGCCTTTGGGTCATTGCGGGTTGGGCTTGGCATAAAAATTAAAAAAATAAAAAAATGAAAAAATATTTTTATTTATATTATTAATTTTAATGGATTAAATATACTAATGGATAACAAATACATATTTTATAAAAATATTATATACACTTTTATAAGAGATAAAAATATAAAATATCGATTATACTATTTTTTTGTCTATTTTATCTATTTTTTCTTTTTTTCTTTTTTTTTTTTTTTAATTTCTCGGCTAGCCCGCCCCGCCAAGCCCCGCCCCGCTAAGCCCGCGGCCCGCCTTTGGCGGCCTACTAAGTACTCAACCCACCCTCTACCTTAGGCGGGCGGGCGGGCGCCCGACGACGGCCCGACCGTTTTGACAATTGTAATAGACTTGGGTTCGATTTTTAGCCTTTACATTTATAGGAGTTTTTAATTTTTTTAATTACTATGCGTATTTATGAATGAGTTTATATAAATTGTTATATTAAAATTGCACAAACCACTAGCGGTGTAGTGGTATAACACCTTTTTAAGTCTATTAAGGTCGTGTCCTACAAAAGACCTATTCTAAATATTAAAACAAATTTTTTACTAAATTCTACCATTATCAATATCTAAATTCTAAAGTCTTTCTTTTAGTGTTTCATTTTAAAATGTTTAATCTATATCTATATATATTTGCATTCAATTCCCAAAAACACCTGCCCCTACCAAACGTTCCGTCCCATCGCTGAATAAAAAAAAAAAAAAAAAAAAAGGAGAAAAGTAAACCACCAACCCACAAAAACCCCTCATCTTCTGTCTTAGACAATATCACCGAAATCCAATTCAAGTAAAATGATAGCAATTAAGAATTCCATTGTTTCGGCTTCAAAGAAAAAAAACCCCAACCAGAATCCGAGATCTCATCTTCTCTGACGAAGGGCTTCCACACAAGAATTCAAATTAAGAAAAACCGGCAATCGGACAAACACTCGAGCAATCGGCCTTTCTCAGCCTGAACGGATTTTTCTTTCATCATACCTACACAAAATTGAGCCTCCCCTATCAGGTACACTATCAAATGAACCTTCGAAATCATCTCTTCTTCGCTAATTTTTTTTTTTAAAAAAAACTTAGACAAAAACTTATGCTTCTCTCTGGTAGTAGTATTGTTGTCTTATTTTGATTAATGCCTATTGTGACCAAAAGGTACCGCAGTACTATCATTGTGTTTTTTTAAATGTAAAATATAGTGCCAAAATAACCCTTCATGCTATGCTTTATATTGGGAATAGTAAACAGTATCAGAGTTGTTTTTGGAAAATTTTATATTTAATCAATGGTGATCACCATTAAAGGTAGAAGCCTCCATGCTTTTTAATCATCATGAATTACTTCAAAAATATAATATGCCAAATAAATTACTTTGAATTTTATCGGTACAATGCCAATGCCATAAGCTGAATTTTTAATATTTGACAATCAGTTTTCTGTCGCCAACTGCGCCGCCCCAAACCTCTGGTTAGTCTTTTAAACTTCCAAAATAGAGTGTCACCATTAAAGATAGACGCCTCCCTGCTTTTTAATCATCAAGAATTACTTCAACAATAATAACCCAACTAAATTACTTTGAATTTTAAGGTACAAGGCCAATTCCAGAAGCTGAATTTTTAATATTTAACAATCAGTTTTTTGTCGTCAATTGCGCGCCAAACCTCTGGTTAGGCTTTTAAACTTCCAAAATAGCATGTTGTTGCTTGTGACGTGTCCAATGTTGCGAAAGATTGAGGTGGAAGCTTGAAAGATATTTTACGTTTCTAATCAACAAGAAACTGCTTCCCAACTTACATGGGAGATAAGTCATCAATCATATGAATTATCGTGTTATGTAAAGACTACTTAATTAGCAATCCTATAGAACTGACCTTTTACTAGAATGCAGTCAAATATAGAAACAAAGGTAATAGAGGTAGAGATTAGCATTTGGAATCAAATAATCTTCAGCATTTTCAGCCCATGACCTCTCTGTTTTCTCTATTTCTCTCTCAAAGGTTGCCACACACCTTTCTCCGTACATCCCATTTTCTTATTTTGATAGTTCTCGCTAATATTGTCTAATTGTTGGTAATAGTTATTCACAATGTTAAACCCCCCTTAAGGTTTGATTTTATCTTAAATTTAAGGAGGTAATTCAAATATTTCTGTAAATGTCGGGGAGTTATTTGAAATACTTTTTTCTAATGAAGAGGGTAAATGTAATACGGAATCATACCTCTTTGGTTTTTGGTAATTTTAAAAAACCTCTGATTTCTTATGATTTCTTTTGTAATTAGGCCAAACTTATGTTTTCTTTTTTTAACTGTAATTATCCTTAATAAAAATTTATGCTTTTGGCCTATTCGAGCAAACTTTCTTTCTCACCTAACTATTTGTACAAACAGCATTATCTGTACGTTCAAACATTCAAAATTCCCAACTTCCTGGAACCATCAAGCCCCTATTTTTAAGAAATATACAAGGACTTGTGAGCAACAAGCCCTTACTCCCTTGGGTCAAAATAAGGCTCCATTTCTTAAAAGAGATTCCCCCAAAGTACCACCTAACTTGAGTTGTTATCAGGTACCAACTTTTGGAGAAAAATTGTTGTAAAGATACTCAAGCTTTCACTTTTTCTCTGTGTCGAGTCACACATAATATTGGACCAGGAGGAGTTGGTACAACTGTAATTAACAATAGTTCATTTAAAAATGTTTTTCACCCACAAAGTCAAAAGTGAGTATTCAATTAGTTTGATAATTAATTTATTAATAGAACACAGAGACATTCATTCACAGACCTTCCACCATTCTCTCAAGATGAGAAGGCAATTTTTTTGAATATTTTCTAATTTTACCATGAATTTTAGTGTAGCCTTAGTACAGTTGCGTATCAGGACTGAATTTCTACATGTCATTATATTGAATGTATAAATTAAGTGTACAAAAATATACTTTTATTTATCCAAAAGAGTTTAAAATTCATTGAAGATTAAACAATGAATATTATATTTTGAGTTCAGATAATCAAAATAAATTTCATGTTCATTATTTTGGTGTATTTGCTCTTTAGTATATCACAATGTATCTAGACTTTCTTATTGAAACCTAAGAATGGTTACTCAATATGATAGAGAAAAGCAAAGAAAAACAAACGGGATGGCCTAATCTGATGTCGTGCACATTTTCTGTGTGATTCCTTCTTTGGAATGCCTCTGAGAAGTTGTTGTTCTTTATCATCTTTGGACTTGTTAATTAATCTTTGTTAGAAGTAGTAGATTTTGATGCATATTTGTCTGATTTATTTCTTCTTGTCTAAATTTGTTCTTTTGTTCCTGCGGCAGTCTGCCATTCTTTTAGGATTAACTTCTTAAGAAAGTCAATCGTTGTACATTATATTTGTAAACTCATGGCCTAAACTCCAACGGCCCAAAGTAAAGTTACAGTGATGAAGAGAAACAATAAATAAAAAACGCAGAGCTATGTCAACAAATAAGATCTTTTATAATTTACATGATATAAAACCTCCTGATTTTACCTTGATTGATTTTATTCAGTTTGTGTAATTGTATGTTGTATTATACAATAAGCAATATAATAGGCGACATTGCAATATACATGTACAATTCGTACAGAGGTGTCCATTTAATTTGTGGAATTATTAGAAGTTGGAGGTTTTCGGTATGAGGTTAGAATTGGGATTTGATTATCTTTATGCATCTTGATTTATTCAAAGTTACTCTTCCTCACCTCTGCCTTGTTTTTTAAAAATGGATTCAAACTTCACGCCCCTATTTTAGTTGTTCCTCTTTTGCATTAAGAGAATAGACATTTTTCATTTTTCATACTTGATGGCATTGATTGACTTATTTATTTATTAGTTGCTTTTATTTTTGGGAGGTCTGATAAATAATTGTTACCATAATCAACCAAACGATCTTGCTAATTTAATTAAGAATAAGTTATTAATATATTATAAATTTATTTAATATTATGAATATGGTTCATATTGTAGAATGCAATTTGACTTGATAGGAAATCTGCAAAATTTAAAACTTGTATTTTGTGAAATAAAATATAATAGGTGAAATATAGTGAAGACATTGTGGACTAAACACTTATTCTAATAATTTAATTGAATTTGTCATAGAACTTTATAGTTACTCATCCCTTCTCTCTATGTTGGCAAAATATTTCCAATATGTTAGTTTGTTTTAAATTTTTTCCAAGGCGACATCTTTTTCTGTTTATGTCTTTTTGTGGATGTTTTCTTTATTAGTATGATGGTTTTTTATATTTTTCAGTGAATTATGTTGTAACTGATTTATGGGTGTGTTGCATCAATAAATTTCATAGAACTTTTTTGGTAATATGAAGAATATTTCATTCTTGAAGCTAATTTACTGTTTTGTTAAACCAAGTTGATTTTTGTTGTTGTTTCCTTTGTTTGTAAGGCTCTTTTTGGATTTGGTTCCGAACATTAAATTATCAGTTTACTGAAACTAACTAAATATGTACATCTTTATAAGTTTGGAAATCTGATGCATATTCAATTTGGCACATCAAGTTGTACTATTGTTGAGGTCGTTTATAAGTGTTTTTCTTGTAAATGTAATTTATTATAAGGATTTAACGTTATTTCACTTTACCTTCATATCAATCGTTAAGTCCAAGAATTTTCGAGCTGAAAAATACAGAGAGACAATGTTGAACTTTTGAAACCCTGTCCCAACTACATCAAACAGACTATGGAATGAAAACTAAATTGAGGAAAAAAAACCCAACTTAATAACATTCTTCTTTTAGCATATTCTTACAAAGATTTTGAAAGAGGACTTGAGGAGTGAACCAAGATTTTGGAGGAAAAATTGTCCTTCACACACAACAATTCTTTTTTCCTATTTGATGCCATTAATTGACTTATTCATTTATTTATTTGTTGTTTTTATTTGTGCGATGTTTGAAAAAAGATTGTTATCAAATTTTCCCTGTTTCATTTGATAGGGTGTAAGACTCTTGGTCATTGATTTATTTATAACTTTTGATGTGCTGAATATAATAAGCTAAATTTAGGTTACAAAATCTTATCTTTTACAATGTACATATAAGGCTCTCGGATTTTTGGATTTAGTCTTTTCTGTCTTTCTTAAAATGTCCAGAAGTTAAAAAAGATAATTCCATGTTTCCTAATGCACATCTGGAAAATGAATTGGTGTTAAAGAAATATACTGTTGTAAAGGATGCGCTAGACCCTATTGAAGATATGATTGAATACAAGTTTGTGGATATCTTATAAATCTTAAAAAACACAAAAATGAAATAGGTATAATTTCGTCTTCTTTTACTTATTAACTAATTATATTTATATTTTAATAGCATTTTAGTTATTGTAAAAATTCTGTCATACATATGTTTATGGAATTTTACTAAGAGTTAAAGAATGTAGAATGACGGAATTGAAGGATCGCATCAAGTTTGTGAGGGAAATAACGATCGTGAATAAAGAGTAATGAAAATATCATAATTTTTTTTTTTATCATGTATCGTTCTAACATTTTAATTAAATTGATATTTTCAATGCCTTAGTTATTCATTTTTTAATACTAATATGTCAATTACGTACTTATTCGATTGGCTTATTATCTATTGAACAAATATCATCCCATAATTGTTTCCCTTTGGGAAGACTGCAACAAAAGAAGAAAAGACATTTCTGAGGATATTCTTGATCAAAATCCAATGCTTGCTATCACTAAAGTCACCCCAAGAAATACATAGGTAGTATTTATCCAGTTCAATTAATTCATAAAAAATATGCCTTTTGTTTTTCTTTTTATTCAAGATGCCATAAAACTAGGACTATATAAATGGCTACATTTCATGTGTGTTGTACATATTATATAGATTTTTCTTGATATTTTATTTATTTTAGGTGAATTACAAATGCAAACTACATAAGCATCAATTCTCATCACGCCCAAACGTGACGCGACAACGATCAATCACTTAAACGAAATTAAATCAACATGCCTAAACCAAAGATACCAAACTCCAAGTGAAATAGAGTCTAATGCAAATGAATTAAAATAAACACGAGTACAAATTACAATCTTAAAGTCCGCGGTATCCTAATACAACCCAAAGATTATCTCAATTAACTTACAAACCAAACAAAAATAAAAATGAAGGAGTTCAACAACAAATAAAAGTAAAAGTAAATGTCGCTCCACATCACGGATAGGGATTCAATCTGCGGTAGGTTCGATGTCTTCAAATAACTCTTCATCTAAAGGTTAGAAAACGGAGGGAATGAGACGTAAATCTCATTGGATGGGGTGATCGTGTGCAAGTGTGGCGATATAAATAGTTAATGTGAGAAATTTAGTTGTATGAAACCGCGTGAGCAATGATGCATGATTCCACACCCACCACAAGTGTCGTGATAAATATATTAAGTAACATACTTATATATTTTAAGAAAATGATTAAGTGGTCACGCATGCACTATGGTTCAAGCAGACAGAGGATTGCGTGCACGGATTTGTAACGCCAATCCTATGCAAGACAAGTAGCGGTTGCGTACGGTTTGTAGCGCCAACCTATGCAATACAAGTAGCGGTTGCGTCTGGATTTGTAGCGCCAACCAAACGGGTCCGATTAACTCCGGAATCGGGTGGATCGATACAAATGATTCCTTCGTTTCTTCCTTGTAACTCCCGAGCAAGATGGTCCAAGACTGTCACCTTATCGCTCCGTAGGCAAAGACAAAATCCACAGTGGAGCTAGCAAGGCTCGGATTTGTCATAATCATGATTATACCTCAAGTACTACGACCCGCTTCCTCGACAAACTCCGTCCCTCGGTTGGGGATTAGGACGATGGGGCCTAAGAGTGGAATAGCGCCGAGCGCCGGTTCCCATCCCCGACGTATCCATTCCGATCGTGAGCTCGACACACCAAGTTGACTCAAGCAGAAAGTAAACACAAGTTCATGAAGTCAACCAGGCAATGAGTATTATTGATTCTAAGCGATTCATGAAAAGTTTTCAAAAATTTGCGTAAGGTAATTATGGCGTTGGTGGAGTTATTTGGATGAAAACGATTATCGGGAGGATAAGCAATCTTCGATATCTTGAACGATTAGGTGGAACATAAGTCCCGTTATAGATTCATATCGCAAGACGAGGAAGTCGCCCGCGATCGGGTATTAATCGCCAAGCGATCCGATAAGTCAAGGGGTTTTTGAGAAATTAAAATATTTTAATTAAATATTAAAGTAAGAGAGTCCAGGGCTATTTCTTTAAAAGAAAATAATTTGAGTTAGGTCCTTATAAAAATAAAATTTACAATTAGCCCCGTTTTGTCAAAACCAATACTTTTGGGGTTAAAAGTTAAATAAATAAATGTCCCGACCTTGAAAAATTATGAGGTCAGTTCCTAAATTCTCTAAATTGTTCAGAGATTCAGGTTTTTAAAGTTTTGAGGTCGAGTTTTTATAAAATTCTCACATTGGCCCCAAAATTGTTAAAATTGTCATTTCGGGCCCTAAGTTTAAAATAATCGGAACTCACAAACCGGAAGGGCTTCTAATATGATTCCAGTTGGAAAATGTCACTAAGGTTAGTGGGATATTGGGACAAAAGCAATTTTAAAACGTCACAAGTATAGGTCCCTTAACTTTTGAAAATCTCATTTTTGTCCCATTTTGAAATAATTGCCTTTAAGGCTTTTAGGGGTCCAATTGTTATGAAATTTGAACCTTGGGTCCAAAATATAATTATGTTATAGGTAAATTAGTATTTCCAGGTACATGGGCTGTATAAGTCCTGGAAATTTCATTTGGGTCCTCAAGTTTAATCTTTTACAATTTGGTCCCTCAAGTTTTATAAAATTCTTTCCAAGCTCTAAACACTTGGATTTTTGGAATACACTTAAAATATGTTATTTCCAGTCCCTTAAGAGTTAAAATTTCAAATTTTAAAATTAGGGTCTGGTACATTCGAAATTTGCAAAATAGCCCTTAAACTTCTCAAATTTTACAATCTAGTCCTTGGGCTTTTAAGGGTTGATTTTATTTATCTAAAAACTCTTAAAACACTATTAAAATGTCAAAACATCATTTTTGAACCTGAGTACAGTCCCAAAATCGAAATTTACAGAGAGGTCCCTTAAGTTTTATTTTCTTGCACTTAAGTCCACCAACTTTCCATTTTTGCATTTTAAGTCCAAAAATCGAAATTTAATCAATTATGCTCGACTTGTCCAGGTTATAGGCCATACAAAACATAGATTTCAAGAGTCATAAACATACATATCCATCCCATACAAGAATTGATCAAATATGACAATAAAGTGTACATGTATGTCCTAATTTTCGAAATCGCATTTTGAGCAACACTTGAGAAATTTTTCAACTTGATACAAGAAAATAGCATGCAATACATAATATATATCTCAAATGCTCAATAACAAAATACTACATGCATTTTTATGAATTAAAGCACCTAGAAGTTGAAAGGATTTTTCCACCCACCTTAAAGATCGGTTTGTTGGTGAAAATGGGATAAATCTCTCTCGGTGAAGGAATGACTTAGGTCAGCCCCTAAGTCAAGGAATATCAAAAAATATAGGAGTTATAAGAATGTGGTTAAAAATTTAGGGAAAAGAAGAAGATAGTGAGAAAATTGGAAATACTACACTTACCTTGTGTAGTGAGTAAAATGTGACTTTAGTAATGGCTTCCAAGTATAAGGTTTTGGTCACCCTTAATGTCAACCACCAAGGTCAGCCCCTAAAACTCCAAAAATGAAAATGGAGTGTAAAAATTTGGAAAATAGAAAGAGAAGAAGAAAGTGTACTAAAAATTCAATTTCTTACCTTATAGTCCAACTTCTTCACAATTTTTCTTCAAGATGACTAGTCTCTTAACTTCTTCAAAGGTCTTCTAGGTATACCTCAAAATCAAAAATCAAACTTAAATTAGAAGGTGAAAGAAGTGAGCTAGAAGGTATAATAATAGATTGAAGAAGAAAATTTCTTACCTTGTGTAGTATATGGTTCGAATTTTTGAAGAAAATGGGAGATGAATTCTTGAAGTTTTGGTTAAGTATTAGTGAAGAAGATGAAGAATAGGTAGAGAGATGTAGGAGGATTTTTAGAGAGAGAGATGAGGAAATTCAAGACTTAGAATGATTTTGGTGTTGTTGAATGGAATGGGAAGATTAAAACTTGAACAAATTTTTTTGTTCAACAAGGCCATTATGGCCATCCATATTGGGGGAAAAGAGACAAAAAAATTCTTTGGTTGGTTAGATGATGAGTTAGGGAATAATTGAGGTAATTAGGGAAGAAAGTAATTTTTAGGCAACTTTATTAGGGACAATGGGCCAAAATGCTAAGCTTAGGAAATTTTTAATTTGGTCTTGTTTGACCAATTGATGATTGAAATGGTGGGATTAATTTAAGATGTAGGTTTGAATTAATGGTGTAAAATACACAAGATGAATACACAAGGTGTACATGTACAAGAGTTGGAAGATATTTCTACACCAAAAAAATACACCAATGCCGTCCCCCAAGGGTATTTTGGTAATTCCATATATTTTTTTTTCCAAAATTGATGATAATAGATGAATAAATATCAATCTCAAAAATAATTAGTGATTTCCTTGATCACTTATAAGTCTCATGATCACTTAATCTAAATCGAATTCTTAATTCTATAAATTATAAATCCCTAAAATAAGTAGTCTCTTAAAATTCTAAGGTGACTAATAAATACACCAATAATAATAATGATTGTCACCAAGTGATCATAAATGCGAATTAAAATTAATAAATGATTATGATCACAAATAGAAATTAAAAGAATTAAATGCAAAATATATTTATCATTAATATTTACCCACAAAGTGACGCGGTAGAATTGTCAAATAGTACAAAGACGATACGTGATACAAGTACATGTTCGAATAAAATCGAGGGCTTCACATTCTCCCCTCCTTAAAAGAATTTGGTCCCCAAATTCTCTTGAATAGTTCGGTATTGATTCCTCATGTCTTCTTCCTTCTCCCATGTTGCGTCTTCGTCTCTTGTGGTTCCGCCATACAACTTTAACCATTGAATCTCTCTACGCAACCGACGTGTCTGGCCGTCAATGATTCTCGATTGGTTCCTGTAAGATAAATTCTCCATTAGAGGAGGAGCATCACGAGTGATAATATGCTCGGGATCCGGTTGGTACTTTTTCAATCTCGATACATGGAATACATCGTGCATTCCCGCGCTGTGTTCAGAACTCGAGCCTCGGTAGCCAACTTCCGATCCTCCGCAAAATCTTGTAAGGTCCAATATATCTCGACTTAGTTTGCCTCCCTTCTTTGGATTGATCAATCCTTTCCGTGGCAAGAGTCCGAGAAATACTTCATCTCCGCTTCAAATTCCAAGTCCTTTCTCCTCTTGTCCGCGTAACTCTTTTTAGGCGCTCCGAGTCCGTGCGGATTCGTTCCTTGATCAACTTGACCTTCTCCATGGCCTCCCGAACTAAGTCGACCTTTGGAATCGATGGTGACTTTCGTTTCTCTTTTGGAGTCCATTGGTCATCAATCTCCCAAAGTGTAGTGGGGATCTACACTTTCGTCCATACAAGGCTTCGTAGGGTGCCATCCCAATCGTGGGCCGATAATCAAGTATTATAAAGGCGAACTCGGCCAATGGTAAGTGCGAATCCCAACTTCCTTGAAATCCAATGTGCGTGCTCGCAACATGTCTTCCAGGGTCCGAATTGTTCGCTCCGATCGCCATCGGTTTGCGGATGTCTTTGCTTGTCTTTGAAACTTAGCGAGGTACCCATTCCTCATGTAAGCATTTCGCACGGAGACAAACCTCGGGTCTCATGACACAATGTCGATTGGCACTCCATGCACCTGGATGATCTCTCTGATGTAAATTTGCGCAAGTTTCTCGCAAGTCGCCGGTTTTCTTCATGGGTAGGAAGTGTGCGATTTTGTGAGTCGGTCTCGACTACCCATATAAGATCATCGCCTCTGCCTGGTCTTGGTAGATCCGTCACGAAGTCCATCGTTATGTGTTCCCATTTCCACTCGAATTCTCAACGGTTGTAACAAACCGTGATGGTCGTTGGTGTTCACTTTTACTTGTTGACAAGTCGGCATCTCGCAACGAACTCGCTACTGTTCTTCATGTTTGCCCACCAAGAATGTTGTTTCAAGTCCTTATACATCTTGTTTCCTCCCGGATGTATAAATGTATTTCAACGGTGTGCTTCGAGAGGATTCTTTCCTAAGTTGCTCATCATTCGGACACAAATTCTATTCTCAAATCTGATGATCCCATCTTCCCGTACCGAGAATTCCGATCTCTCTCATTTGAGTATCTTCTCTTTTAGTTTTTGAAGTTGCACGTCAATCCCCGTGTTACTTTGATCTCGTTTAGTAGATCGGGTTTAATCAAATATTAGCACATGAAATTCGAAAGTCATCGGTTCTTGTCGGATTCCAAGTGCTCAATTCTTCTAATGATCTCCACTCTCGAATCATTAGTCCTAGCTATACTCGCCTTTACTTCAAGGCGTCGGCTACTACGTTAGCTTTCCCCTGGGATGGTATTGAATATCAAAGTGATAATCTTCTATTAACTCCATCCATCTCCGTTGCCTCAAATTGAGTTCCTTCGAGAGAATAGATACTTTGTGCTCTTATGATCCAGTAAACCGTGAATGTTGTTCCGTAGAGATAGTGTCTCCATTTCTTTAATGCGAACACTATTGCCGCCAATTCCAAGTCATGCGTTGGGTAATCGGCTTCATACGGTTGAGTTTCCGTGATGCGTAAGCAATGACCTTTCCTTCTTGCATGAGTACGCTCCTAGTCCTTCCTTTGATGCGTCATCAGAGACGACAAAGTTTTCTCGTTCCCTTTGGAAGGGCTAAGATCGAGTCGTAGTAAGTCGTTCTTCACTCTTGAAACGGCCTCACACTTGTCATTCCACTCAAACTTGACTTGCTTCCGGGTTAGTCGAGTGAGTGGTCCTGCTATCTTGGAGAAATCCTGGATAAATCTTCGATAATATCCAAATAGTCCTAAGAAACTTCGATCTCTCATTACGGACTCGTTGTTTCCATTCAACCACCTGCCTCAGTACCTTCAAGGATCTACGGCGATCCCTGTGTCGGATACTATGTGTCCCAAGAATGCGACTTCACTAAGCCAAAATTCGCACTTGCCGAATTTGGCATACAAACTTGTGCTCGTAGTGTCTCTAAAACAATTTTCGATGACGCTCATGCTCCTCTTTAGACTTAGAGTATACGAGTATGTCATCAATGAATATCACTACGAATTGATCCAAATAAGGTTGAAAGACTCGATGCATTAGATCCATAAACGCTGCTTGCATTTGTTAGACCGAAAGGCATCACTACAAACTCGTAGTGTCCATATCCGTCCGAAATCTTTGTTTTGGAAACGCCCTTCACTTCGATCTTTAACTCGATAATATCCTTGTTGTAAATCAAACTTCGAAAGTACACCATCGCTCCTTGAAGTTGATCAAACAAATTCGTCTATCCTCGGGAGGGGATATTTGTTCTTGATGGTCACGCCGTTAAGTCCGCGATAGTCTATACACGTCTTAATGTGCCGTCTTTCTTTTTGACAAATAAGACAGTGCTCCCCAGGAGACGTCTTGGTCGAATAAATCCCACATCCATCGCTTTTGTAATTGTGTCTTCAACTCTTGTAACTCAACAGAGCCATTCTATACGGCGTTCTAGCAATCGGGCGGTTCTGGTAATACCGATAGTGAACTCAACTTCCTATCCGGAGGGGACAAAGTGGTGAGTTCTTGTGGAAATACATCTCGTATATTCCGATACTATAGGTACTTGATTAATTTGTGTCTCAACCTTAGGTTTGTTTATTACAAACGCCAAGTACCCTTGTGCCCCTCTAGTGATCGCTTCCTCGCTTTCATTGCTGAAATGATTGGGGCAATCTTAACTCGTGCTCTTCCCGAAATTTCCACTTCGGGCTTATCGGGTTCACATAGTTTAATGGACTTGCGATGGCGTACCATTTGTGCATGGTGTGCGGACAACCATTCATTCCCAATATAATGTCGTATTCGATATAGCAAAGAAGATCAAATCAAAGCAGGGGAAGTTTATCTCATCAATTTTAACTTCGCATGCATTATAGATAATGTCTCATTATTCGGCTTGCGCCCATAGGAGTTGATACTTCTAAACCTATAGGCATATGTTCCATGCATGCATGCAACTTGTGTACAAAATGTGGTGCGACAAATGAATGCGTTGATCCAGGGTCAAATAGTACTTTAGCGTAATGGCTGATACTGTAAGCGTACCTTCCACCACGCCTGTTGCCTCCGGAGCCTCATGTCCAAATAGTGCAAATGCTCGAGCAGGCATCCTCGCCTTGCATTACCCTGGCCGTTAGCCGGCTTCACGTGGTTGCACTGTTTGGTCCTGGTCTTCGTATTTCTGACAATCCTTCACCGGTGTTGATTACTTCCACAAACAGAACACCTTCCATGTTTACGCCACAGTCATTGGCGTATGTCCCTTTTTGGCAATGTGTACATACTTGGCCCTGTTTTCCCTGTGACGTCCTTTCCCTTTTTCTCTCGTTTTAACAATCCCCTTCGAATTTTAACAGCGGCCTTGATGGTTGTCCCATCCGCTGTCCTTTTTTGAGATCGTTTCGATGGCCTATTCAAATTAATCGACCAATGCGGTTAAGTCCCGACTCAATGCGGAGAGTCGCTTATCACTTTGCCGAGTATGTTGTTATTTCAACACCAAAAGTTGTTTCGAGTTCCAGCTTGATCCCCCGTGTGAACTTATACAATTTGTCCTCTTCTCTTGATTGTTCTGGGGCATATTTGGATAACCGATGGAATTCGACTACATCTTTGGGCCACCGACATGTTCCCCTGTCTCAACTTATGGAATTCATCCCTACCGCCTCCTTCACGACTTGGGGTATGTATTGTTCATTGAATTCACTAGAAATTTTCCCATGTCCTATCTATTTGATCATGTTCCCACTTTCTCTCAACTGTTCTCCACCAATCTCGAGCAATGATTCTAGTCGAACACGGCGAGCGTAACCTTTTGTTCCCCCTGAGTATTGGAGTGTATTGAAGATATTCTCCGGTTTCCGATCCATTCTTCTCGCTTTCACGCATCCGGTTCCCCTAAGAAAGTCGGGGTCGAATCGTAAAACCGCTCCAAGGTGCGGTCATTCGTCTCTCGAGTAGGTTCATGGTTAGGGGCCGACGAGGCTCCGCTTTGTTGCCTCATGAAAACTAATATCTCGCTGCAAGGCTATTGCATTAGGTTATCTCCTGCGATTGGCGGAGGAGGTGGTGGCACTCGGGGAGGGTGCCCGATCCCTTTGCGCATCATTGTACCTTTGGGGTATACGGCGGGTCTCTCCGCGTCCACGGTTTCCACCATGAATCTGAGTTTAACTACAATACAAAAATGAATGATTCCAATAAATATTCGCGTAAAACAAGTTATACCGCAAGGAGAGCAACATAAGTACACAAGACATAGAATAAGTAGAAAAGATATATCCATTAATGTGAAAATTTGAATACATCCGAATGAGTTCATACAACAAGAATATAAAATCGAAGATAAACTAGAGTCGGGATACAACTTGATTAAGGTACAAATCGAAACAAAATACAACAGGATGGAATTAAGCATCGGCTAAAATCTATCATATAAGTTATCTACTCGGTGAGGTCGCCGTCATCATCACTAGCGGCCTCGTCTATAATCGGATCTCGATCGGGAGGTACCACCTCGGCGTTAGCCGCCGGCTCGGCAAATCGCCCCTGCTCGATCCGGAGCATCATCGAGTGGGCGGCTTCAAGCGCCTCGGGCTCTTCATCTTCCATTGGATCTCATCGATCCTCTTCGGGATCTTCTTCAGATCCTCCTCGGGATCCTCTTCATTATCACCTCAAAGTTGGGCATGGGTTCCGCCTCGGGTGGTGGCAACGGGGCGCATTAGCCGCTAAGCGGCCTCCAAAGCAAAGATCCCGCCGAGTTAAGGCATGTGTGAGGTCCTCTATCACCCGCATTTGTTTGATGATAGTATCTTCGAGACGATCGATGGTGCCTCTCGACATGTATGTCTCCCTTTCCCACTTTCCGCGGCCTTCCTCGCGCGTTCCATCTTCGTGCGAGTAACTTCCAAGTGTTCCCGATTGACGGATTTGATCCTCACGAGCACGGATGGTATCCTCGCGATCCTTAGCAAGAAGGGTAAGATCGTTCTTCTCCTCTTGCTCTTTGCCGGAGGTGTGTCGATTCTTGGTTGCGGCGTTTTTCCGCCAATTGCCGAGATAGCTCAAGGTATTCCCGTGCCGGGTTCGTGTATGCCCTGAAGTAATCACGTTCGCGGGCCTCCAATAATTCCCACCGATAGGTGGCATCGGCTCCATCCCGAACAAGCCAAACTAAGAAGGATTAGTCTGAGTAAGAAAATATAGGAAAGAACAAGGAAAGAATAACTAAGGAAAGTCACAAGAGTCAACTAAGTCAAATCAAGTATGACTATAGATTCTCCAAGTATAAATTCGACTTAACATAAATATCAATAATACGGTTCTATGCCATTATTGAAATCGATTTCACAACTTAATTAGTCAAGTCACGGTGACTACCCAACATAATCCGAGGGTCCTATCCGGGTTAGCCTCGGTGTAAGTTTCCATCTTACTAGCCGAGCTCGATACCATAACTCGCCACGCCCAAACGTGACGCGACAACGATCAATCACTTAAACAGAAATTAAATCAACAAATAAACCAAAGATACCAAACTCCAAGTGAAATAGAGTCTAATGCAAATGAATTAAAATAAACACGAGTACAAATTACAATCTTAAAGTCCGGCGGTATCCTAATACAACCCAAAGATTATCCGAATTAACTTACACCAAACAAAAATAAAAATGAAGGAGTTCAACAACAAATAAAAGTAAAAGTAAATGTCGCTCCACATCACGGATAGGGATTCAATCAAGGTAGGTTCGATGTCTTCAAATGAACTCTTCATCTAAAGGTTAGAAAATGGAGAGGAATGAGACAAAATCTCATTGGATGGGGTGATCGTGTGCAAGTGTGGCGATATAAATAGTTAATGTGAGAAATTTAGTTGTATGAAACGCGTGAGCAATGATGCATGATTCCACACCCACCACACAAGTGTCGTGATAAATATATTAAGTAACATACTTATATATTTTAAGAAAATTCGTGGTCACGCATGCACTATGGTTCAAGCAGACAGAGGATTGCGTGCACGATTTGTAACGCCAATCCTATGCAAGACAAGTAGCGGCGCGTCTGCGGTTTGTGTAGCGCCAACCTATGCAATACAAGTAAGCGGTTAGCGTGACGGATTTGTAGCGCCAACCAAACGGGTCCGATTAACTCCTGAATCGGGTGGATCGACAAAATGATTCCTTCGTTTCTTCCTTGTAACTCCCCGAGCAAGATGGTCCAAGACTGTCACCTTATCGCTCCAGTGAGCAAAGACAAAATCCACAGCGAGCTAGCAAGTGCTCGGATTTGTCATAATCATGATTATACCTCAAGTACTACGACCCGCTTCCCTTGGACAAACTCCGTCCCTCGCCTGCGGGATTAGGGCGATGGGGCCTAAGAGTGGAATAGCGGCCAGCTGCCTTGCCCCATCCCCGACGTATCCATTCCGACCGTGAGCTCGACACACCAAGTTGACTCAGCGGAAAGTAAACACAAGTTCATGAAGTCAACCAGCAATGAGTATTATTATTGATTCTAGAAGCGAGCTCATGAAAAGTTTTCAAAAATTTGCGTAAGGTAATTATGGCGTTGGTGGAGTTATTTGGATGAAAACGATTATCGGGAGGATAAGCAATCTTCGATATCTTGAACGATTAGGTGGAACATAAGTCCCAATTATAGATTCATATCGCAAGACGATGTCGCCCGCGATCGGGTATTAATCGCCAAGCGATCCGATAAGTCAAGGGGTTTTTGAGAAATTAAAATATTTTAATTAAATATTAAAGTAAGAGAGTCCAGGGCTATTTCTTTAAAAGAAAATAATTTGAGTTAGGTCCTTATAAAAATAAAATTTACAATTAGCCCCGTTTTGTCAAAACCAATACTTTTGGGGTTAAAAGTTAAATAAATAAATGTCCCGACCTTGAAAAATTATGAGGTCAGTTCCTAAATTCTCTAAATTGTTCAGAGATTCAGGTTTTTAAAGTTTTGAGGTCGAGTTTTTATAAAATTCTCACATTGGCCCCAAAATTGTTAAAATTGTCATTTCGGGCCCTAAGTTTAAAATAATCGGAACTCACAAACCGGAAGGGCTTCTAATATGATTCCAGTTGGAAAATGTCACTAAGGTTAGTGGGATATTGGGACAAAAGCAATTTTAAAACGTCACAAGTATAGGTCCCTTAACTTTTGAAAATCTCATTTTTGTCCCATTTTGAAATAATTGCCTTTAAGGCTTTTAGGGTCCAATTGTTATGAAATTTGAACCTTGGGTCCAAAATATAATTATGTTATAGGTAAATTAGTATTTCCAGGTACATGGGCTGTATAAGTCCTGAAATTTCATTTGGGTCCTCAAGTTTAATCTTTTACAATTTGGTCCCTCAAGTTTTATAAAATTCTTTCCAAGCTCTAAACACTTGGATTTTTGGAATACACTTAAAATATGTTATTTCCAGTCCCTTAAGAGTTAAAATTTCAAATTTTAAAATTAGGGTCTGGTACGATTCGAAATTTGCAAAATAGCCCTTAAACTTCTCAAATTTTACAATCTAGTCCTTGGGCTTTTAAGGGTTGATTTTATTTATCTAAAAACTCTTAAAACACTATTAAAATGTCAAAACATCATTTTTGAACCTGAGTACAGTCCCAAAATCGAAATTTACAGAGAGGTCCCTTAAGTTTTATTTTCTTGCACTTAAGTCCACCAACTTTCCATTTTTGCATTTTAAGTCCAAAAATCGAAATTTAATCAATTATGCTCGACTTGTCCAGGTTATAGGCCATACAAAACATAGATTTCAAGAGTCATAAACATACATATCCATCCCATACAAGAATTGATCAAATATGACAATAAAGTGTACATGTATGTCCTAATTTTCGATAAATCGCATTTTGAGCAACACTTGAGAAATTTTTCAACTTGATACAAGAAAATAGCATGCAATACATAATATATATCTCAAATGCTCAATAACAAAATACTACATGCATTTTTATGAATTAAAGCACCTAGAAGTTGAAAGGATTTTTCCACCCACCTTAAAGATCGGTTTGTTGGTGAAAATGGGATAAATCTCTCTCTCGGTGAAGGAATGACTTAGGTCAGCCCCTAAGTCAAGGAATATCAAAAAAATATAGGAGTTATAAGAATGTGGTTAAAAATTTAGGGAAAAGAAGAAGATAGTGAGAAAATTGGAAATACTACACTTACCTTGTGTAGTGAGTAAAATGTGACTAGTAATGGCTTCAAGTATAAGGTTTTGGTCACCCTTAATGTCAACCACCAAGGTCAGCCCCTAAAACTCCAAAAATGAAAATGGAGTGTAAAAATTTGGAAAATAGAAAGAGAAGAAGAAAGTGTACTAAAATTCAATTTCTTACCTTATAGTCAACTTCTTCACAATTTTTCTTCAAGATGACTAGTCTCTTAACTTCTTCAAAGGTCTTCTAGGTATACCTCAAAATCAAAAATCAAACTTAAATTAGAAGGTGAAAGAAGTGAGCTAGAAGGTATAATAATAGATTGAAGAAGAAAATTTCTTACCTTGTGTAGTATATGGTTCGAATTTTTTGAAGAAAATGGGAGATGAATTCTTGAAGTTTTGGTTAAGTATTAGTGAAGAAGATGAAGAATAGGTAGAGAGATGTAGGAGGATTTTTAGAGAGAGAGATGAGGAAATTCAAGACTTAGAATGATTTTGGTGTTGTTGAATGGAATGGGAAGATTAAAACTTGAACAAATTTTTTTGTTCAACAAGGCCATTATGGCCGTCCATATTGGGGGAAAAGAGACAAAAAAAAAAAATTCTTTGGTTGGTTAGATGATGAGTTAGGGAATAATTGAGGTAATTAGGGAAGAAAGTAATTTTTAGGCAACTTTATTAGGACAATGGGCCAAAATGCTAAGCTTAGGGAAATTTTTAATTTGGTCTTGTTTGACCAATTGGATGATTGAAATGGTGGGATTAATTTAAGATGTAGGTTTGAATTAATGGTGTAAAATACACAAGATGAATACACAAGGTGTACATGTACAAGAGTTGGAAGATATTTCTACACCAAAAAAATACACCAATGCCGTCCCCTAAGGGTATTTTGGTAATTCCATATATTTTTTTTTTTCCAAAATTGATGATAATAGATGAATAAATATCAATCTCAAAAATAATTAGTGATTTCCTTGATCACTTATAAGTCTCATGATCACTTAATCTAAATCGAATTCTTAATTCTATAAATTATAAATCCCTAAAATAAGTAGTCTCTTAAAATTCTAAGGTGACTAATAAATACACCAATAATAATAATGATTGTCACCAAGTGATCATAAATGCGAATTAAAATTAATAAATGATTATGATCACAAATAGAAATTAAAAGAATTAAATGCAAAATATATTTATCATTAATATTTACCCGTCAAAGTGACGCGGAGAATTGTCAAATAGTACAAAGACGATACGTGATACAAGTACATGTTCGAATAAAATCGAGGGCTTCACAAATTCTCCGGATAAACCTCACTTGCGAAGAAACTATTCATTTGAGAAATTGGTATCCAAAATCCAAAAACGTTAAATAAGTAAATAACATTGGTTGAAATTAAAATTAACACTTGTTTTCTATTGTTACACAGGTTACAAGAAATTGATAATCCTATCAAAGTGCGAGAATTAACAATGATCCAGATAATGAAAACTTCAAAGGAAGTCGGCCTGAACGAAATCATATACAAGCGAGATAGATACACTCTCAGAGGTACAATTAAATATTATTTAATACCATAGTTTTTATGATGACCAGCTTGTATATTTTTGGGAATTATAATTTTTCTTAATTTTTTTATTTATCATTTACAGGATATGTATTGTTGTTTCAGAATTTAGGGGTGTAAACGAATCGAATCAAGTCGAATATCAAGATATTCTATTCGTATTTGACTCATTTAGAGAATATTCTTATTTGTATTCTTTTAATGTTCGAATACAAAAATTGATTCTTATTCTTATTTGAAAATATATTCGAATATATACGAATAATTCGAATATTCGTATTCGAGATCCTAACCAATATTTATATACTATTTCTAAAAATATTTGATTAGATTACAACAATAAATTGTTAAATACATCAACAACATATTAATCACTAAATACATCAACATTTTTTTTTTATTGTTGATTCCATCAAAATATACTAAAAGAAAATAATTATATATGGGCTTATTAGATTGGACCTTTTATAAGTCGATATATGGTTTATTATACATTATTAATCTATATATAAATAAATATATACTTGAATGTTAAAGATTATATATATGTGATTTATATAAATATAAGTATATATATAATATTATTCGAATATTCTTTCGAATAATCGAATCGAACATCATAATGTTCATATTCGTATTCGCATAATATATTAATCAAAATAAATATTCTTATTTGGATTCTTATTCTAGTTTTTCGAATTCGAATATCAATATACGAATTCGAATGCCGAATCGAATAAAAAAGATTCGCTTTTTTAGCACCCGTATTTCAGATGAGTTATTGAAAGAATTGAAAATAAATCTTCCGGTATAACTCTATATTTGCTTCATTTTTAAAAGTAAACACTTTGCGACTTGCAACAAATGCGAGGAAAATGTTCTAACAGTACTAAGATATTAATTGAATTTAAAATCTTATATAATTTATTTATCCATCAAATGCTAATTACTATTTCGTGAACTATAGATATCGGAAAAGATCAAATCCACTTCGAAGGAGGACAAAAACAGAAAGACAAGGTGCGTCTACCAAACAAAGTGGAGTGGCAAAGGCGCAGATGAAATATATAAAGGAAATGATGAAAAGAAGCAAACACCGGATATGAACAAAATGTGAGGGAAGTTTAAATTTCAACCGACGACAAAAATGTTGCAAGGTATGAAGAACAAAAATTCAAAAAAATTGACCAAATCAAGTAAGAAATTATCAAGAACAATTGTCAAAATCAAACATGAGAAGGCTCGTCACTTCAAATTGTGATATAATTCTTGTTTTTAATATGTACTTTTTGATTCTTTGATCGTAATTGTTGTAGGCAAGTTAAGTTTTAGGAACAATTTGACTTGGAAAAATGTACTTTTCATTGAAAATGATCATTTCAATTTGTTTGTCATGTGTTTTCAACTTATTTTCAACTCGCTCACCATGTGTGTTGAGCATCAAGAACAGTACTGCAAGAACACTCGAGGATACAACAATTTTTAAATCTTCTTCAAGTGTTATTTTGATGTACTAATGGAAATCGAAGTTGGTTTATTAAAATTTCAAATTTAATAAATTAATTAAATTACACGGATCACGTGCAACGCACATGTATCTTACTAGTATCTATAAATGTATATATGTTTTTTTTTTTACATTCGGTAATATATGATCATAAGTACTTTAATTATTTTTCGAGGTTATTCTAAAGTGTCTTTGAAGGCAATCTAGCACAGATTACCAAATCGCTCAAACAAATAGGTATTTTAAAATCTGTACCTATTCTTTATATTAAAATTACATGAACTGTTATGTGTTTTAATATAAAACTAACCAACATATGTTTTTTTGTTTCAGGATGTGCATAACAATACGAATAATAGTTGAAACAACAGAAGAAAAATACGGCACAGATAAGTAAAATACTACTCAACTTGTTTACATATTTAATTGTTCCTGATTAACTATAAAAACTCATACTAAAATTTAATAAGAATCAATAAAAAATAAAATATATTTTAAAGGAAAATACCGTCGTGCTTGATGATATTTCTCTTCCGTTTGCCGCCCAAAACTACAGAACCTGTTAGCTTTCTCATTCTTGATAAGTTGTATACAGTTTTTCTGCTGGTGCCTAACCTTGTGTATGTTGTTTCTGTTCTGTCAATCGATGCTTTTGTTTTCCTGCTACTTGTGCTTTGAGATCAGTGTATTCTGAAATTAGTGTGGATCAATTATAATTGTGGGAATATTTATACTGAAAGAACGATTCATTTTGAAAAGGAAATATTTAAAGGAGTGAGTAAATTAAATTGAGATTTCTATTCCTATATTTATCTATACATAAACACTGTCGATCTTAGTAGTTAAGGACATTTTGGGCAAAATTTGTCAAATAATTATTTTTTGGTGTATATGAGGTAACTCTTATGATTTTGTGTATCATATATGATATCTTTTGTTTCAATGAAATAAAAATGTTATAGATATTGACGTCATCTATCAATTTATAGAAACAACCACATATATTATCAGAAAATATATCCACGTAAATTTAATTGCAATTTTGGAAAGATATATATGGAAGTGAATAAATCTAATTTTGATAAGTACTTGTGCCTGATTATATGCAATTTTCGTCTGGTAATGATTTATATTAGTACTTGTGCCTGATTAACTAATTGTATTGTGTATTTATCTTTTTGCTAATGATTGTAATGTGGTCCGAATTGATATTGTTGGCAGTAATGTTGTGATTAACTTTTTTATATTATGCATCATTCTATTGCTTTTTATTGTATTATCTCTTATGTAGATTTGAATTTTTTGATTATAAGTTACCCAAAAAGATCCCGAGCAAAAAAACCACTTGACCCTACACCTCGAGTGTAGTGGAATCTGTTGTTCTTAGGTTCTTACATTATTGTTTTTAAAATGTCACTCTAATTTTTTCGATAGAGTTATTTAGTTATATGTTGTAGAACAGTTTTTTTTGATATAAGAGATGTATCGAATACAAATATCTAAGCGCTTAAAAAATAATTCAAAACCGCAATCACAAAGTTGTTTCATAATATTTAATTTTTAATCAAATTAATATTAATTTATTTGAATATAATATAATAAAAATAAAATTTAAATTATTACATAAATAACCTTCACAAGAAGTAAGTTTTTGATAAAGTCAAAAACTTTGAATTACCCTTGTCACAAGAAGCTTAAAATTCTAAGAATTCTTTATGAAGCCTACTATCGAATACAAAACTACAAACATCCGAGATAAAAATCATAAGAGATGTATCGAATACAAATATCTCGAGCACTTAAAAATAATACAATAATACAATCACAAAGTTGTTTCATAATATTTAATTTTTATTCAAATGAATACTAATTTATTTGAAAATAATATAATAAAAACAGAAATTAAATTATAGCATAAATAAATACATTTTTGATAAAGTCAAACTTTCAATTTTTGACTATTTAGTACGATTGGGATATTTGAGGTATTTTTTTATTTTCATCGAAATATTAGTTTATTTTTTCAGTTTTTTTAGAGTTAAAAAATTAGCCTTGTCAGTAAGGTAAAAATCATAAGAATTCATTATGAAGCCCACTGTCGAATACAAAACTACAAATATCTGAGCTAAAAAAATGAGCAAGTATAATCAACATATTATTGGACATATAAATAAAAATCAATAAATCAAATTTCAAATCTATATATAAAAATCAAAGAGCCCATAATTCATGGGCAAAATATCCATAAAGAAAATTCTCTAAACATCTGAGGATCATTATTCAAAAATAAACTTCAATATCAATAGTTCTTAAACAAAAACAAAATAAAATCCTTCTAAGAAAATTCTAAATCTTTGTTTCGTCCTCCACCTTGATCTTGATCTCTTTTTTCTGCATCTTGATATTATTAGACGAAGAAAAGTCATCCAACAATTTCCTTTTAATCGATGAACTTCCACCAACAACTTCATTTTTTCTACAGCAACTTGTCAGGCGTACTGACCTCATCCTCAGAAGAATTACCATCTTTTATGTGTTCACTATTATCTTCCTGAAGCTTTGACAGGTAATCCGATTCCTAAAATAAAATAAAATTTATGATATTAATCAACACCAAAAATTTAAATCATATAAGAAGCTGCAAAAAAATATAATATCAATGGCAAAAGTAGAATATTGCTTAAACAATTCAGGATCCACAGTAAGCCTCATAACCGAGAAAGCTCCCGTAAAATGCTTAACCTGATCGGCCTTAACTTGCACCTTAAAAAGCAATTTTTTATCCACTAATACGGCTAACTCGTCTGGAATATCTTCCCAACCATCTCTCTGAAAGAGAATTCAAAAGAAAATATCGAATAATAAATAAACTTACTATCAATACTATCAAAATTTAAAACTAGCCAATTGAAATAAAAAAATACCTCAGCCAACTCATTTTTCAAAGTAGAGCACGATTTTCCAATCAAAGTCTCGCACTCTCTATCCCAACACAACAATGGTGTGTTTGCACTATCATCACCAACCTCAAGTTGGATCCTATACCTTCAAGAATTATATATTAAAATGAAAAATTAGGAACTATCTATAACAAAAAAATATCGAAAATGAATTTAAATGCCTGAAATTTCTAGAATGCATAAATTTGTCACAACGCTCACAATAAAACTTATCCCCAACTTGTGTGAGCTTCTTAGGACATTTTTTGCATGATAGATACCACCAATCTTCAATAAAAGAGAAGATTGTGGCACTTATCCATAAACTCCCAACCTATTTTTAAAACAATAAAATCAATAAATAAAATATATCAAAACACGAAAAATAAAAAATAATAATTTTTAGAAATGGTAAAAGAATTCAGTATGAAAATTTAAAAATAATCATTTTTAGAAGTTAAAAGAAATACCTCTTCATTGGCATATAGCTGATCAATTAATCGAAATGGGGATTCACCGGAAGCTAAATCCTCTGGTATAGACCTTGTTACCGGGGTACACATGACTTATGAAGCGGGCCGGGTTGTTGCTCCGCGTATCTCGATTAAAAGTTATCATACTTTATTAAACAGTTTGATCAATTTTAAATTAACATAAATAATATCTAATTGTCAGACCTCCTCTTAAAATTACAAATCTCCTCAGCTCCATCGTTCACAATCAGCTTAGTCACATGATATGTGTTTGAAACTTTAACTTGCTCTGAAACAAAATTTAAAAGAAATTCAAAAATTGATCAAAAATTCAAAAAATTGAAAATCAAAATAATTCATGTTGTTTAAATAAATATTATATATTACCTCGATATACTTTACTTTGACACATTTGAAGAATTATCACCAATGGCTCCAAACTATGTTGATCAAGATACGGTAGAATAGCATCCACATATTCCTCCCACAAGGTGCAAATTATGCGATTATTCCTAACAAAATTCAGAAAATTATTGATAATATATTATATTAATATTAAAATTAAAAATCACATATTAAAATACTGAATTTATAAACTCCAAAAAATTAACATTTTCATGTGTTTTTCAAATTGCTGGTATCAGAAAGAAAAGTAATAAACAATTGAAAGATTTATAAATATAAGTTTTTTTTTAAATATTAAACAAAAAATAACGCATATTAAAGAAATTAAAAAATAATTTGTTAATTGAAAGGAATAGAAACATTCAGACTATTACATGTGCGAATCAAATTGAAACCATTTTTCCATAAATCAAGAATAAACATAATTTAATAAAATAGAACTTCAAAAAATATGAATATATGTGTTATTCAAATTGCTGGTATCAGAAAAAAAATAAATAAATAATTGAAAGATTTTTAATTACACAGTTTTTCTTAAATATAAAACCAAAAATAATGTATATTAAAGATATTAAAATTTAATTTGTTAATTTAAAGGAACAGAAAATTTCAGAATATTACACGTGCGAATCAAATTGAAGCTATTTTTCCATAAATCACGAATCAACACAATTTAATAAAATAAAACTTCAAAAATTATGAATATTAAATAATTCTTACTCCAAGTCTTCAAGGGTGATATCAATGAAACGTGTTAGCTTGCCTCCAAACTCCTTCATTTCAGCAGATTGCATAACGACGACCTTTCCAATTATATATGTGTAACAAAAATAAACAATAAATTAAAATATTATATTAAATGTTAATTACAATTTTCGAGTATAAAAACTATAGAACATACCGAAGAGCATGGTACCATCAACCCCGTCAGCGATTGGCAGTTCCCTAAAGCTTTTAAAATTGAACATAAACCTTGGAAGTGAGTTTTCACCAAGCTCATAAACATAGGGAAAAGGACATGAATACCCCATTTTCCATACCCAATCCCTGCAGTACCCATTTTCCGTTGATTTTGGACAAAAATACAAATTTCCGCTGAATTTTGATAAAAATACCCATTTTTCGCTGATTTTGGACAAAAATACCCATTTTCCGCTGATTTTTTGCGTTGGTTTCTTTGTTGTTTCTTTGTTGTTTCAAACATGTTTGTTGTTTCTTTGTTGTTTCATACCTGTTTCATTTATGTTTCTTATATGTTTCACTTAGCCAACTTTTCATTGAATTCCACAGTTGCATGGAGAAAATCTCAGGTGGCATACCACAATGGACAATGGGAAGAAAATAGAGAGTATACCAACTTTGTTCCAGGGAGTTGGTGAATATTTCCGTTTACTTTAGCTTTGGGATAAAGATTTATGCTATCTGCAAACTTTTTGAGTCTCTAATCAAATAAGTAAAGTTTCTTCCCAGGAGATGGATGTACAATACAGATTGATTTAATTTTTCAGATACACTAATTTGTTATCATTTGTAACCATGCTTATACTTTGCTCAATTGTGCTTATGATCACTACATCTTGCTACTTTCTTTAATTTCATCAACATGTTGAGTTTATTCATGTGAAAACTGAAAAAACCCATGTAAAATCGAGGTTTTGCTTTCATCAGCTTACTCATCCTTGGGTTGACAATTACTCCCTCGTGATTCTAGGATATAAGATATATTTTTGTTAAATAAAAATATGTTTCTAATAGCGTTTTTTTAATAATATTTTTCAAAAGTTATAAAATAAATTAATTAATGGAATTAATGGTTCTAGGACTGAGTCTAAGATTGGATTTAGTTTAAATATGAGTTCTTAAAAGTTTCAATATTCCCGAGTTTCGAATGCATACAAGCTCACTCCAAAACACACGACTCATTAGACTTTAGATCGTGCTAATTTACTACAAATTTTTATCACATGATCCCCTATTTCACAATTGTTTCTTACATGTTTCATTTATGTTTCTTACATGTTTCAACTGATTACACCATTATTAAAGATTTACGTAACAACAATTCTCTAAAATCATTAGGAAGTGGAGGTAGAATCTCAATGTCGTTGTCATCGTCATCACCATTTTGCAGCTTCAACTTAGCATGATTGTGAAGCAGATGATCGAGCCTTGCTTGTTCATTCTCTATCTCGAACGCTTCGATGTCCATAGCCTTCCCAACAATAAAGTGCTTGGCATAACAACCAACAAAAAATCCCACATTCACTACAAAAAAAAATAAAAAAAAGATACACAGTCAGATAGATAACACAACAAATCAAAAACAATAAAAAAGAACAAAATAAATGGAAAATACATAAAAGAACAAAAGAAACATAAAAGAAACAACTTCGAAACAACATCGAAACAAACGAAAAACTTCAAATCACAAAATAATAAAAGAACTCAGAAAAATCAAGGATGCATCAATTACACTTTGGTAGTATGAATAATATCATCCAAACCCAAAGGATGCAATATTTTCTTAAAGACGCCGCCGAGAAGCAAGCCAACGACGAGAGAATATGCAATTGGATATCTGACATCAGAGACGTGGCTCAAGATGCCGACGATGTCATTGAAACCTTCATTCTCAAAGTCGACACCCCAAAAAGGACCGTGGGTCACTAGGCGGTGCCGTTATTTACCAAACCATTTGTACCATCTCAACAAGGTCAGAAAAGAGATCGAGTCCATCTAGGCTAGGCTCCAAGACATAGAAAAAGGCCGCGAGAGGTTTGGGATTCGGAATCTCGGCGAGGGGATGGTTTTGCCGTCCGGGAGACTAGAAGATGTCGAGTGGCGGCGAAGATTGGCTCATTGGCAAAAAGACAAACACGTGGTGGGCTTAAAAGAAGACGTGGAATTGCTGCTTGGAAAGGCAGTTTTTGACGAGAGAAAGGATATTTCCGTTGCCACTATCGTGGGGATGAGCGGGAGCGGAAAGTCAACTCTTGCTAGGATAGTATACAACCATGGCGATGTTACTGCTGGATTTGAGCGCCGTGCTTGGGTTTGTGTTTCCAGTGACTTCAGGCCGAAAGAGGGTATATTTGGGAAGGTTAGGAGCGGGTTGGGTAAATTTGTGATAGGGTGGTATTTTTGTCTTTTTTTTGAAAAATCAGGGTATTTTGTGTAATTTCCTCATAAACATATGTCTTGCCTTGAAACATGATTTTATATTTCATGGATGATGTCTTATATTTATCTGTGTAATGAAGAACAACAAAATCTTTTAGGACATAAACATACCCTTCATTAAGCTTATTTCAAAACTGTGCTACATGCATCTTCCTAATTGTGCCATGCATCCTATCACCCTGCGAAAAAATAATTAAATTTAGCATAAGTTTTATAAATCAAATTATGTTATCTTGCGAAAAAAATAAATACATCGTAAAGCTTTATTACCTCAGCATCATGGAACACACATTCCAAGCTTTAAATTTGGTTCTTGTCGTTATACATCGGCTTCTCATAGAGGCGGACCAACCTCAGCTTCATATCCCATTGACTTTTGCTCATGTTGATATCCTTGATCAAAGAGAATAGTGGTGCCATCTTTTGATTATGGTTTGTGAGATTTCGAAAGTCAGAGAAATTGTTATGCTCGATTATGAAATAATGCAGTGAGCATTTTTCAACAACAGAAATCACATTTTTATAAGAGGTCGAAAAGTGTAATTATAGAAATAAATCTGTCTGTTTTTTATGAGATTATCTCGTTTATTTAGCATATCATTTTTTTTCCAATTAAAAAAATAATTTTTGTACTTATATATAAATTAATGTCAATTGTTGAATGCTATAGAAATTATACAGGGAATTTTTAATATATTAAATTTTGATTTAATTACCACATTTAACAATGTGCAGGATTTGTTTCCATTAAATTATTTACTGATCACTTTGATTATGAAAAATATTTGATTAACTCGATACATAATCTGAAAAATGCTGTGAATTTTTAAAATATTAAATTTTTGATTTAATTACCGCATTTAACAAGGATTTGTTTCCATTAAAATATTTACCGATCGATTTGATTAGGAAAAAATAAAATTTGGTTAACTTGATACATGATTTGATTAAATTAATATATTTAATGATTATTGATTGATTACCATAATAACTTCACATGGATTTGTTTCACTGAATAAAAAAATTGATTACCTTTATATGAGATTTGATTGCATATGCCCGAAATCGGGTTTTTATTCAATTTCATACCAAATTTAATTTGGATTTTATTCGATTTCAAACCAAGTATAATGTCAGTAATCGGAATTATTTTTTACTAATTGTGGAAGGGTCGTTTAGGCGGGAAAAAGTTTTTTTTTTAACTATTTATAAGTGACTTGGTTATTATATATATAGATTCTCTCACAAATTTTACTATTCACTCACTCACACATTTCTAACTATCAATCATATCCAATCATTATTTTACTATTTTTAAATCAAATCAAGTTTCATCATTACTTTTTCATCTCACATCCAATCACACTATCAAAAATCATCTTTTTTCTTCTATTTTTTTTACCACTATTCTCTAGCAAAATGAAAATTTTCAAAATGAAACTATATCCAATCGCGCCCCTAGTCTTTTACCCATGCAGTGCATGAGTGGATATCCGTGAGTCCTTCATTTTGTACTTTGATATGTGCTTTTTCCTCATAGTTCTCTTACTTATATCTCTATGCATTCTAATAATCTTAATATAACATCAGACAATAGGAGGAAAATATATATTATTTAATATTTTTTATTAATAAAGTTAAAAAATTATTATACCTTACAATCATGAAAAATAATATATTCAAGACTATATATTTGGGTTCAATCTTCGAAAAATGATTTTCATATATTCGCGCAAGGTGCAACTTTATCGCCCATTTCGTTTTAGTCATGTATATATTCTTTATAAGCGTGAAGATTGGTGCCATACTATTTTTTCAAAGTTGTAGTAGTAGTAAATTCGGATGCAAATTTATTTTCAAAAGCTATTTGTATGAGTAAATTGGGGGCAAATATGTTTGCAAAAGTGGTCGTGCAATGAATAAAAAATTAACACACATAAAACTAAGTACAAAGAGTTAAGAAAATAAGAGACAATAAAACATAATTTGGCATTATTATTAATTTTATTATATTTTGTCATTTTGGAAATTTATGCTTTTTGTGGATTTTGTCATATGTATTCATGTTGTTAGGTCAATTTTTAATTTTTCAAAATTTTGTTAGGAGAATTTGTATTTATTATTTGGATTTTCTAATTATTATGTTCTATTCAAGTTCTCATATTTGGTATTTTTCAGACCATGCGATGCACAAATTGTATTTTTATAAAAATATTTTTTGGTGATTGTAAAAAGTTTAGAATTTCAATAAAAAACTAAATTACAAATATAAACTACTTTGATTATAAACCATACGATTAACCAATAGAAAAATAAATTATATAAACTATAAAAAAACATCTTTAAATACAAAATATTTGGTTGATAATAAATTTTGTGAATGTAAATTGTATCTATTATAGAGAATATTTATCTATAAAAATATAAAAGTTGGAAAAAAACATTAACTTCCCAATACTCAATATATAATATTTTAATTTTAATACAATCAGTAATAAAACCATTTCAAAGTCCAAATAAAATTTTAAAGTCGGATGAACATTTGTCGAATTAATAAATGAATTAAAAAAATCATATTTTGTATTTAGCAACATAATATAGGGAAAATGAACATTTCAAAAAACAAAAAAACTATTCTATTTTTATATTTACACATATATCAAAAATAAAAGATCAAATAGACAAATTCATATTTAATAGTCCAAATGTACAATTTTGAAAATCAAGTATTGAAATACGTTGATAATATATAAAATAATTTCTATTAACATGAAAAACATGTTAATAAACATTAAAAGTATGTTAATAATTTCTATTAACATGAAAAGTATATAAAAATAATTTTTCATGTATAAAAGTTATTATGAATATAATTTTATATTAAATTAAAATTAATTTCTTCTTACATAAATATATATAATACTATTTATAAATATAGTTGATATATATAATATTTAAATACATATTTTCAGATATTTTATTTAATTAAAATAAATATTTTTTGTTTTTGTAAGTAGTATTTTTAATTGAATTTCATCAAATAAAATACAATTCTATATAATTATAAAAAAATTGGTGAAGCCCAAATAACAATTATACATATATCATAAATAACTAAAGTATATAATATCTAAATTGATGACCAATAGCCCGAATACGCAATTTTTAAAGTCCATTACAAAATAATAAGTAAACTATCTTAAATTGTTTTATCTAATATGTTTATATTCTATTGTATATAAGATTGAAAAAATATGATTAATTAGATATATTATACGTCAAATGGATAAAAAAACGAAAAAGTTAATAAATTTTAAAAAAGAAATAAAAAAGTACAAATATAATAATTAATGCATTACACACACAGATTTGGAAAGCTAATTTTACATAATTCTACTTTTTATGTAATTTTAAAAGTGATTTATATAAAGAAAGTATCAGTGCGGTTTGATAATGTTGACTACCAAAAATAATAAAATTCCAAAAATTTATTATTTTTTCCAAAGATTTTTATTACCTTTTTTAGAAATGTAGTTTAAGCTGATCCTGTCCCCGAGAACACTGCTGCAACCGCCAAGGCTCATTCTCTAAAGCCAATTCAAAAGAAGAAGAGAGCTGCTGCAAAGAAAGCCGCCCGCCCGCAACCATTGACCTCGCTCTTGACCCAAAGAACCGAGATCGAGAATGACCCTCTTGTACCTTCTCCAATCGTAAGAAAGAAGAGCACTGCCGTGCCTAGGAAGGAAACTACATTGAAAAAGCTGAAAACGGGTGAATCAAGTTTTATATTTGAAGAACCTAAGGAAGTGGAACTCGAAGTTCCTTTGGTTAAGACCAAAAGAAGGTGATTAGTTAGAAGACTGGCCTTGGAAAATCCAACCGAGTCTGGCACTGAGACTGTGAAAGAGACCACTGAAGTCGAAGAGCAGCAGTCTAAGCAGGCTGATGGTGGTGAAGAAACTACTGATATAATTGAGAAGACTGCAGATGAAGGTCAGCAAACTGAAGAAGAAACGGCTATTCGTGAGACAGCTGAAGAAAAAGAAGTTGAAACAACTGACCAAGGTGAGGAGTTAGCTGTACACTCCCCTCAGACATATGCTCAAACAGCTGAGGAGGAGAGGGCTCCCTTTGAGCCCATGCAGGAGGATGATGACCTTGTAATGTTATCTCCTGCATATCCAGACATTCAGGAGAGGCTTAAAACTTGGAGGGCCTTGAAGTTGAGCTTGTCTAGGCACCAATTCAAAAGCCCGGAATTCATTGAGGAGGAAGAATACCTCCTAGAGTTTTTGGGAGATGTTGGTGTACGACCGCCTGTGGATGAAGATCTGCCGCATCAACATCCTGTTCGATAGGAAGGAGAATGAAAAGCTTAAAGTTATTGAGAAGGCCAAGGCTATTGAAGAATCGAAGAAGCCTCATTCTTGTGCCTTCATAGATGCCCCGTAAATGCCTTAGAACCAAATGACAACAAAGGATAATGATATTGAGGAAATTGACCTGCTTTGAAGTAGTGGAGAAAGCCGAGTTTAGGCAAGCTATAAGGAATCCAGAGAGCCGCACGAGCGCAGTATGACAAAAGGCCCCCGGAGAATCTTCCTCTATTATGATTACTCCTAGCCCAAATATAATGGAGATGGTAAGAACCATTGCGATACCATATCTCCCGTGCCTTTGTGAGGATGAAAATTCCGGGAAAGATGGCAATGAAGCTAAGGAAGGTGATGTAGAGGGCACCTTAGTCAAGCCACTCCCGAATAAGGTGTTAAGACACCGCCTGCACGGTGATAACTCAACTGAAACACAATCGTGTCTCGTGTTTCGAGTGACCCCACTCGCCGAGACTCACCGGGTGTGCCGATTGAGGGGAAACTCAAACCACCACAAAGGGTCCTGGAGGAGGTCAGGGGAGACCAAACCAAAGAGAAGTTAGGAGGCAAAGGTGATGTTTGATAAATGGTTTTATCATGATTTTGATGATTTTGATTTTACACCAAAACAATGTTTTTAAAGGTTGTCCAAATACTCCTAAATGTTTTAAAATGGTTTTAATATTTTTCTGAGTATTTCCTCAAGTTTATTTTCGATATAAAATTGGACAACATATTTAATGCTTTTAAGTCAATGGGTTTTTACATTGAAACTATGTTGTCCTAATACTCCCAATTGATCTAAAATGTTTCTACTATATTTTCTGAGTATTTATTGGAATTTATATCGGACAACACTTTTTGTGTAAATATTTTATTTCTTCTAAACTATATTTCTAATGTTGTCCTAAATACTCCCGATCGGTTTAAAATGTTTTTACGAATTTTTCGGAGTATTTCTTGAGGTTTATTTTTGATAAAAATCGGACAACTTGTCAATGAGGAGGTCGACCGGTCGACCGGCGAGCGACTGACAGACCGGGGAACAAGTTTCGTGAAACGTAAAACTTGAGAACTCTCAAAATTGTTCATCAACCGGCCGGTTGCACATAGGCTCGACCGTCGAGGTGCACTTGACCGGCGCCTGTGTTAATTTGGTGCTATTTGTTTCAAACTCTATTTACGTGCGACCGGTCGCTTTTAGTTTGACAAAGAAAAATATAACCGTTGTGCAGAACCATTCTTCCTTAAAATGTGGGATTGTTCTATAATCTGATTTTTGTATCCTTATGAGACAACCATATTTATTTTAATCTCTTTGTCTTATTTGTAGACAAAAGAAAACATGGAGGAGCCCATGAAGGAGCCTATGTTGGAGGAGCCTTTGGAGGAGCCTATGTTGGAATTCAAATTTGAAGGCTCTCCTATAAATAGATGAAAGCTTGAGGGATCAAATACAAGACTTGATACAAACAACAAGAGATATCACAAGCACATAATCTTTGTTATTCATTTCAACATTCTTGTTGTAATAGCCTAAGTACTATCACTTTCACATCTTGAGGTCTGAGCTTTCATTCTTGATTACACTCGCACTTTTGAGTTGTAATATTTTTCAAAGTGTAATCTTGATTGTAATTCATCAACCAAACACAAGATATCCTTGTGGTAAGAATACACTTGGGTGATCTAGGTGATAGGTGTTTCAAGAGTGTGGTGCTCTTGAGGTGTTGAAGAATTTGGTATTCTTCAAGATTGAAGATTGTGGTGATCTTCAAAGGTGCCGTTGAAGGAAGATTGTGGTAATCTTCAAAAAGGAGATTGTGGTAATCTCCAAAGGTGGTGTTGAGAGTTCGGTGCTCTTCAAGTCGGAAGATTGTGGTGATCTTCGCAAGGTGCCGTTGAGGATTGTGGTGATCTTCAAAAGAGATTGTGATAATCTTGAAGGTGTTGTTGAAGAAGAGTGTGGTGCTCTTCAAGGTGTTGTTGTAAGTTGGTGTTGTATTAATTTTTGGTAAATTAATAAAATCTTTTTTTCTTTTTGAAATCCATCCCTGGATATACTTGGGGTGGTAGAGGATTAGGCCCTAGGTGGGTTGAACCTCTTTAAATCGACGTGTGTTGGTTACATTCCGCACCTTTGTTTTTATCTTGGCGCATTTGTATCGAAAAAGAGGGCGAAATCGAAAAGATGGAGATAATCTATTCACCCCCCCTCTAGATTATCGTAGCCGCTTGGACTTACAAGTGGTATCAAAGCCAAACTCTTTGGCAAGCTCGTTTCACATCGCGAGTGAAGAGAAACGATCGTCGGCTACGAACGAAGCTCAACTTTCCGGCACCTCCACCACCAAGCCACCTCGGTTTGATTCCAAAAATTTTATATTTTGGAAAGAAAGAATGGAATGCTATTTACAAGGTTGCGGGTTTGACATTTGGAACACCGTCATTAATGGAGAATCCATTCCGATGAAAGATACACCACACACCTCAAAAGGCTTCAAAAAGCTCAATGATGAAGAGAAGAAAATCATCTCCTTAAATGGTAAAGCTCTTAATATTTTACATTGTTCACTTACCACTTTGGAATTTGATCATGTTGTAGGTATTCGATCGGCACATGAAGTATGGCAAAATTAGAAGCCATCTATGAAGTATATGCAAATGAAAGGAACAACTCAAAAGCATCTACTTCACAAATGAATACAACATCAAATCCAACAACATGGGATAAGCCTTCTACAACCTCCCATGATGAACAAGTTGAACAATGCCTCATGGGCATCGAAGAAGAAAATGAGGTAAGTTCTAAAACCTCTACTTCTTATGACAATGAATTGCAAAATGAATATAGTGACTTGCAAAATGATTATGATGAGCTACAAGATGAATTCCAAAACTTACTTGTTAAATACAAAAATTTGAAAAAGGAATTCATTGTTTTAAAGAATGATAAGGATAGTTTATTTACTTCCTATAAATCACTATCTTGTGCTCACACCACCACTCTTGACAAGGTTAGAAACCTTGAAAAGAAAATAGTACTCTTGTTGAGGATATAAATTGCTTGAAAAATGATTTATCTAAATCCAACTTGAGTACCGATAAGATGACCAATATTGTTGATTGTTGTGATAATTCAAACTAGAACTTGATCATAAGCTTTAAGGGTGTCAATCACATGAAAAGGAATCAAGTCTCTAAGACGTTGGTCATTATGCTCCTAGAATTATTACATGCTTTTATTGCGGTAAAAAGGGTCATACGGTAAATACTTGTCGGGCTAGAAATAGCTCCAATTATTGTTGGAGACCTAAAAGTCTCAAGACTAATCCCAAAGGACCCAAACACATAAGGGTACCACAAAACAATGTCATATTAGGTACCCTGAAATAATGATCGAAGAAAATTTATACCGCCAAGAAGACATCAAATGACCGTTTCATTTGATCAAAGAAGGAGAAACTATTTTCGACAAAGCCAATTTCAAGAAGAGGGTATAATAAAAATGGGAAGAACACAATCCTTGAAATGGCAAAGACATCATCAACAAGATAATTTTCAAAGAAGAAGAGACTTTCAACAATGGGAAAGCAACAAACCTTGAAATGGAGCAATCAAAGAAGTCATCATCAACAAAGTGACTTCTCAAGGGAAGATATCATCAACAATGGGAACGACACAACCCATGGAAATGGCGTAATTGGTAACCCGTATCTCCCTATTTAAATATGTATTTTATTTTGTTATTATGCATGCTTTTATTTGTGTCTTAATTGCAAATGAGTTTTCAAATATTTATTTTTTAATTAAGGTCTTCAATATATACTTGTGCTTTTAAAATATTTTTGAAAAAGAAGACCTTATATGATGTTTTTAAAACTCTTGTGCATTTTTGTAGACTAAAGTGTGTTATCATCCTTTATGATTTTTTATGGCATGAGCTTACTTGTGATATCTCTTAGCCTACACTTTTATCATTATGATTTGTGCTAGATATGTTTTAAGAATTGTGTAGGATTTACATATTTTCACAAATGGCCATTTACGTCATTATTTGTTAAGAAAGGCATAAATTATCGAGGCACGTTTACTTGTGTTATTCTTACTCTTATAGACTCGATATATGTATTGCCATGTACCTATGTGCTTGTTTTTCATAGTATTTCATACAAGTGCCATTAAGAGGATTTTTAGATTTTTTGAAAGGCACTATTCGATATTTGATTGCACATATTTGCCATATCAACTCTTGTTCAAATACTTCTTTTAAATAAGGTCTCAACTATATGCTTTCGGATTTTCAAATTTCAAAAGAGACCTTTTGTAGCTTTCTTAAGCTTATTTGAACTTGCATGATTTATTAGACTCTTGATGATCTTCTAAATGCATAGTATGTGTTTATTGCTTCATGGTCTATATATATAGTGTCTATTTATACTATGCTCTTATGCAAGATATTTTTGTGATTGATGATTGAGGCATGTTTTTACACTTGGACTATTTTTTCTTGCTTATATAAGCGATGCCGTCAATGAGTTTGTTAAAGTTGTGTAGATGAGAAATGAAGTACTCCAAATATTGTTACCTCAAAATATTTGGATGTAAATGTTCTATTATGAACACCTTAGATCAATTGGATGCCCTATGATGATAGTGATGAAGAAGACAAAAAAAAAGGGTATTCCGGAACAAACTCGATGACCAAGGCAACAATGGTCGAACTAAGGTGAGGTTAGTGGCTCGAAGGTATTTTCAAAAAGAAGGTAATTGATTTTGATGTAATATTTGCACTTTACTTGCTCATTCTTGTTTTAAGAAAATTTCAAGCTTTACCAAATGGATGTTAAATCCAACTTTCTAAATGGTTTTATTCAAATATAAGTCTATTGAGTTTAAAATTCTAGGCCAAATGATTTTTATAAAAGGCCTTGTACGATTGATAGACTTAGCTATTTTTGCAAAATGATTTTACAAAAGGTAAAGTTAATACTACACTTCTTGTTTTGAAAAAGGACAAGGTTGTTTACTTGTGCAAATTTTTGTTGATAATATTTATGGTGCTACTAATGAATATTTGTGCAAGATATGTTCTCTAAGTTGATACTAGGTGAGCTTGAGATGAGAATGATGGGGAGCTCAATTTCTTGCTTGACTACAAATTATTCAATGCCAAGAAGATAGTTATATAAGAACTCTTGAAGGAGTTAAGCATTGAAGGAAGAAGAACCATCTCAACTTCTATGGCTAAAGATTGACAAAGGTTGAGAAAGGCATATCGGTAAACAAACAAATTCGAGGTATGTTTTCTCTGTATTATTCATATAGACTCGACATTCCATATGCCTTATGTCTATATGCTCGACTTCAAAAACTATCCCAACGAATCTCATTAAAGTGCTATTAAAAGAAATTTTCAAATATTTGAAAGGCACTTCTTCTTATGACTTGTTGTATCCAAAGATTTAAAACGCGTTCTTATTTTTTTCGGGATAACAAGTTTGGTATCTATTATACGGTTATTCGTATTCAAAATTTGTTCGTCATCATCGAACTAAACATATTGAGATTCGATATATTTTTAAGGGATTGTGATTTTTAACAAAAACTTGAGATATGTTTAATTCCGTCTCAAGGATAACTCGCGGACTTTTTGATCGTTAACCGCCGAGTATTTTACCTCATTTCGAGCTTGATTATGACATAATGTATATTGAATGAGGTCTACGTTTGCATTTTGCACGTTTTAAAACTTAGGGGCGAAAAATCGGATTTTTGGATCAAATTTCGATTTTCAAAATGAAAAGAACCACTGGCCGATCGGGCAAGGCCGGCCGCCTCGCCGCCGTCGGCCGCCCATGCCCTGACCGGCCGCTCGATGATTTTTTGGCTAAAAATAGTTCTGTTTCCGGACTTCGCCATTTTGGCTTATTTTGTCCATTTTTCGTCCCTTCGCGAATTGCACCCAAATTTCACTCAAAATTTGTTTTATTGCATACATTTTATATTTTGGGGATTATCTAGCTCGGTTATCATCATCATTGCTCGACTTTACCAATTGAATGGTAAGAATTTCACTATCGTTAGCTCAATTGGGTTGAACCCTTGAGTTTGTGGCTTATATGTAATTTTCTTGATGCAATTCATATATATTTGTGATGAGCTTATTGATTGTTGATGAATGATATATGTTATATTGCATTTGGTGATGAAAACTTGGCTTGATTTCATTTACAAGGGCTATATATATCTCTTTCAATTTTTACGCCCGCCAAGTGTTCGATAAAACGTTTTAATGAAAAAAAAAAAAATTCATCACCTACATGATTCTCTCGTTTTCAAAAGGCTTATATATTTATGGAGATCATGTTTTGCTTATCAAATAAGTTTTCATAAACCTCTACAAGTCGTATGATTCGACTCTTTCCTCCTATTTGGTTTATAAGCTTCAATGTTCAAAATAGCTCGATACATCGGTTTACTTGCGTACTTTGATATGAATATATGATGTCTTTATCGTGCTAACATTCTTTTGATGATTCCAAAGGGGAGAAACAGGTTATAAGCTCTTTAGCTCAAAGAAGCTAAGAAAAGCTTAAAGAGAAAAGCTTAAAGAAAAAGAAGCTATAAGTTGTGGCTATTGAAAGCCATAAGTCGTGGATCATATCTTGTCCACTCTTGGGGAGCTTTAAGTTTTGATACTTAAGCTCAATGTTGAAAAGCTAAGCCTTTAGCTTTTGATTTAGTTGCTTTTTATAACTCTTGTTGTGCATGTTGATAGGGGAGCATTTGTAATATGTGGTTTAATATCTCAACTCCCATCCTTGTGCTTATATTGCGCGAATTGTTGTCGCTCTCAACGGATATTTATTTTTTGACCGGAAAAATTGTTTTGTTTTCAAAATCGACCTCGTTAAAATTGTTTTGGTTTGTAATCATCAAAAAGGGAGATTGTTTGATAAATGGTTTTATCATGATTTTGATGATTTTGATTTTACACCAAAACAATGTTTTTAAAGGTTGTCCAAATACTCCTAAATGTTTTAAAATGGTTTTAATATTTTTCGAGTATTTCCTCAAGTTTATTTTCGATATAAAATTGGACAACATATTTAATGCTTTTAAGTCAACGGGTTTTTACATTGAAACTATGTTGTCCTAATACTCCCAATTGATCTAAAATGTTTCTACTATTTTTCGAGTATTTATTGAATTTATATCGGACAACACTTTTTGTGTAAATATTTTATTTCTTCTAAACTATATTTCTAATGTTGTCCTAAATACTCCCGATCGGTTTAAAATGTTTTACGAATTTTTCGAGTATTTCTTGAGGTTTATTTTTGATAAAAATCGGACAACTTGTCAATGAGGAGGTCGACCGGTCGACCGCGGCGAGCGACCGTACACAGGAACAAGTTTCGTGAAATGTAAACTTGAGAACTCTCAAAATTGTTCGGTCAACCGGTTGCACATAGGCTCGACCGAGTGTGCACTTCGACCGTCGCCTGTTAATTTGGTGCTATTTGTTTCAAACTCTATTTCTCGTGCGACCGTCGCCCTTTTAGTTTGACAACAAAAATATAACCGTTGTCAAACAGACCATTCTTCCTTAAAATGTGGGATTGTTCTATAATCTGATTTTTGTATCCTTATGAGACAACCATATTTATTTTAATCTCTTTGTCTTATTTGTAGACAAAAGAAAACATGGAGGAGCCCATGAAGGAGCCTATGTTGGAGGAGCCTTTGGAGGAGCCTATGTTGGAATTCAAATTTGAAGGCTCTCCTATAAATAGATGAAAGCTTGAGGGATCAAATACAAGACTTGATACAAACAACAAGAGATATCACAAGCACATAATCTTTGTTATTCATTTCAACATTCTTGTTGTAATAGCTTTAAGTACTATCACTTTCACATCTTGAGGTCTAGGCTTTCATTCTTGATTACACTCGCACTTTTGAGTTGTAATATTTTTCAAAGTGTAATCTTGATTGTAATTCATCAACCAAACACAAGATATCCTTGTGGTAAGAATACACTTGGGTGATCTAGGTGATAGGTGTTTCAAGAGTGTGGTGCTCTTGAGGTGTTGAAGAATTTGGTATTCTTCAAGATTGAAGATTGTGGTGATCTTCAAAGGTGCCGTTGAAGGAAGATTGTGGTAATCTTCAAAAGGAGATTGTGGTAATCTCCAAAGGTGGTGTTGGAGAGTTCGGTGCTCTTCAAGTCGGAAGATTGTGGTGATCTTCGCAAGGTGCCGTTGAGGATTGTGGTGATCTTCAAAAGAGATTGTGATAATCTTGAAGGTGTTGTTGAAGAAGAGTGTGGTGCTCTTCAAGGTGTTGTTGTAAGTTGGTGTTGTATTAATTTTTGGTAAATTAATAAAATCTTTTTTTTTTTGAAATCCATCCCGGATATCTTTGGGGTGGTAGAGGATTAGGCCCTGTGTGGGTTGAACCTCTTTAAATCGACGTGTGTTGGTTACATTCCGCACCTTTGTTTTTATCTTGGCGCATTTGTATCGAAAAAGAGGGCGAAATCGAAAAGATGGAGATAATCTATTCACCCCCTCTAGATTATCGTAGCCGCTGACTTACAGTGAGACCTTGAAAGAACAACAGACCGAGGTTAACGAGGCTCGAGGCGGTGTCTCGCCTCAAACTTCGGTTGCCATGCATGCCAATAAATAAGCCGATCAACTAAGACAACGGATGGAATTGAGGCCACGGAGTTGAGACTCTTGTCCATGAAAGTAAAATCCACGGAGTTAAGATTCCGATGGATTCCACCAAAGACCCCAAGCACTCCGTCAAATGCTAAGGGAATTTATGTCGAAGACCCTGCTCGATTGAGATCGCAAAAAGGGAATGTTTGAAGGCCCATCAACGGTTGAGACTGGGCCGAGGTAATGAAGGCCTATAGGAGGTTGAGACTTCCTAGGTAAAAATGTTGTTGAAGAAGTGCCACCCCTCGGGAAGAAAAAACATTTAAGAAGAGAAAATAAGTGCTCTTCATGATTCTTAGGAGAACGTTGATGTTGAGTTCTTGGGAACCGATGGCGGCCGAGTCGATCCAATTGAAAGGAGGCAAGCCGATGAAAAGGTCGCTCCTATAAACTTTACAATGGTTGATGGCCCACTTCCCATGGTGCCATCACCTTTCAATGACGCTGATGATTCAGCCGAGGACAAGTCTACTCAAAAGGAAGATACTACTAATGTTGAGGAATCTATTAAGACAGTTGAGGATCGATCGGCTCGATGAGCTAACACAAATGACTACACAAGATGCCGATGACGCCAGACAACAGGCAGAGAGGCACATAGAGTCAAGAAAGTTTGAAGGAAAAGTGAAAGGCTCCACAGGTCGAGGATGTGGAGATTCCTATTTTTCCCGAGGATCTTTATGCTGACTACTTTCCTTTCGAGGCGTATGTACCCTTGGAAGCAGAGTCAGCTGCTGAAAGTGCTAGATACACCGTTCAATTCCCAGCTGAAAAACTTGGAACTCCTACTGATACAACTATGGTGCCGATTGGGTTTGATTTCGATGTTGTATGGCGGAAAGAGCAAGCGATCGATGTAGCGATGCGATCATTCGCAAAGCCTTCAAAGCCATTTGTGCAGAAATAGAAAACATGGAGCATGGATTCGCAACACTCAACCAACGGCTAGACAACCGTGATGAAAACATCATAGGAGATATCTGAGGAACAGTCTTGAGAATAAGAGAATGGATTGGGAGGCACTGCAGCGTGAGCAGGTCACATACTTTAAGTCCCTATTTGCAAAAATGGTGATCTGGAGCTTAGACAATGCCAAATTCCAGTGGCGTCAGAGGGACCACATGTTTAGGATGGATCAATCCTACAAGAGTGACATGGAGTTGCTCAAGGATCAACATAAGGCAGAACTTCAGAAAATGGAGGCCAACATGCAAAAGGATATTATGGTGCTCTAGATCGGGCGAAAGAAGGCGATGGCGGTAGAGACGCAGGCTCTGCGATCTGAATTTCGAGCAGCCTACTCCAAGACTCACAACAAGCAAGACATGACAAATAGCAAGATTGATCTACTCATTGGTGGAGTATTCCCTCAATTGGCTCTACCCCTTGGTGATGATGCCAAAAAGGGGGAAGATGAAAGTAAACAGCAAAGGAGTGATAAGGATGGAAGTAAGAGAGAAGCAAGCAAGGGGGGCAGTGAAGTGAAGAAGCCGCCCTTGAAGATGATGCTTGCTGAGACCCCTCAGCAAGGTGAAGTGACAGCCTCAATTCTCAGCCAACTACCTAAAAAACTGTCCTTAGAAGAGAAAGCTGATTTGGCATACAAAAAGTCAAGACAACAAACCATTGAAGCTAAATTCGAGAAGGTAGCTGAGAAACATTCTAGAAGGATTAAAGAGATAAAAGCAAGGTATGAAGGCCCCCCAACTGTATTGTTAAAAGACTCCCCAGCTGTAAGACCGCCTCGAGAGATTACAATGCCTGATGTAGGATCTGAGCCGAGATCCCTAGAGGAGTTTCAAACTCTAGCTGCAGAAGGATATTTCAAGAACATGACTCTACCCCATGCGTTGGACTTGTATTGGGAAAATGGACTCGACTTATGCAAATCGGCTAATAGGCAACGAGTTCAAGTAGTCGGTAACAGGCAAATCACCCGTCACAAGACACACTCCTAGAGGAGGAGCTGAGTTGCAGCGAGGAAGAGGAAGGTTTGGCAGTGGTGAAAGAGACAGAGGTACTCCACCGCAGCCAAGACCAAAAGATGTTAGATATGTTGATCCACGAGAAGAAGGAATCAACTACTCACTACAGGGCATGATACTCTTTGCGAATATTGAGGTTGAAAGAAAGAATGAAGAGGTAAGGAGGAGACAAGAAACCGAAAATGAAAGGCTTGATGTGAATGGGTAGAAAGACAGAGAAGGAGGACCCTCTTTGCTAAACGAGCTTATGAAAATAAGGAGGGGAAGGAAGAAGACAGAAAAGATGAAAAGAGCCGAGGAAGACATGAGGAGAGGCGAGGATGAAGAGAGAAGGAAGTAGTAGGCATCAAGCACGAAGGCAAAACCCCTTCAGTGTATTTTACTTAACTGTAAATACAAAATTTGTAAGTATTCTGTCAAGCCTTAAAGCTCTGATACTTGTTGTAAAATTTTGAGTTTAGACTCTGATACATTTGTACAAAGTCTTCATAGCTCTGATACATTTGTATAGACATGTATAATTCTGATACAGTGTATAGGTTATACTTTGTAAAAGCTTTGTAAAGTGCATTTGTAAAGTACAAGAATGATATGTTCAAATAAAATTGACATGTTCTACACATACATTCTTTGTTACTGCACTATTTAGTTTGCTATATTTATTTAAGTTTTGGCATGATCAAAAAGAGGGAAATCATTAGGAAAATTTATGTTTAGATTTTGATGATACCATGTAAAACTTAGATTAGGAAGTTGGCACCCCATTTTCTATGTAATTCAACTTGTAATAGATATGGCTGAATAAGCTGAGTTGAAGTCAGCTATGTTGAAGATTACAAGACTCGACTGAAGATCGAAGAGGAGACCAACCGTGTGTCAACTTGTAAAGCCAGTGAAGGTTGATCAAGTGACGAAAAAAGTCAGTCTTAGTCGGTGATCGACATCTAATTCATTCCAAAATGATTGAAATCGAATGTCAAAGGGGTATGCAAATGTGACAAAGACTTGAAGAAAGATGAAAGAGATCCCTTGTCAACACAAGTCAAGTTTCTTTGGAAATAGGGCGGTGTCAAGTCACAAAGAATAAAACTATTTTTTGAAAGAGTGCAAAAAGCAAGAAACGAATGAGATGTACACGAAATCCTGCGGAGATTAAGGAAAGTGCGAGCATTTAATTCATGGTGCGATCCTCATGAATGCTTTGCAAGACAAGACAAGACAAGACAAGCCAACAACCTACGAGTGTGATTGAAATATATGTCTATCTCTTCAACGGACATAATTTCAAATCTACACTATAAAAGGCCGAGGAAGCGAGGAAGGTTACGAATTTCATAAGACTATCAAGCGCATTCAAGCAAGCAATAACCCGCAAATTCTCTCAAGCTTTCAAAGATATCCTCAAGCCAAAAAATTCGAAGGAACTCAATCTAACACATTCAAATGAAGGAAAGATTACTTCACCGAGTTGAAGAGGAAATTCTGTTTAAAGAACAAATGGGTCTACTCTCCAAGGTTGAAGGAGAAGTAGTAAGGTTCAAGTTCGAACCGAGGCTTTAGACTCATTGGAGGGTTGTGTTCAAGAGTTTGAAGGAGGAGTCAAACAACAGACAAATGTTTTGTGAAGAAGGTTCGAGTCTCGGACCAATCAATTGTGTGATCAAAGTCGACTCGAATCTGTTGACCGCTTTGTAATGAAGATCTTGTTAGCTAGTGGATTCCTCTAGGAGTTGGAGAAGAGTGGATTAGAGGAATTACCCCATCCTCGAAACACTATAAAAATTGCTTGTGTCTTATTTACTTACATCACTTTTAATTCTTGCATATATTTTATATCTCTGCTAAGTTAAAATTGCTAACTCTGTGATAATAACAATTGCTAAAATAAGTGTTGCAAAACAAGTTTAAAATCATAAGGGTGAAAAGTATTCCAACGATAAAAACCAAATCAATGTTATTCTAAGTGTTAGTTGAAGCGGTAAGTTATACTATCAACAATTCGGTCGAGTTTGTTGTGTGGGTAACTCGATGAGTAAGCCAACCTAGCTATTCCTCGAGGACTAATGTCGATTTGTGTAAAACTCAAAACAATTTAAAAGGACTAAATCAAAAAGTTGGTAAGATTTATTATTCAACTCCCCTTCTAAACCTTACTCATCACCCCTTAGGACCTACAATATATAAATACACATATTAAGTATTGTGTTAAAATACTCAATATACTCTTAATTGATAAAAAATATTGTTTTGGAACAAAACAAATTTAGGCATTAGTATTTAGTTGCAAAATGATACATTAATCTACTATCTACTATATTATTATTATTATTATTATTATTTATAATCTTATATTTATATTCATTATTATTATATTATTATATAGTATATTATATTGTATTATATTATATCTTCTAAAGTCTGAATATTACTGTAAATCTTTGATTGGACTAAAATACCCTCTTGATATATTTATTTTAATGGTAATAGAGTAATTTATAATTTGGGATAACTTTTAGAGTATTTTAGGAGCACAATATCTGAATAAATCTGAACCACGTGGAACCAAAAGTCCGAAAAGAAATCCGAACGCATTCGTCATTCTTTCTCCCTAAATGCATTCTTCGATGAAAGCCAATTAACACAATTCTGATCAAAGTAAAAGGACCCATCACCAACTAACGAATTATGGTTACCAATAGAGATTTGACGGATGGAGTTCTCATCACCAACTCAGACTTAAGACGGAAGCGTAATTGAATCCTTTACATATCCTTCTTTGTCTTTTTTCTATTCCATTTTATTTTATTTTCTGTTTTTTCATTTGGGAAATTTGATCGGTTTAAGGCATGAGGTAATCCAAGAAAATTTTATCGAGTGCTCTTTGCATTCTCCTGTCTCTCAAAAAGATACCTCATTGGTATTGAATTCAAATGATGATTAACAATTGTTTATTCTTCAAGATAATAGTAATATACTACTTTGAAAAACATATGCAAGGATACATCTAATTCTCAAGTGAAGCTGAATCTCGGTGCTAAACTTCATTATATAATGAATTATCATTCGAATGACTATACGCAGGCATTTTGGTCATTTTTCCCTGCATCGGGGTTTCTTTCTTTTGTCCTATGTGTGTGTTTTGTTGGGTAGTGGGAGAATTGTGATGTAGGGCTGTTAAGTGTTCTATCCTTTCTTATTTTTTGTCTGTCATCAAAGTGGACTATATCTTTTCAATTGTATCATATGCCTACTACATTTAGTGTTTCATTCACCATGTGTACTTTTTTTTTTATTGAGGCCAACAATGACAAAGAAAAATTCTTTTGATGTTTGCAAGTTTTGTTCTCTGTAGTATTTTATTCATATACACTGTGATTATCCTTAATTTTAATAGTAATTCAGATTTAAGATATAAATAAAATTGCAAATGGTGAGAATGTGGATTGTCATAACTACACAGACTCATATATTTCATCACATATTCATGACCCCTTTGCATGTTGAAAATACTGATTTTCATGTTTATTGGTGACATGACTGGCTTTGTGCTACATTTGTATTGGAAATATGTGTATAATACAATGATTTACTTGGTAACTTTCCTCTCTTCTTTTGCTGATTTGTTCATGATGTTGGTAAAAATTATTTGTTTTTCTAAGATTTAAGAATATATTGCATCGTGAATGTAACACCCGGGAAAAAAAAAGAAGTGTATTTAATTAGTTAGACGGTCCATTAGTGAATTATTATTATTATTGGGTTTATTATCCAATTACTTGGCCCATGAGGAATCCTAAAGTGTTTGGGAAACTAGCTAGGGTAATTATATTAGGACTCTTTTGTTATTAGGGTTTTATTATACCACATTAGAGGGGACCAAAAGAAAACACGTTCCAACTCTTTCTCTGCGCCACCACAGCCCCATCGTCTACCATACAACCTCGACGAAGTTTTTCTTCAACGTCATGATCCCTCAATTGCCTTCCCTATTTCATCCTCAACTCCTAAGGTAATTCACTTATAAATTTCGAAATCCAAGTTATACTATTCAGAATTTTCCTAAATTTTAATATGTTATTCTTCATAATGATGTTATCGCACAGTTAAAATTTCATATTAATCCGATGAGTATTTTTGTAGTTATTGAATTTTCAAACTAAAATGCCAGAATTTATGTTGTCACCTGTTTTTGTTTTGGAAAATCCAAACCCCTACTTATACATATCCAAAATTCATGAAATTTTAATATGTTATGTTATTATACGTTTACAATATTTAGTTAAAATTTCATATACTTTTGAGTGGTATTTTATTTTATATGAAATTCGCATTCACGCTTTCCAAATATTGAATATACTCTGTTGCTGATTTATAAATTCTAGAAACCAGGTATAAAGACCTTCAAAATATCTTAATTTTGGATATGTTATGTATTATAAGATTTGCTACCATGTGGTAAAAATATCATATTATTATAACTTATATTTATTTAAATATTAATTAGTTTCCAAAACATTACAGTTTTAGCAATGACAAAATTTTCAGTTTATAAATTTCAAAACCTAAAGTTAACGAATTTAATATTTTATGATTTTTGGATATGTTATACTATGATGTGTATATTATACGTTGTTAAAGTTTGAAATCATATAGTACTATATTTATTTAAATATGATGTTTCTCCCTTAGCTATGCAGGTTTTAATGTTACAACAATTTCAGTTTCACAAATTCAAAATCCATAGCTAAACATTTCGAATATTCGTGAAATTTCTTATATGATATCTATTTTTGAATATATTATCTACTGTAAAAATATTGAATAATTACAGTAAACGGTTTATGAGAAAATATTATTCGATCCCAACTACACAGTGATTTAGTATTGTTCAAACCAACCAAGTTGAACCCTAAACCTTAGGAAAATACCGTGAGCTTCCACGAATGTTATTTTAGTGCTTTCGATATCGAGGTTAATACTTAAGTTTTGACTTCTAGGACTAAGATGTATATATTTCCATGTTAGGCGACGAGGACGACGAGCTCTGAAGTTCAATAGGGATATTGCATCAAATCATTCTACTATTTTTCAAGCAAAGTTTCGAGGTGGGGTTTGTTTTCTAAACTTTATTGTCCTTGTTAAATGCTTAGATTATTTTGCATGAATGTGTAGTACGATTGCTTAGGCCCTATTGAGCCGAGGGACTCAAGAGGTCCGGTCGATGTATCCCTCGGTGGAACCCCTGCGGTGCTACCTATTGTCTATGTCTACGGTTTTTCAAAAGATCTATGCTATGTCCTATTGGATTGTATTTGCATGTCATATGTGAGATATCTGTGTATTTAGTCGGACAATTTTTACTCCATCGAAATGCGTGTCGCTCACCCCATATATAATCAGTTTTTCGGGTTAAGGAGTCGCGATGGTTATTGACGGTGGATAATGGGTGGCCTATGAAACTACTTTGGAGTAATGTCTTTTATTTTAAATGTTTGTTTTCAATTGAGTAAGAAATTATTATACGATTTATGATTTCCCTATGAAACTATAGAGTGATGTCTTTTTCTAAATGTAAATTTTCAATTGAATAAGAAACTCGTTAAAAAATTATTATTTTCAAAGTATTTACCTACGATGCTTTAGACTTTGTGTGATAATTAATTTGTGTTGAGAACAAATGTTCAGTTTCTAGGAAATTTTCGAGTTGTGATAATAAGTGACGAATTACTATGATTTTCTAAGTTTATTTATGCAAATAGACTAAAAGGGATATTTTTCTTTTAGTAAATGTGCGAATTTCTTATAAATAAATGAATATATGAATTTTCTACACTTTATAATTTGCTCCCGCTGTTGCTATTGAATTTTAAATGAAATATATTTACAGGCCTATTTTCTCTTATAAATAAAAGTATGAACGCAATATTTTTCAAAGTTTTTCACTGTCAAGTGGTCTGTTAGAATTATATGTAGATGTCAAATTTTATTCCAAATATGTTATGCGATTGCTTCCGCTATAATTATTATTCTTTTTGAAAAAATTAAATGGCTCGCTATAACGAGTTGTCTTTCTCATGTTTCTTATGAAAAAAAAATATATACGGTAAAATAAATATTTGCACACATTTTATAGTTCAAAATTTCGGGGCGTTACAGTGAAAGCTTGTTGCACAAAAAAATGAGCACCATAATGTGAAATTATTTCCAAGTATCACATGGTTTCCTCCATTTAGCACCATATAAGTGAAATAGGGCTTTTGGGCCACTTATCACCAAAGATTTCCTAAAAAGAGTAAATAAAAGAGAAATTACCAAAAATACCTCAATTTTGAAAAAATATCACCAAATACGCTCTTATCACTTTTGTACCTATTTGTTTTTCCTTTTTACGCTCCCGCATATTTTTTGATTATTTTTACGTTTTTTTTTTTTTTCTTATTCTGTATTATTTTATATGTTATATATGTTGTTTCGATGTTGTTTAAATTTGTTTCTTTGTTGTTTCGATGTTTCAAAATAACTTTTACCTATTTTTATGCTTTGTTTTTTGTTCATGTATTATTTTGTACATTGTTTCTATTATTTTTGTGTTGTTCTATAATATTTTTAATATTATTCGAATAATATTTTGTTGTTTCCATGTAGTTTTTCGATGTGTAGAAACAATTTTTCCCTACTTTTAAGCTCTTTTTATTCATGTGGTGTTTTTAATAATTTTTACGTTGTTTCTAGGTTGTTTCCATAATGTTTTAAAGTTGTTCTTATAATTCTTTGTCGTTTTTTCACGAGTTTTCGATGTTTAAATACAATTATTTACCTATTTTTTAAGCTCTTTTTGCTCATATGGTGTTTTCTATATTGTTTCTAGTTTGTTTCTATATTGTTTCTTGGTTGTTTCCATGTTTTTTATGTTTTCATGCATTGGATCAAAAATTGAATTGTGTTTTTTTACTCATGTTATTTCTATAATATTTTCAATTTGTTTGGTTTTAATATGCATTGTTTTATGTGTATGTTTTTGTTTTTTTATATGATTTTGAGTGTAAAATAGATTAGTTAACGGAGGCAAAAATTTATTTTTTCACTGAAATTTGATTAGAAGAAATTTGTTTGAAACAACAAAGAAATAACAACGTAAAAAAGTCCGAAAATTTTGGCAGGAGCGTAAATTTGTCCAAAAAAAGGACGAGCGTAATTTTGTCCAAAAATCACCGGAAAGTGTAAAAGCCTGTCTTTTCTCCAGAAAAGTGGGGTAATTTTGTCCTTATCCCTAAATAAAATGGTAATACACAAACCAATAATCTCTTATATAACACATATCTGATTTTTTTAGTGCGAAATATAAATTGATCATCGTGGGGTAATAAATAATACATTAAATGCATCCACATCAACTTAAGACATTGGTATTTGATCGTGAAAATCTTTTCACTATACCACAAGTTTATGGTATAACTAGCATGTAGTACTACAAAGCACATACAAGTACAATAATCTCGTACTTCAATTTGAAGTGGTCGAAAGTCAAATATTGTTATCTAAACTAATCTTAAATTATCAAGTAATATCTAATTTTTTTAAAAAACTCGAACTTCACAAGATTTCAAATAAATATGAAAGCAACCCGAGGAACATAATCTCAACATGCTTCATCAATATTAATTCCAATTAATATTTCATCAAAACCAGTTTCTATGTATCTATGGGTTCAATTCATAAAGTAGTTTATTCCCCCCGAAGCAAACAAACCATTGATTAATAAGAATTGCTAGTATCCTTACTCAATAATTAATATTAACTCCCAAAATATCTTAGAATTGAAGCAAACCCCATAAATAGTTATAAGCCTCCCGACTCTATACTCCTTTATGTTATATATTCATTTTTAAGTAAGTTAGAACTCATCTCCCGAATTATGAACTAACAAATAAAACATTCAAATGATTGGCCAAATAATCCACAAGAAAGAATCACTCGAATTCATAATGGAACACAAGAAATCAATTAAGACGAAACAATCAAATTAGAATTAACGTGAATCCACGCTTTCGATCATGCGCCTAGGATCAAGAAGTTTAGCCTAATATATTTGAAAACAAATTCATAGACAAACTTGAAATCAAATAGGTTGACATCGAATTAAGTACAAAATAAAAGATCTAAACTATGAGGATAGAACCCTTCTTGTCGGGATGGATCATTCTTCCAGTCTTGAACTCTTGCGCTTCATAGATGCGAAAGGTCTTGTGTCGTTCTTCATTGTAATGTGTATCTTGCCCTAGAAGTGTGTAAAATTTCGTATCTTGAGGTGTAAAATCGTCTGTCATGTTGTAGGGCTTGGTCTTTCTTTTATAGATGCTTTGAGAGATCCCTGGCAGAGTCCTGATGAAATTAGGAAACAAAATCCACCGACGGACAAAATACACGACCGCGTATTAATACACGGTCCGGTCGTGTATTCTGCTTTTGTCTTTGTTTTGATCTAGAGCAAAGTACACGACCATGTACTATTATACGGTTGGGTCGTGTATCCCATCTCTGAAATTCTTCCCTCGAACAAGTCGCAGGGACATGTAAAATCACACGAGTGCAAGATACACGACAATTTAATACACGACCAGACTGTGTTTTATGTTCCTTATCATTTTCTTTGCGTAATTGATCGTCTCTTCATATTCGGTATTTTTGTCCGGGCCGTCCTACTTATATCTTTGCAAATAAAGCTCAATTTCCTGTAAAAATCACAAGAATTCGCAGTATCACGCCCAACAAAGAAAACCAACTAAAACACACTAAATATACATGCAAATGTATCAAATATGTACCAAAATAAGCCCTTAAATGCACGTATATTTTACACATATCAAATCCCCCCAAACTTAAACCATTGCTAGTCCTCGAGCAAATTAAAAAAAATAACCTCATGCAATGGGGTAGATAGAACAACACAAGAATACTACAAGCACATAATGTTGTTTTTTTATATTATTTCTATTATTTCTGGGTTGTTTCTATATAACTTTTAATGTTGTTCTGTTATTTCTTGGTTGTTTCCATGTGTTTTTGACATTTTCAATGCAATGGATCGAAAATTGGATTGTGTTTTTCTATTCATGTGTGGTTTCATGCGTATATTTATTGATTTTTTATAAGATTTTGAGTATAAAATTGATTATTTAATGAGGCAAAAATTATTTTTTCACTAAAATTTTATTAGATGAAACATGTTTGAAACATGTTCGAAACAACTTTGAAACTGTTAGATCAATGTTTTTAGTTTGATTTTGATGATTTCATATAAATGAGTTTTATACCAAAACAATGTTTCCAAATGTTCTCCAAATACTTTAATACATTTCATTTGATTTTTACTAAGTTGTTGAAGTACTTATTGAACTTTATTTTTGACAAAATCGGACTTCTCTCGTGAAGTGGTCGATTAAGTCGCCCTAGTAGGGAGACATGTACCTGTGTGTTTTATAAGTTAAAGCAGAACAGATAAAAAATTTAGAGGAGGGTGACCGGTGCCTGAAAGGTTGAGTTTCTTTTGCCCATCTTCTTTGTTTCTCGAGCGAACGGTCACTATCCATAGCAACCGGTCACCATAGACAACGGCCGATCGCCTTAAACGGTGACCAGTCGCCCTTGATGCCATATTATGTCAAAACTTTATTCAACAGTCTAATAATTCAGAATTTTCAACATAGCGATTGGTTGCTTTAGTCCTTTGACAGCAAATTCTATCCATTGCAGAAACACTTCTCAGGAAATTATGACCTTTCTTTTATTAACCATTTCTTGGAGTTGTTTTAATCTTTCTTTTGCAGAAAAAAGTAAATTAGGAGGAGTATATGTTGAAGACTACATCTTGGAGCTCTTCTATAAATAGATTAAGCATTGGAGGATAAAAAATTTAGCAAATTTCTAAAGCTTTCATTTTCATACTCTTGTTGTAATAGCATAAACACTACACTTTCACTTCTTGATTATTAGGTTTTTTTATTTTATTAAACTTGTACTTACAAAGTTGTATACTTTCATTTGAATTGTAATCTTGATTATTCAAATCATCCAAAATAAGACACACTTGTTGAGTGTTCTTTTGACAAGAACACACTTGGTTGAGGTTTTAGGTGTTGAAGAGTTTGGTGCTCTTCAAAGGTGGTGTTGTAAGAAAAGTTTGGTGCTCTTCAAAGGTGGTGTTGTAAGAAGAGTTTGGTGCTCTTCAAGGTGAAGTTGTAATTGTTTGGTATCAATTAATAAACTTTTTCTTTTCGAAATCCACTCGGAGTCGGACATACCGGGTGGTAGTGGATTAGGCTCTAGGTGAGTTGAATCACTTTAAATCATTGTATACATTCTTCTTCTATCTATCTCATTCTTGAAGAGTTTTTCACATATTCAAAAAAGAGGGCATAAATCGAAAAAATGGGAAAATCTATTCCCCCTCTAGATTTTCGTAGCCACTTGGACTAACAAGTGGTATCAAAGCCAAACTCTTTGGCAAGCTCATTATCTTTGCAAGTAAAGAGGAAAGATCCATGGCTACGAACGAAGGCTATCTTACTACCGGCGCCTCAAGCAACAAACCATCTCTATTTAATGCCAACAACTATGCGTTTTGGAAAGACCGAATGTAATGCTTCTTAAAAGGTAGTGGGTTCGATATTTGGAACGCAATTCATTGAAGGAATAGCTCAACCAACCAAGAAATTGGAGGATGGAACTATAGCTCCCAAAGATTTTAAAGAGTTCGATGAAAGTGACAAGAAGTCTTTCTCTCTAAATGGTAAGACTTTGAATATTTTGCATTGTTCACTTACCGGCACTGAATATAATCGAATTAGAAGAATAAAGTCCACACATGAAGTATGGGACAAACTAGAAACCATCTATGAAGGAACTAAGAAGGTTAAACAAGTTAGAAAAACCATGCTTGTTAAAGATTTCGAAAACTTCATAATGTTTGAAGGTGAAGGTATTTCGAAAATGGTGGAAATGCTCAACAATATCGTCAATTCTCTATTGGCGCTCGGAAAAGTCATATCCGAAGAAGATAAGGTAACTAAAGTATTGAATGCTCTTTTCGGTTCTTGGTCTGAAAAGGTGACGACTATTACGGAAGCTCAAAATCTTGAAACTCTCAAGTTTGATGAGCTTATTGGAAATCCTCTCATTTATGAAGTTTGTCTCAAAGAAAGAAAGAATTTCAAACCATCCACCTCACAATCGGGTATACGATCTACACCTAAAGGCCTTGCCTCAAGTTCAAATAATTCTTATTATGCTAGTGATGAGGATGATGAGGAAACGACCGCCCTTGTACGAATATTTGCCAAATTTGTTAATAAAAATAAGGCAAGAAAGGCAAGAGACAATTCGTGCTTTAAATGTGTATAACCCGGGCACTTTATAGCTGATTGTCCCAAAATGGCGGAGAAAGAACAAAAGAAGAAAAAGTTCTTTCCGAAAAAGAAGGCTTCGAATGCGGATGTCAAAACGTGGGATGAACTTCTTGTAACATCCGATGATGAAGAGAAAATTGAACAAGGTCTCATGGCCATAGATGATGAAAACAATGAGGTATGCTCTAACTCTTCTTCTTCGTCTTTAATTGATGAACTTCAAGAAGATTATGGTAATTTAAAAAATGAGTTTAGATATATGATTTGCAAATACAAGAGTTTGAAAAAAGATTTTAAAGGTTTAAAATTAGAAAAAGATAAGTTATTTCCTTCTTATGAATCTCTTGACCATGCTCATACTATTATTTTTGCTAAAGTTAAGAGTCTTGATTCTGAAAAACAATTGCTCACAAAAGAGATAGAAAATTTGAAAAAGGATGTGCAACATTTTAACTTGAGTACCGATAAGGTTACAAAAATTCTTGGTGCAAAAAGAAGTGAGCAATCAAAACTAGGATTTGATTACAAATCTTTTCAAACTGATTTCAAGAAAAAGAACCAAGCTCCAACTTTCATACGTGCTAGCTAGTAGTCCTCAAATGATACTTATTTTTATTGTGGTAAAAATGAAAATCTTGCTAGCACTTGTAAAATTAGAAATTGTAATAGTCATTTTTGGAGACCCAAAGATCTCAATGCTAACCCTTATGGACTCCAACACTCTAGGGTACCTAAAAATAGATTAATTGTAGGTACTTGGGGCAATCACAATCAAGGAGGATTCCAAATGGTTCGTGGATAGCGGATGTTTGCGCTATATGGCCGGAAAAGAACAACTCTTTACAAACATCAAGCTTCAAGAAGAAAAAATGGTTTTTTCGGGAATGTATAAGGAAAAATTCTTGGCAATAGAGACGTTGATAATTCTTCTTTCTCTCTTAATGATATATTATTAGTAGATGGACTTAAGTTTAATCTGATAAGTGTAAGCCAACTTTGTGATTTAAATTATGATGTTCTTTTCAACAAAGAAAAATATCTTATTCTCAAAAATGGTAAAACTATTTGTGAAGCAAGTAGAAAAGGCAATCTTTACAAATTTTGTACAAGTGATTGGTTAGCCAAAATGTTTCTTTTCTTGTCGCTAGCAATGATTTAACTAGTTTATGGCGTAGGCGACTTGGACATATTGGATATGAAAATTTCAAATCATTTGCAAAAACCAAAATGTCAAAGGACTATCCAAATTAAATTTTGAAAACCTTGGCTTATGTGACACTTGTCAAAAGAACAAATTAGTTAAAAGTAGTTTTAAGCCCAAAAATGAAAATTTCACAACCAAGCCTCTACAACTTCTTCATCTAGATTTGTACGGGGATATTGGCACATCTAGTCTAAGTTGTAAACATTACACTTTCGTTATAGTTCATGATTTTCCTAGATATACTTGGGCTATTTTTCTTGAAAATAAAAGTGATGCCGCTAATGAGTTTGCTAAGTTGTGTAGACTTATAGAAAATGAAAAAAAAGATACTATTAAATCTATAAAGAGTGATCGAAAAGGTGAATTTGAAGGTGATTTAGAGTCTTATGTGAAACCAAGGGATATGCACATAATTTTTTGGCTCCGAGTACTCCTCAACAAAATGGTGTAGCCGAAGGTAAAAATCGGACTTTACAAGAAATGTGTCGGTCTGCTCAATGAGTTTTCTCTTCCAAAATATTTTTGGGCCGAAGCCGTAAACACTGCTTGCTATGTTATAAATCAAGTATATCTTCATCCAAAGTTGAACAAAATTCCATATGAGCTTTGGAAAGGAAGGACACCAAATATTAGGTATTTCAAAATATTTGGTTGCAAGTGTTTTATCTTGAGCACCAAGGATCGATTGGACAAACTTGATCCTAAGGCCGATGAAGGAATATTTATAGGGTACTCGACTAAGAGCAAGGCATATCGGGTATATAACAAGACTAGCTTGGTGGTTGAAGAATCTATCCACATCAAATTCAATGAAGCCTCCGGTGTTGAAACAATCCCAAATGATGATAGTAATGAAGAAGATGAAGTTGGACCAATTGTTCCAAACTACACTAAAAATGACCACCCTTCTATTTCAAATATTCAACAAGAGGTTAAGGGTAATACATTGGATCTTCCCGTGGCTCTAAAATTCAAAGAAGATTATCCAAAAAATCATATAATTGAGGATCCACTTGACAAGGTAATAACATGAAAAAAATTTGCCGATAAAACTCCAATATCTCAAAAAGAGACAAAGAATGCTAAGGAAGCCATTGAAGATGAGTATTGGTTTCTAGAGATGCAAGAAGAGCTAAATCAATTTCAAAGGAATGATGTTTGGGAATTTGTGCCTTGTCCTCCATCTCACACTATCATCGGAACTAAATGGGTATTTCGGAACAAACTTGACGATCAAGGCAATATTATTTGAAATAAAGCAATCTTAGTAGCTCAAGGTTATTGTCGAAAAGAAGGTATTTATTATGATGAAAGTTTTGCACCTATAGCACATTTAGAGGCTATTCGTATCTTTCTTGCTTATTCTTGTTTCAAAAATTTCAAACTTTACCAAATGGAGGTTAAATTCACTTTTCTAAATTGTTTTATTCAATAATAAGTCTATGTTAAAAAACCTCCAAGGTTTTGAAATTTTTTCCAGGCCAAATGATGTTACACACTCAAAAAGGCTTTACATAGTTTAAAACAAGCACCCCGAGCATGGTATGACATATTAAGTTTTTTTCTTTTAGAAAATAATTTTACAAGAGGTAAAGTTGATACTACTCTCTTTTTTTTTTGAAAAAGGTCAAGATAGCCTCTTAGTTCAAATTTATGTTGATGATATAATTTTCGGTGCCACTAATGAATCATTGTGCAAGAAATTTTCTAAGTCGATGCAAAGTGAATTTGAGATGAGTATTATGGGATAACTCAATTTCTTCCTTGGACTCCAAATTAAACAATGCCAAGAAGGTATTTATACATCACATCAAAGTATACTAAAGAACTTATAAAGAATGTTTGGTATTGAAGAAGGACGAACTGTTGCAACCCCAATGGCAAGAAACATCACGCTTGACAATGATGAAAAAGGTAAATCGGTAGATGAATCCAAGTATTGAGGTATGATTGGTAGTTTACTTTACTTAACCGCAAGTAGACCCGATATTCTTTATGATGTATGCCTATGTGCTTGATTTCAAAGCAATCCAAAGAATCTTATCTAAGTGTCATAAAAAGGATTTTTCGTTATTTGAAAGGTACTATTTCTTATAGTTTGTTTCGTCGAAAGAATGAAAATTTTTCTTTAAAAGGATATAACGACTCGAATTATGCTGGTAACATTGATGATCGTAAAAGTACATCTGCTCGTGCCAAATTTTAGGCAATTGCCTAGTCTCATGGTTTTCAAAGAAGTAAATTGTGTATCTTTATCAACGGCCGAACCCGGATACATTTCCGCGGCTTTTTGTTGTACACAATTACTTTGGATGAAACAAACTTTAGTGTGTTGGGAAATTTATTGTTTAGATTTTGATGAATGCCATGTAAAACTTAGAATAGGAAGTTGGCACCCCATTTTCGTTGTAAACTGCATTGTAATAAATAGAAATGGTCAAGCTAAGTTAAGTCGGCTATGCCTAAACATGCAAGAAGACCAACGGAGACTAGAAGGAAGACTCATTGCAAGACATCCGAGTATGGCAAAGAAGAAAAGAAGACGGAACTCGATCAAGGAGTAGGCCGAGATGCAAACCTGAGTAGAGTATCGCCAAGTCAACTCAAGATAGCCAAGTCTCAAGTTAAAGTGACAGAGTCATCCAATGATTGGAAGTCGACTTAAGTCACCTGGGGAAAGCAAGGAAATGCGGTCAAGTCGAGATAATCGAAAAGATCCGTTGCACATAAATCAAGGGAATTACTTAAACAAGTAATACCTCCATACTACATTTCTCGAAGTGCTCGACCCCGAGAAGCGTGCAAAAGGAATAAACCAATGGGAAGCACTCGCACCATTTGAACTCGAAAAGTCAAGAACAATTCATACGAGGAAGTGGCAATTCCAAGGATTACAACAAGACAAGCCAACGACCACAAGTGACTTTCAAAAATAAGCTATCTCTTCAACGGCGATTTTTGAAAGATCACTATAAAAGGCCGAGGAATGACTCAGAGAAGGTTACCCAACCACGAACATTCAAGAAAACATTTGAACTATAATCAAAAATATTCTCAAATCATTCAAGATTAATCCTCAAGCCTACATTACGAAGAAAATCAATCCAACACTCACCTGTGAAGAAAAGATAACTTCAATCAGTTGAAGAGGAAATTGTTGAAGAATCAAGGGGTCTACATTCCACGGAGGATTGTAGGAAGGTTCAAGGTCGAACCAGTCTCAAGTTTTTGGAGGGCTTCGTGATAAAATCCAAAGAGCTTGAGAAAGTGGGCTATAGTAATGGCGGGCCTACCCCTGTGAAGAAGCCGAGTCGTCACGAGAAGCCACCAAGCGTGACCAAGGCATCTCCAGACCGAGTCCCAAAGGATCAAGTCACCAGTGTGATCAAAACTTGTATCTCAGACTGTTACCACTCACGTATATTGATCAATACTTAGTGGATTCCTCCGGGAGTTGGAGAAGAGAGGAGTAGAAGAATTACCCCATCTTTGAACCTCTATAAAAACTTATCGTGTCATTTACATTTCAAAGACTTTAATTCCTGCACCTTATTTATTTAACTCTGTGATAAATTTGCTATCCACTTGATAATCTCTAAGTACTAAAACCAAGTATTAAATCAATACTAAACCAATTTTAAGGGTGTAAAGTCTTCCAATGAAAATAAATCACAATCGAGTTAAGTCTTTAGTCAAAACAAATGAGTTATTCTATCAACAACTCGGTCAGTGCATTGAGTAACTAACTCTGTGATTAACTAACTTAGTTGTCCATCATCACTCAGGACTCACCGTGTGAAGTATTAACTCGAATATTTAAAAGGACTAAATCGAAAAGTCGATAAGGTTTATTCAACCCCCTTCTAAACCTTACACTCACACCCCTTGGGACCTACAAGTGGTATCAGAGCGGTTGGTTCATTGAGCCCTCCACACTGGTTACTGAACTAGATCTCCAATTTTTTTTTCAAAGTCTGTTTTAGTACTTAAGTTTTCAAAACTCTTTTTATCATCAAAAGTTATTATCATGGAAGCAAATTTGACACGCATCCCCATGTTCACAATTGAAGAATTTGATGATTGAAAATTCGTATGCGAGCTCATCTATCAAAGATTACATGATGAGATGTGGATAGTGATAGAGGATGAGCCACTACAAATTTTAAAAGTGAACACAATCGTAAGGAGAGTCTGCGGTGAAGGTGAAGAGGATGTTGCTCCCGGACCCATGGTTGAAAAACAAGAGCTGAATGGACAAATGATGACAGAAAAAGATATAACCTGGACAATGTGGCCAAGGACATTCTTTACAAAACCTTGGACAAAGCCATGTTCAATAAAGTCAAATCATGCAAAACGGCTAAAGAAATCAGGACAAGCTAACATTGATTTGTGAAGGCTCGAGAAAATCAAGGAAAATAAATTATATCGGTGGTCTGTACAAAAATTTGAAAATTTCAAAATGATCGCAGGAGAGACCCTGGATCAACCGGATGCTCGGTTCACGTAAATTACCAACGAGCTATCGCACTTGGAAAAGAATATACACGAAGGAAATATGTATGAAGATTCTAAGAAGTCTCCCAACTGGGTGGGATATGAAAGTCATGGCCATGAGACACTCCATGGACCTATCCAAGACATCCAACCATGAGCTATTCTCAGATCTCAAAGCCTACGAATTTGAGCCGAGAAGAAAAGACCAGGAAGAGACAATCGTACCCAAAACAATTTGCTCTAATTGTTAAGGATGGCAAGAGAGCCGAGGTCAAAGAAGTCATTGACCAAGAGGAAATAGCCTTGATGGTTAAAAGGTTTAACAAGTTCTTCAATAAGAACTACAAGAGAGGCAAGGGCGAATCCTCCGAGAAGACACTCGGCTCCCTCCAAGTCAAGGGAAGATAGGCCAACCAAGAGAACAGAGCATCAAAAAGTCAATATCAAAGGGCCGCCAATCCAAGAATGGAAAGAGTTGATCAAAAGGTTGAAAATCTATCTTTGGAACTATAGGCAACCAGGTCACTATGCCATTGATTGCCCATATCCTGTAGTCAACAAATACGGGAATGAAGAAGAAAGAAAGGTCTTGAGAGAAAGAAGACAAGAAAAGAAAAAGGCAATGTTGGCTCGCAGAGATCACAAAACAAATAAGTCAAGAGACACAAATTGATTGAGAGTAGTGAAGTGACTACTCAAGTGACTCGAAGAAGAAGAAGCCGTGATCTATTTGATGGCCAAGGAACAAGACCAACCTCGACCAAGAAGATGAGGTACACTCTAACTCATCACACTCGTATTCTAGTGATAGTGATCGTGACACACACACTTCATCACCAACTGATCTTTATGATTCATTAGGCAAAATGATAAAGATTTTGAACACATTAAATCCTCACACACACTACTAAATGAGGAAAACAGTCTACTCAAAAGCCAAAACTCACAAATTGACTAAGGAGCCGAGTACTCTAAGTCAAATAGGCGATGAGAATGAAAGTTTAAAGACCGAAAATGCTAAGCTAATAAAGCGAGAAATAGCTGCTATAGAAAAGAGGGAAAATGACCTCAAAATGTGATTGCCTCATTCACTAAGGCATCTAAATCATTGGATGATCTTATTATGAGTCAAAGAGAATGTGGAGACAAGACAAGCTTAGGATTTAATTCCTCTCGTGCTATGTCAAGCCCAAAAGTGATTTTGGAAAAAGGATCTTCTAGCAATGAAGTATCTCAAAATCCAAAACTCCAAATGGTGCACACACATTTATCCCAAAGCACAATTACAAACAAAGCTGGCCTTGGTTATAAAGAAAAAGGAAAATGAGCCGATTGAGTGTCTTTGAGAGGACAACGAGAAGAAATCGGCCGAGTTCCTCAAAAACTCCAAACAGAAATATACTCAGAAAGAAGAAGAAACAGAGCTACCAAAAACCCCAAAAGTTCTATAAAAGAAATACATATGAAGGGAATGGTAGAAAATACCCAAACCAAGCTGATTGGAATAATGTGAACTATCAACAAAGACCTATGGAATATAAGCCAAAATGGCAAAGGCCTAGAACTCATCAAAGGCCATTCCAAAGGTATAAGAGCTTTCATCAGCACACATATGCACCTAGGCACTACACTCAGAGATATCACAACTACCCAAAGAAGGCAATTTCTAAAACACATATACAAGCATACAGACAAAAGAGACAATTTGTATGAACCTAGAATCCCCAAGCAATTTGCCAAAATTAATTATGATTATGGCACTGATAGATGGCAACCCCTTAGAGTCAAACCATTTGGCTATAGGTTGGTTGGATCATCTTACAATACTAACCCCTCAGGACCCAGACAAGTATGGGTACCTAAAACTTAATTTCCTTGTTTGCAGGTTCAAGGAACAGCTGAGTGCCAAGGAACCTGGTACATGGATAGTGGTCATTCCCGGACATATGACAGAAACAAGAAAAATCATCAAAATTCAAGGAAGTCGAGGTGCAAAAGTCATATTTGGAGGAAATGAAGCTCCGGGGAGAAATAAGAGGCATTGGATCCATCAAGAAAAATGGATTAAAAATCACGGATGTTGCATATGTTGAAGGACTCAACTTCAACTTGCTAAGCATCGACCAACTCTATGACAAGGGTTATAATGTTGGATTTAACATGTGTATATGCCAAATCAAGGATCTTTGAATCAAATGAAATTGTGTTGCAAGGATGCGGACAAAAGAACATGTATGTCGTGGATTGGTCAACTCGCAACACCCAAAGACTGTCTATTAGCAAAGAGCACAATTTGAATCAAGTTGGCTATGGCACAAGAAGGTGAGTCACCTGAATTTCAAAACTATTAACAAGCTTGCTAGAAGCAATCTTGTGGAAGGACTTCGGACTCGATTATACAAGAAGGAGAGTATATGTGATGCATGTCGAAGGAAAACAAATCAAATCATCATTCAAAGAAAAGACATGTCCATCTTCAACAAGAACATTGCATCTGCTACATATGGATCTATTTGGTCCAATTGAACCAACCAACATAAGTGGGAAGAAATACACTTTGGTGGTAGTAGATGACTACTCAAGATATACATGGACAATATTCATGTGTAAGAAGAAAGAAACTCTACGAAACTACCACAAATGATGAAGAGGATTCAAAATGAGAAGAGCCAAACCATTATCAAAATAAGATCGTGAGAAGGAACGAGTTTGTCAATGGTATAATAACTCAATATTGTATAGAAAATGGTATTGGTCATGAATTGTGCTGCGAAAGGACTCCACAACGAAATGGAGTTGCGAAAGAAGGAATAGAACTCTCAAGGAAGCGGCAAGGACCATGTTAGGTCAAGGGGTTACCCAAAAGATTTTGGGCTAAAGCTATAAACACTTTGCATGCTATACTCAAAATAGATGCATGATAAACAGACACTAACAAAGACTCCCTATGAGATTTGGACAGGAGAAAACCAAATGTTGCATATTTTAGAATATTTGGATGTAAATGCTTCATCCATAACAATGGCAAAGATAATTTGAAGGCTTTTGATGCTAAAGTCGATGAAGGTATCTTCTTGGGATACTCAAATGAAAGCAAAGCCTCTGAGTACTCAACAAGAGGACTATGGTTACGAGAGGAATCCATTCATGTGGTGTTTGATGAGCCAAATGTAAATGGAGAAGACATTGAAGAGTCGGTGATAAGTGAATCAACCAACCATGCGAAAGAGTCCCTATCTTTGGTCAAGCTGGATTTATAAACCCGGATGAAGATGAGATATCGAGTCTCAAAAACAGTGGAAAATCTGCGGCTAAGTGATGACGAGAGAGGCGATCAAAGTAACATAGGCGCAAGACGATCGAACCCAACTAACTTACTCTAACTCGATGTAAGATGGCCGAGAGACCATCCACGAGAACTAGTCATTGGAGATATAAGAGAAGGTGTCAAAACAAGATCGAACTCAACAAGAAGCTATGTTCACATGTTTTATCTCACAAATAGAGCCTAAAGAAAGATGTGTCACAAGCATTGGATGACACACATTGGATTCAATCTATGCAAGAAGAGTGAATCGGTTTGAAAGAAATAAAGTATGGGAATTAGTTCAAAGACCCATCCATCAAAATGTCATTGACACTAAATGGGTGTTCGAAACAAGATGAACGAGGAAGGTTACGTGGTAAGAAACAAAGCAAGATTAGTAGCCAAAGGATATTGCCAAGAAGAAGGGATATATTTTGATGAAACATTTGCCCCTGTAGCAAGATTGGAAGCTATAAGGATGTTTCTTGCCTATGCGACTCACAAGAATTTTATTGTATATCGAGATGGATGTAAAGAGTGCATTCCTTAATGGTTTATTGGAAGAAGAAGTGTATGTTGAACAACCTCCGAGATTTGAGCGAAGACTCTTGGAGATAAGGTATACAAATTCAAGAAAGCTCTATATGGATTGAAACAGGCACCCGGAGCATGGTATGATACTTTGTCACAATTCCCGACGAGAACGGATTCACAAAAGGCAAAGTGGATAGAACACTCTTGAATTCAAGATGCAAAGAGTATATTGCTTGTTCAAATATATGTGGATGACATTATTTTTGGATCCACAAACAAAGAGTCTGTGTGATAAATTTTCAAACCTCATGCAAAGCAAATTCGAAATGAGCATGATGGGAGAGAACCGACATTCTTCCTTGGACTCCAAGTGAAACAAATGAAGGATGGAACCTTCATAAGTCGGACAAAATACACCGGAGATTTAATGAAGAAATTTGGTATGGAAGAGAAGTCTTCCGTGAAAATACCAATGAATACATTAGTCAAAATGGATATAGATGCGGATGGCGGGCTGTAGATCAAACAAGATCTGAGCACTTATTGGATCATTGCTCTATCTCACGGCAAGAAGCGGTCGGACATCACCTTTCTTTGTAGGTGTATGTACAAGATTTCAATCTGCTCCAAAAGAAAGCCACATGACTACAACCAAGAGAATCTTGAGATATTTGAAAGGAAGCCAAGAAGTTGGCCTATGGTATCCAAAGGAAGGTGGATTCAAGCTAATTGGCTATTCGGACTCGACTATGATGGATGTAGAGTTGACGGGAAGAGCACCTCGAGGCACATGTCAAATGCTTGGAAACAAAGGCTAATTTCTGGTTTAGCAAAAAGCAAAATTCAATAGCCACCTCTACAAAGCGGAAATTCATAGGCAGTGGGCAAACAATTGCCCAAGTCCTATGGATGAGACAAGAAAGAGACTATGAAGTTGAAGAAAAGGAAATTCCAATCATGTGTGATAACACAAGTGCAATTGCAATCACTCAAAATCCTATGTTGCACTCAAGAACAAAGCATATCGATGTCGGATATCACTTCATAAGAGATCATGTTGAAAAGAAGAACATCACCTTGGAATATATTTCAACCGATAAATAGTTGGGTGACATATTCACAAAACCATTATGTGAGTCAAGATTTGAAAAACTCAAGCATGAGTTAGGGTTAATTGAGCCGAAGGTGACACTCGGAAGACTCAAAAAGAAAAAAATGAAACACGAAAAAAAAGAGTGAACTCTCAAATCGCCTAAGTGAATCACCATATCGGAAAGACAATTTGTCAGAGGATTAGGCCGACAATTGAGTCACCAGAGAACTATGAGAAGAAGAGTTAAATCGGCTAAGGGATAAGCTTTGAGTCATTTATGAGCAAAGGGACAAAAACACGATCGTTTTTACTAAGCGGGAATGTTTTTAAGAATGACGTCGGATAATTATGACGTATCACAAAAGTTGCACACCAAGCTTATGATTGGAAATAAATGTCTTTGCCGCATTAAATACGAGACATTAAATGCTAATCGGCGTGCAAAATCTATGCCGTTGATTTCGATCACATTTCAAAAACCACCCGCACGCCCTTTCAGGAACCATACTTAAACCATTTTCGCTCGGTTTCTCTCACACATTACCAAAAACTGTTCACTTCTCTCTCTCGGAAGCAAAGGCAAAACTCTCTCAAAAACCCTATCAATCTTCAAATCACTTTCTAAGTTTCATTCGGTGAAATACTTGAAAAATGGCATCCACTCATGATTTTGTCAAGCTAGGAAAGCAAATCCACACCGGGTCTCTTGTGGATTTCGGGGTATGGTCAAACAGGTCCGATGGCGCCCTCATAAAGAAGATCGCTGAAAAACTCGAAACGATCGGGCTAAAACCATTTCGACGATGGACTTTCCGATGACCTATGTGGAAGAGGTCGCACGATTCTACATGAATGTTGAGATTCACAATGAGGGGATCAAATCCTCTTCACGGGAAGGAGTTCATCATCACCGCCAAGGATTTGGCGTAACACCGCTAAACCTGCGGAAGGAGCACGAAAATCAATAAAGTCGATGTTGACTTGCTCTCTGCTTGGAAGGAAGTAGCCAAGACCGACTATCTTGAAAAGATAGTCTACACACCTAACAAGAGGTCAAGGAGGACTACCACAAATTGTTGGACATCGTTGCCAAATGCATAGACATCAAATTTGGCGACTTTGACCAACTGTCAAAGCGAAATTGATCATAATGGTTGCGATCATTGAAGAAAAGAAAGTGAATCAGGCTGAGTTTGTCTATAGCCGACTCTGCGCGAGAATGTAGGGAACAAATCCTTCAAGGAGAATGGAGCATTTGGAGGATCCCTGGGATACGATGCCTGTGATTGGCCGGTGATGGAGGTAAAAGGAGTCCTCTTCGACATGGAAAGGCGTTCCATGTAAACAAGAGGATGTTCGAGATCAAACCTCTCTCGCGCACGAGAAGAGAGCCTACGCTAAGAGAGGCGATCGAGTGAGGGGGAATCACCACCACGAAGATACAACCTGTCTCCTCTCCACCAAAGAAGAAGGCTGCCCCTGCACCGCTAAGAGAACTTCGCCCGCAAAGAAAGAAAACAAATCTGCTCCCGCCGCCCGCAGCTGAGTCACACCGCCCTGCGCAATGTCTGTCTCCTCGCCCTGCGGCCACTGCGGGTGAGAAGGAATCTCAAATACCTTCTCCTATCGTCAAGAAGAGGAGAACGATAAGCCAAGACGGCCAGCTCCTCGAGAAGAAAACAACGGCCGACCTCCGCCGCCCAAGACTCGGAAGAACCTTGTCGGAACCGAAAATCCCTCTGGTTCAAACAAGAAGAAGGAGAAGAATTTTCAAGCGTTCCGAGCTTGAGAAGCCGTGAGTCACCACTCACCGAAAAAGATACCCGAGACTTTGGAGAAGTAGAGTCTCCGTATGCTTGATGAAACGCCAAGTCTGGCCGAGGCGGATCAACAGAGAGGCAACTTGAAGACCAGTGTAGTCGAACAACCGAGGAACAAAGAATGGCCGAGACAACCGCGTCACTTTGTTGACGGGGTTGTTTCTCCACCTATAACAGAGGCCGAAGGTGTCGAAAGAAAGTCTGCTACCTTCAATACCTGAAACGAAGGCGGCAAGAGGATGATGAAGACGATTTAATCATGCACTCTCCATTGTATCCGGACATCCAAAATCGTCTGCAGCGAGTGGAGAAAATGGAAGTTGAGCCTATCCAGTGCGGTTTCAATATCCGAGTTCATTCTTTGAGGAAGAAGAACTCTTGATTTCTTAAGGTGGACACAATCTTGCAAGCCCTTGACGAGGATAATTGCATAAATATACTTTGAAATTCGAAAAGAAAATGAACGGGCTAAAGCAAATGAGACGCAGAGGCACGTGAGAAGGCCAAAGATCTGCCCTATCACCGGCACCATAGAACATACACATCCTCACTTTAACGTCCTATCGAGAAAGTGATGAGGATCTGACCACTCTTCTTTGCCCGCGAGAAGAGTTGCAAATGCGGCAAGCAATGGAAGAATCGAGAATCCTTCATGAGCAAAGGATGATGGAGGGACCAGGAGAGTCCTCCAAAACACACCGAGATAGACCCATTGGGAGTGGTGCGGATATTGCCACCGTTATTCTTGCCGCCACCACTTCCCCACTCACTCGGAAGAAGGAACTAAGGGAACTTGCAATGAAACCGGGATAGTGGGGACCCCAAATCGAGCCAACCCCTAATGAAGGTGTCTTACCACCCGCCCCAACTACTGAATACTCAATGGGAACAGCCGGAGTCCGGAGACGAGTGACCCCAATCAAGTCACTCACCGGTGTGTGCCGGTGGGGAAACTCCCTCCACTGCAAAGAAGGTCGGAGGATCTTTGCGGTGACTCCACAATGAATCTAGGAGGCGAAGTGGAGAAGGAACAAAAACAAAGTACACATCAAGTTGTCATCGACGAGGCTCGAGGCAGCTTGAGACTGTCTCGGTGAGGTGCCAAGCTTCTCGAAGGCTAATGACGCTGTTGATGCGGTCGAGGCACGGGAAGGAACAACCCTGGGAGTTAACACTGGGGCGACGAAAGTGCAATCCATGGAGTTGAGACTCCAATGGATGCCACCACGAAGACCCTAAGACAGTGACACTTTGTCGAAAGGGATGTCCAAACCTCGCTTGCAGCTTGAGATCGCAGGAAGTAATGAAGGCCAATAGGAGGTTGAGACTTCCCGGGGTAAAGAAGTCAACTGAGAACATCCCTCCTGCTATCATTGATCCATCGAAAAGGAGATAAGTGCGCTTCACGATTCCCGGATAATCCCGATATAACCTTTCTGGGATCGGAAGGAGACGATGAAGCTGAGTCATCCCCCGTGACTGATCCAAAAGACTCAGCTGAGGATGTTCCAACCACGAGTAAGTCTGACCTCAAGTCTACTCGTCAAACTTACAACTTTGATGATGAGCCACCCATGGAAATCTCATCATCGTCCGATGACGCTTCTGATAAGGCCGAGGACCAGTCAACTCACGTGGAAAAACCAGCTGAGACCAACGAAGCTGTTGAGACAGCTGAGGCTCAGCAAGCTGGGTCAACTTCACAACAGACCCCAGCTGAAACAGAGTCCACTGCGCAGGCTCCCCAAGCTGCAGCAGGTTCGACTCCACAAGGAACTTCACGAGCACCACTCATCATTGAACAAATTCCAGTTGCTCGTGATGATCCCTTTGTAGAATCATTTCCCTTCTCTCTGGAGGTACCCGACCTCCCTGAAGAGTCAGAAAGAGATCTCGAGCGCTTCCACAGACCAGATCCTGTCATTCCATCAGATACCATCGTTCCAACTGACTATGATTTTGACGCTTTGGTCGTCAACAACAGAGAGGAACAACTGAAGTTCGGGAGGTGTTCAAAGCATTATTTGCTGTAATTGAACGGATGGAGAGGTACCAGGCCTCGATGGACATGAGATCGGATAACAAAGATGCCAACCTTACTGCTGACTTGAGAGGCATAATAGTCGAATCGTGGGAGTGGTGGCAACATCAAGAAAAACAATGCGCGTGGAACAAGCTAGATATTTGAACATTGTTCAACAAGTCGTTGGTATGGCGAGTGAGAATGCCGATGCAAAGACAAAATTGAGAGAACACATTGAGCACATGCATGAATCTCACACCGCTGAGATAAAGCTGCTGCGTGAGCAAAATAAGAATGAGCTCCTGCGTATGGAAGAAAACATGGATCGAAAATTCAACCTTCTCATGGCTGAGATGAAGTTAATTACAACCGAATCCAACGCTAATCGCTCTCGAGTTTCACGCCGCATACTCCACAAAGCAGACTCGGCGTAACTTGGCTATCAAGAGACTCGACTTCCGCTTGCTAGTTTGTTTCCGGGTTCATCTCTCCTTTGATGATGCCAAAAAGGGGAAGAGGAATACCTAAAAGCGCCGAAGGGATCTCAAGTTGAGAAGGAGGAGCACTGTGAAGGGAAAGACATCCGAGGAAGTTTCAAGAGAAAAGAAAGGGAAGTCTATTGAGGGGGAAGGATCGAGAGATGTAACTTTGATGATTGCAAAACCCCCAACAAGGTCTTGTTACAAACGATATTATCAAAAACTCCCAAAGGACTCTACCACTCCAACACTCTGCTGCACCCATGGCCGACAAGAGAAAGACATTGAAGCGGGGATGGAGGAAGTGGAAGGAAGGATGAATGCCCGAGTTATGGATATTCAAACAATATGGAGGCATTCCAAAGAGATGAAGACGAGACACTTATGCCATCTCGTATGCCGGGGTGACCAAGATCGATTGATGAATTTAAAACGCCGCATCTAAAGGATACTTCGCAAAATATGTCCATGGCTTAAGCCTCGGGACTTGTATCTTGGGAAAAGGGTCTCACACTATGTGAAGAAGTTGACAGCAAAGCGACCACTGGGCAATCCTCTGGGTCACTCCGCCGGTCACTCACCGTGGGAAGAAGAAGACCCCAAAGACAATACACGCCCGAGGTATAGGTAGAGGAAGAAGCGGTGGTGGAGGAAGAGGTTTCGGACCTAGACCTCTGCCCAAAAACATTGAGTACATAGATCCGTGGCAAGAAAGGTGGGATCTATCAATGGGGCTGGTTTTGATGAAGTAGCCAATCTGCAAGTGGCTAAGAACAATGCTTGAGTATGTGAAAAGAATTGAAGAAGAAAATAAAAGACAAACTCAGCTATGGGAGGAGAGAGACAAGAGAGAATAAGAAGAGATGAAGCGCCGGAAGGCGTATGAAAAGAAGAAGAAAGCGATTGAAGATGAGAAAAAGAAAAGAAGACCGAAGAAGATGAGTGAAGAAGAAGAAAAAGGAGGAAGCGAAGGAGATGAAGTGTTGTTTGTCCACCCCTTCATGTATTTTACTATGTAAATACATTTTATGTAAGTCTTCTATAATAAATCAAATTCTCTATTTTTGCGTAGACATAGATGTTTGCTCTGATACACTTTGTAAACAGTTGTGTAAAGGACAAGAATGTTATGATCAATAAAAGGATTGATTCTGCGCATACATTCTTTGTGAATGCACTATCTGTATGTATATTTGCTATTTACATTTTGAATGTTTTAAGTTTTGGCATCATAAAAAAGGGGGAAATTGTTGGGAAATTTATTGTTTAGATTTTGATGAATGCCATGTAAAACTTAGAATAGGAAGTTGGCACCCCATTTTCGTTGTAAACCGCATTGTAATAAATAGGGCTGGTCAAGCCGAGTTAAGTCGCTATGCCTAAACATGCAAGAGACAACCGGAGACTAGAAGGAAGACTCACCGCAAGACAATTTGAGTATGGCAAAGAAGAGAAGACGGAACTCGATCAAGGAGCAAATTGAGATGCAAATGAGTAGAGTATCGACAAGTCAACTCAAGATAGCCAAGTCTCAAGTTGAAGTGACGGAAAGAGTCATCTAATGATTGGAAGTCGACTCTAAGTCACCTGGGAAAGCAAGGAAATGCAAATCAAGTCGAGATAATCGAAAAGATCCGTTGCCGCACGAAATCAAGGGAATTACTTAAACAAGTAATACCTCCAATGGGAAAAGAAATAAACCAATGGGAAGCACCGCACCATGTCGAACTCAAAAGTCAAGAACAATTCATACGAGGAAGTGGCAATTCCAAGGATGGCAAAAGACAAGCCAACGACCACAAGTGACTTTCAAAAATAAGCTATCTCTTCAACGGGCAAATTTTTGAAAGATCACTATAAAAGGCCGAGGAATGACTCGAGAGAAGGTTACCTCAACCACGAACATTCAAGAAAACATTTGAACTCGTAATAAAAATATTCTCAAATCATTCAAGATTAATCCTCAAGCCTACATTACGAAGAAAATCAATCCAACACTCACCGTGAAGGAAAGATAACTTCAATCGCTTGAAGAGGAAATTGTTGAAGAATCAAGGGGTCTACATTCCATGGAGGATTGTAGGAAGGTTCAAGGTCGAACCAGTCTCAAGTTTTTGGAGGGCTTCATGATTAAATCCAAAGAGCTTGAGCAAGTGGGCAGAGTAGCAAAGCAAAATTGCCCTGTGAAGAAGAAGCCGAGTCGCACGAGAAGCCGCCACGTGACCAAGGCATCTCCGGATCGAGTCCCAAAGGATCAAGTCACCGTGTGATCAAGACTTGTATCCGGGACTCGTACCACTCGTATATTGATCAATACTTAAGTGGATTCCTCCAGAGAGTTGGAGAAGAGAGGAGTAGAAAAATTACCCCATCTTCGAACCTCTATAAAAACTTATCGTGTCATTTACATTTTAGCACTTTAATTCCTCGCACCTTATTTATTTAACTCACGATAAATTTGCTATCCACTTGATAATCTCTAAGTACTAAAACCAAGTATTAAATCAATACTAAACCAATTTTAAGGGTGTAAAGTCTTCCAATAAAACAAATCACAATCGAGTTAAGTCTTTAGTCAAAACAATGAGTTATTCTATCAACAAAACTCGAATCAGTCATTGAGTAACTAACTCTATTAACTAACTTAGCCGTCCCATCAAGGACTCACTGTGAAGTATTAACTCTGAATATTTAAAAGGACAAAATCGAAAAGTTGGTAAGGTTTATTCAACCCCCCCTTCTAAACCTTACACTCACACCCCTTGGGACCTACATAGTGGATTACAAATTTCTTTTGAAAATATTCCTATTTTTTGTGACGATACTTCCAATATAAATATTTCTCAAAATCTGGTTCATCATAATCGAACCAAACATATTGAGGTTCAACATCTCTTTTTAAGAGATTGTGTTTCTAAACGAAAAATTGAGATGTGCTTTGTTCCGTCTCAAGATCACTCGCGGATATTTTTACAATACCGTTAACCGCAGAGTCTTGTAACTCAATTCGAGCTCGTTGAGGCATAATGCATATTGAATAAGGTCTATGTTTGCATTCTGAGCATTTTAAATTTTTGCGGTGAAAAATTACATTTTCAAAATTTCAAAAATTGGATAGAGGGACTGCACTGAAATAGGGACGTGTCGCTATGGAGGCCGAGCTGTCGCTGTGTTCAGGCACCAGTCGCCCTAAGTGTTAAAATTGTTTCAAAACCGTCTGTCCTTCTTCATTTATTCTTCCCCTCTTTTCACACTCATCGAACATAACATTCCACACACATCACATGATCATTTTTTTATATGATACTTCAATATGTGATTCCAAATGCATCACCCATCTATTTCATTCTTCTTCCACAATCATTGATAAGTTGGCTTCACTTTTATCTTCTCCCATGGGTTCAACCATTGGCTATTTTTGGAAGTTGTGGTATTTTTGAATATAGTGAATTTCTTAATGGAGTTTGTTTACATTGTTGGATTATTGCACTAGAATTAGGATTGGTATTGAATGTTTTTGGCTTAATTCGATATACCAATTGCATATACATTATTGTTCTCTATCTAAGCATGCCATGTATTTGATAAAATATCCTAATGATATTTCTATCTTTTGCATGCTATTTTTGGACTAATTGATTGGAATTCACATGTAGATCATAATTATATTACATGATATCTCTCTCATGGTCCTAACATGTTATTGTAATACATTTAACTTGTAGCATGATATTTTCATTGTTATTGCTCGTTTTTATGCGCATTTTGATATTGATGTATGATGTTTTTATTGTGGTAATAGTTTTTTTCTTTGATGATTCCAGAAGAGGAGAAAAATTCAATGAGCTTATAAGCTAAATGGTAAGATCAAATGAGCTAGAAAAAGCTCATGGTGAAAAGCTTATTGTAAAAATCTTATTTGAATAAGCTAGAGTTTTTTATGGTGTATTGTCTTATTACTCTTATCTTTGTTGAGCTTTGTGACTAATGAGTTATTTTGACAAGGGGAGCTTTTAAGCTCTTTAGCTTTTAAGATATTTCACAAAAGCTAAGCTTCTATGCATGTTCTTTGCCTAGCATGTTGATATGGGAAGTTTTTAAAACATATTTTTGAAAAACTTTTGCTTCTTATATCTTATGATGTTTTGTGTTGAGAAGTTGTTGCTTAAAATGGATATATTATTTTGACCGGAAAATCTTGTTTCTTTTAAAATCGCTCTCTAACAATTATTTGGGTTTGTATTCATCAAAAAGGAGGAGTTTGTTAGATCAATGTTTTTATTTTCATTTTGATGATTTCATATAAATGAGTTTTACCAAAACAATGTTTCCAAAAGTTGTCCAAATATTTCAACACATTTCATTTGATTTTTACTAAGCCGTTGAAGTACTTCTTGAACTTTATTTTTGACAAAAATCGGACAACTTCTCTGTAAAGAGGTAGACCGGTTGCCCTAGTAGGGAGACCGATACCTGTCTGTTTTATAAGTTGAAACAGAACAGAGAAAATTTCAGTGGAGGGAGACCAGTCGCCCAATAGGCGACTGGTGCCTGAAGGGTTGAGTTTCTTTTGCTTATCTTCTTTGTTTCTTGAGCGAACGATCACTACATAGCAACCGGTCGCCATAGACGGTGACCGGTCGCCCTTGATGCCATAATGTGTCAAAACTTTATTCAACGGTCTAATAATTTGAATTTTTCCACATAGCGACCGGTCATTATAGTTTTTTGACAACAAACTATATCCATTGCAGAAACACTTCTCAGGAAATTATGACTTTTCATTTATTAACCATTTTTTGGAGTTGTTTTGATCTTTCTTTGCAGACAAAAGTAAATTAGGAGGAGCCAATGTTGAAGACTACATCTTTTAGATCTTCTATAAATAGATTAAGCATTGGAGGATTAAATACAACACATTACTCTACATCACAACAAGAAAAATTTAGCAAATTTCTAAAGCTTTCATTTTCATACTCTTGTTGTAATAGCCTAAGCACTACACTTTCACATCTTATTTATTAGGCTTTCTTTCTTGATTACACTTGCACTTACAAAGTTGTATACTTTCATTTGAATTGTAATCTTGATTTTTCAAATCATCTAAAAAAAGACATACTTGTTGAGTATTCTTTTGGCAAGAACACACTTGGTTGATTCTTTTGATGTTGAAGAGGTTAGTGCTCTTCAAGGTTGTAAGAAGAGTTTGGTTCTCTTCAAAGGTATTGTTGTAAGAAGAGTTTGGTGCTCTTCAAGGTAAAGTTGTAATTGTTTGGTATCAATTAATAAACTTTTTCTTTTCGTAACCCACTCGGACATACTAGGTGGTAGGGGATTAGACTTTAGGTGAGTTGAACCACTTTAAAACATTGTGTTCATTTTTTTCTATCTATCTCATTCTTGAAGAGTTTTCACATATTCGAAAAAGAGGGCATACATTAGAAAATTAGGAAAATCTATTCACCCCCCCTCTCTAGATTTTCCTAGCCACTTGGACTAACAGAAACAAAAACATCAAAAATTCGGAAAAAGGGCGGGATTGTACAAATGTCTAGAAAAAAGACCGGGATCATAAATGTGTCATTTTTCGAAATATTCGGTATTTTTGTCCTTATCCCTATACCATAAATAGCCAAATTACATGAATATATTGATGTTCAATAGCCCGAATGCATAATTTTTAAAACTCATCACAAATTACAAAATTATGTGTACATATTTCTTATATTTTTATTTATTATATTTTTCTATTTTATATATGTAATATGGCTGTCAAACTGAAGATCGTAAGAAAGTGATTAATTTGATATAATATACGTAAAAAATGGATCAAAAGCAAAAAAAATATTATTTTTATTTTTTTTAAAAAGAAAAAAGTAAATACAATAATTAATACAGTACATACACATATTTGGAATGCTAATTTACATAATTCTATTTTTTATAGCATTTTGAAAAATTATTATTTAAACAACATTGACTACCAAAACCAATTAAATACCAAATATTTATCATTTCTTATTTTTATACATATTTTTATTACTTTTTATAGTAACTGCAAATGGGCGGAAAAATCAACATACTATTTTCAGTGACTTCTCTTTATATTTATATATATATATATATATATATATATATATACTAGGTGGCAAACCCATCAATCGACGTACATAAAACCAGGTAACAAATAGTGGAGCCTAAGGAGATTACTTGCCTGGTTTGTAGGATCAACTATGATAAAATTCTCTTCGTCTTCTATCCAGTAGCATCTATACAAAATAATTTATATAATAGGATTAGTGTTGGGGATAAAAACGTTATTTCGTGTTTTAATTAAATATAATTTATTTTATATTATTTTTTATTTAATATTAATTGCCTAATGGGCTTTTGATAATTAAACCGGTCCAAAGGAGTTCGGGTTTGGCCCATGCAGTTGTTTTCGCCTACGTGGACTGGCCCATAAGCCAATTTCTCCTACACAACCCACATGGTCCATGTTCCAAGTATAAAAAGGTCCCTCCTATTCACTGTAAGTAATTAACTGATATTTAATTATTCTCTACGCATTCAAGATTTGTTTACTGTTTTAATTTTCTCTCGTTCACCGTGCTAACTTGAGCATCAGAGGGGCCTCTTGGGGACAACCCCCAGGGCCATGTAATGTTTGCGCGTGTGTGCAGACAAGTTCCCAATCGAAGGAGTTAACTATTCCAGGAGCAGAAGACGAGAAAACTTTCCCCTCGGGAAGAAGACAAGCTCAAAGACTTCCCTCTCGGAAAGAGGATTTTGGTCAACATAGTTGACTTTAGCTGATCTGCTAGAAAAAGTAACATCATTTTGGCGCCGTCTGTGGGAACAACCAAATTACACGAAGATGCAAACTCGATCGCAAGCACTTGATGATGAATCTCAAGCTGCAGGCCAAGGCGCCAGAGACCAGCAAGAAGACCGACCGCCTGGAAGACGGGTAGCCAGCCCTCCTCCTCCTCCTAGAGAAATGCCGCCCCTCCTCCATTTGCCAGAGGGATGCCCCCTCTCCTCCTCCTGGGGGGCTCTGCCTGTTGAAGAAATTCGTTTGTTCTGGGAAGCACTCCAAGATCTCCTGGATGAAGCTGCCCAAAATGCATCAAGACATCAAGCCACAGCAGATGCTGCAGGAAGACAACCGTGACAACTTGCGGGCTATGATGTTGATGAAGAGGAGCCCTTTGGTTCTAGTGATCTTATCTGAACCTTTGCCATTAGAAATCAAGACCTCCAATCTCCCGGAGTACGATGGCACTGGAGACCCGCAGGAACGCTTAGACAAATTTTATGCCAATGCAGATCTCTACGACATGACAGATGCCTCTTACTGCAAGATATTCCGCACTACTCTGACCAAGCGGGCGCTGACATGGTTCAATCAGCTCCCGGTGGGGTCGATCTCCGGGATGGACAAGCTTACAAAGGCGTTTATGCGCAGTTCTCCATCAATAGAAAGTGTCCCAAGACCATCACTCACCTCTTTCAGGTGAAGCAAAAGGAATGAGAGACACTACGGGAGTTCATGAGGCGGTTCATAGAAGCTGTTAACGAAGTGGCAAACGTCTAGCATTAGATATTGGCGGGGATACTGCAACAGAATCTGCGCCAAGGGTGCTTGAAGGAATCTCTTGTTGGGAAGCCTCTGTCCAACATGGAGGAGCTGTTAAGCCGAGCAGAGAACACATTCACGTTGAGGAGTCTACCAAACCTGAGCCCATAAGTGGAGAAGAGGAGAAGAATCAAGTGCGTAAGGGCTCGAGGAAGGATAATAGACCCAACTACACATCTCTCAATGCTCCAATAGCAGAGGTGTTGGTAGCCGCTCATAAGAAGGGGATCATTGATCCCCCATAACCACTGAGGAACAACCCATCGTGGGCACGTTCCAATTTATACTACAGATATCACAGAGATCGGGGGCACACAATCGAAGACTATTTTGTTTTGAAGAAGTAGATAGAGCGGCTCATCTAGAAGGCTCATCTCAAAGACTACGTGGATTAGAGCAACTTTCGCCATGACCCTAGGCCACAAGAATAAGAATCTCCACAAGATCAGCGTCGTTCGGATCGCCACAGGGAAGATAGGCGCGACAATCATGTCGCTAAAGTCATCAATGTGATCTCTAGAGGCCCAGAGGCATAAGACGCCCGGAGTACCCTTCAGTAGCAAAGATAGAAGAGGACGCACCGAGGAGAACCCGTCCAAGAAAAGAGTTGTGGAGCAGCCTCAAGCCAAGGGCATGACCATCACCTTTGGCACCCAAAACTACATCCCAGAGACCCAAGTTCACCCGAATGCCATAGTCATATCAGTTATGCTGGCCAACATTGTGGTCAAGAGGGTCCTGGTCGATACGTGGAGTACGGTGGACGTGATATTCTGGGAAGCCTTCGACAAGATGAGGATTGATCCAGCGCAAGTGTTTCCGGTCTCAACACTGCTGATTGGCTTCACAGGAGAGGTGATCAAGTCATCGGGCGAAATTAACCCGCCACTCACACTGGGCATGGACGCCCCTCACCAAGTTACGAAGATGGTCCACTTCCTCATAGTAGATGCCCCATCTCCGTATAACTTGATTTTGGAAAGGCCAAGCTTGAATCATTTCAGGGCTATCCTATCTACGGTTCATCTAAAGCTGAAGTTCCCTACAGAATCAGGGGTTGGAGAGATTGTTGGAGACATCAAGACAGCTCTGGAGTGCTACGTGGCCACCTTAAATATGAGCAAGCTATCGAGATCAAATGATGAAAGCCCCTCGCAGCCGTAAATGACAACCCTCCCTGGACTCCTGGGGACTTTAGTAGTTTTTATTTTTAGTTCATTTTCACCCAAGAGACGTTAAAAATTTGTTTAAGTTTCAGTTATGTTTCCGCCCCCAGGTGTAAAGCTTTCTCATTATAATGAATAAAAATTCTTTAACGTTTTCTACTTTGATGTTATGAATGCAGTTAAAGGCCACAAATGGCCGTGAGCGCGATTAACGGCTACTTATGGTCATTTCGCCAAAAATTGTTTTGGTTCATACAACTGCAAGTGTACAGTATAGTTTATAGGATAATAGCAAGCAAGGTCGTATTCCTCAGGGATTGAAGCTCGAAACACTTAGGCTATAATAACATCGTATTCCAATTTTATTGAAGCAACCGAAAATTTGAGTTTATTTAATCCTTAAAAATCGAAAATTAAAGAAAGAAATTAAAAATAAATTTGTGAACCCCACAAGTATTTTCAACATTATTAGGAGCAACCTTAGGCACATAATATCAACATGCTTCTTCAATATTAAATACGAATAAAGTTTTAAAAACCAATTCATACAATTCTATGGGTTCAAATTCCTAATATCATTTACTCCCCCTCCCGGGAGGTGCATAAACAATTGATTAAGAACAATTGTAGTCCTCCCGGATCGTTACAATCATTAATAACTCCAAAAAGATTTGTGAATTGAATGACTCCCCACAAACACGTCTGTCACACATGTTTCATGTCTGAATTTGATTTTCGTCTTACTAGAACTCACATCCCCGATTATGGACTAGAAGTATGACATGCAAATTATTGATCGGATAAAAAGCAAATTATTGATCGGATAAAAAGCAATTATAAATAAGCACTCGAATTCATAAAATAGAATGCATGAAGCAATTTAGAAAACAAGTAATAATATTTAATACAAATCTACAGTTTCAATTATGCCCCTAAGATCCGAAAAATATGCCAAACATTGATTACAAACTCACAGACAAATTAAGACATAAATTAAATATAGACAAGAGTTCTTAGACATAGAAAGAAAACCCCTTCTTGTCAGGATTGATTCTCCCTCCAAGCCCTCGAAGCTCTTGGTCTCCCTAGATGCGAAAGCCTTGTGGCGTTATTCGCGACCTAGCCTTTTGCTCTCAGAAGCTCTTCGATTCCTTTGTTCCCGTGTTATTTGATGTGCTTTTGCTGTATGAAGTCATGATTTTTCGTGCAAGACTTGGTCCCCTTTTATAGATGCTTGGAGAGATCACTTGTAGAGTTGTATCGGGAAAAGAACTTCAAAAACATGCTGAAACAGAGTCCCACACGGTCTGGCCATGTGGATCCACACGGGCGTGTGGCATTGGGCGTAGCCCTTTGTCGCATGGGCAGGCATGTCGCACGGTTTGGTGGTGCAGTTGGAATCCAAGTCCACACGGGCGTGTGAGGTCACATGGTCCGACCGTGTGGACCCAATGTTTTTAAACCCTGACCAGACATCGAACCGAACTAATAACAGGGTCACTGGTTCAACCGGTTGAACCATTTTTAAAAACCGGTTGACCCGTATGCATATACAAAAACACATATATATATACATATACATATAAAAAATAAATACAAGTACAAAGGTATTGAAACTAACAAATGCAAATAGAAAGTTACAAAACTAAATTAACAAACTGCATATCCAAATAAATAAATCTAACATAAGTAGAAGTTATTTATGCATGTTTAATAAACATAAGTTTAATAAATAAAATCAAATTAAATGTCCAGAAAGAAGCAACAAACTAAAACAATTGAAATACTATACTAAAAGAATCTAAATAAATTCCAAATGTCATCTTCCTCCATGTTATCACCATCATTACCACCAACACTAGTTCGATGACCAAAGCATTCTAGATCAACACCATTCATTCCCGCAACTATCTTCTTCTTTATCTAAAATAAAATATTAAGAAGCAATCAATATCAAATAATATTAGAAATGAAATTATAGAAAAAGTAATAATTTAAACAAACCTATTGAAGGATTGGTGCTTGACTCTTCCTTGCTTCTTGGTAATTTCTCCTCAAGCATATTTTCCAACTCATCACAATCAAGTTCACTATCAAGTGTTTCTTCCATTACCCAAAACTCTGTCTTGTCAATACATTCATAATCGACAGGATCATAGGGCCTCTTGCTATTTTTAACCTTATAGTAATCCCAAATGTGGAGATAAAGAGGGCATAAAATAAAATACAAGTAGCATTAAGTGCACAAAAAAAGTTCTTTATGTAATACTAAATAATTTTATACCTGTTTTGCAACCGTTAGTTATAATGCACATAAACCAAATCATTCAACCTTTGATTCTCCAATCTATTTCTCTTCTTCGTGTGAATGAGTTCAAATACACTACAATTACGTTCACATCCAGAAGAAGAAGCAGTTTGACTCAATATTTTAATTGCTAATTTCTGTAAGTTTGGAGCATCAGTGCCAAAAACTTTCCACCAATCATCTAGCAAGATAATACCATGAAAAATAAGAGGAAAAAAACATATAAAATATTCAAATTAGAAGCAAAATAGTAAATACAAACTATCATAAATTTAATGTTACCTGGCCGGCTTGATCTAGCAATTGTCAAAGCGGTTGGTCTTGAAAAGCTCTTTTGCCTATCTCGAAAGAGGGATATCTCATCATATATTTTTGAATTTCCACTCTCAACTTTTTTATCTATAATGTCCAACAATCCACCCATGATCTCTGGCTTATTACAAAATGATTTTTCACTTGGTTTTATACCATTGATTTGGGCTTCCGATACTAGAGTTTTGCGTTGTTTTTGAGTATTTTGAGTCGTTTTTGTTATATCTCATAAGTTAGGCATTAATTTCCATTGTTTCGAGTCATTTGAGGGGTCAAGCCATGTTGAGAGCCAATTATATTGAGTTTATAGTCATATTAATGAATCGTGTATCAAAAGAAGTGTAAACGATCAAACAACGAGAGATTGATTTGAAGAAACGTCCAAATGCGTCTGAAATTTCCATCACTGGCAGGGTTTCGTATTTTGGTCATAACTCTCTCTACACAATTGATATTGAGGTGATTCAAGTGGCTATGGAAAGCTAAGAGACAGAGCTACAACTTTGATGAAGGGCTCAGAAACAAATTCGGACATTTGGTAGGCGAAAAAAGCGGGCGGGCGCTGCAGCGCCCGTGACAGGCCAAAACACTCCAAAATTCACGCCCGGCGCTGCAGCGCCCGGGCGGCATTTTTGTGCGAAATTGCTGGGCGTCGCAGCGCCCAGCTCGGGCGCCGCAGCGCCCGGGGGCGGAAAATCCTATGTTCACCTACCCCCTTCTTGGACTTTTGTGTACTATAAATACCATCCTTGGGGCTTGAAATTAGGGCATCTTGGAACCCTTGAAGACAATAAAAACAGCTACAAGACAAGGAAGAAGGATTTGAGCACTTTGAGAAGAATTTGGAGAAGAAGATTGGAGGCTTCTATCATTTAGAAATAGAGAAGATCCCTCAACTCTTGTTCTTATTTTGTTGCTTTCTTCATATCTTGTAAGATGTATTGTTGTATTTTCTTGGATTCATTTTCTTCAATCATGAGCTAAACACTATAATTCTAGAGGATTGATGTAATCTATGTTTGAACTTATGTTTTGAGATTGTGGTTTGTCAATCTAGATCTATCAATTTATTTGTGCTATTTGGATCTATTGCTTCTAAATTACTTGATCAATAATTTAGAGTGTTTGGTGTATTTGATTTGACACTTGAGAGAGGTAATTGAATACATGACCTTGGAATAGCATAACCTAGGATTTCATAGAATTGAGAGATTTGTGAATCCTTTGAAGTCATTTATCAAGATTCATAGATTTTATTGAGATTTTGATTGGTGATTTTTATAGAGATATTGATTTCCCAATTGAATCTAAAATCATTGGCACTTGAGAAAGGGAATGATTATTGTAGAAATCTTGACTTATAAATTGATAATTGATGATTGATAAACCATATTGACAACATAAGGGATAACTAGATTCATCATACCTCTAGAATTCATTTGATCATTTGGATAAACTCATTGATATTTTCATAGTCTTAATTTATTTTTAGTAATTTTAGTATAATCAACTCCATCAATTATTGAATTTCTAAATAAAGTTAGACTACTATAATATAGTACTTAGCGATAATTTGATAATTATTCCCTGTGGATTCGACAACCTTACTTCTCTATATTAAAACTTGACACCGTAGACTTGCGGTAAGAAAATTCTCTAACAATGATCCTTTGTCATATTGGAAAGCAGGATTCAGATAATATGCCGCAGCATGTAGACTTTTTCGCAACATCCTATCCCATCTCTAATCAATAATATCAATATATGGTTGATATAATCCTTTTTTATTTCTAAATAACTCTTTAACGCCCTTCCTCATCCTATACATGCCTTCATATACATAACCCATGGCCGGCTTCTCATCATAATCAAAAATACGCAACAAACATAAAAGTGGAGCACCAATTCTCACAGTGATGGTACAATTATTCCAAAATCTTTCATCTAAAATAATCAATTTAACTTGCTTTGCAACATCCCTTTTTACATATCTTTTGAAATCTTGAGATGTTACCATGGCTTGCAAGTCCTCTTTATGGTCATTCAAGCTTTTCAATGCAATAAAAGTAGTTGCAAAGCGAGTATCTCCAGGACGAAGAATTTCCCTCCAATTTTCTCTTTTCCTCAGCCAATTGAGAGGCCATTTTTTATTATATACAAAGCATGTAACTCTAGATGAAAGAATAGCCAAATCACTAACATGTGGCAACTCACCAATATCTTTCATGATCAAATTAATGCAGTGAGCTGCACAAGTTGACCAAGTAATAGATGGATATCTATCACATAATAAATGTCCAACTGCTTTATAATTACTTGCATTATCAGTGATCATATGAACCACATTATTTACACCACTTATCTCCACAATTTCGGCAAATAAATTACTGAGATTTTCGGCATTTCTCTCAATTCTAGATGCATCAATAGACTTGATAAAGGAGATTCTACTAGGACAATAAACCAAAAAATTAATCAATGCTCTCTGTCTGGAATCATTCCACCTATCACCCATAATGGTACAACCGGTTTCTATCCATTTACTCCTTAAAGAATCAACATTCAATTCAACCTGTTTCTTGGCATCATTTAATAGTGTAACTCGCAGTGCATGATAGCTAGGTCCATTATAACCATGACCCATAGATGCAACTTTACTCATGGCAATTTGGAAAAATGGAGAATTGCAAGCATTTAAAGGTATACATGCATCATAGAACCACATTGCAAGTGCTAAATCAGTGTCATGCCATTGTTCTTTACTTTGTAAAGAAGCCTTTATAGAAGGTTGAGAGGGAACGAGAATACCATGTTTAAAATAAGTATGCAACCCAGTTGTGGCTTTTCTCTTTCCTAAGGATGCAAGTTGGTCAATCTTGTGGACTTCTCTTTGGGTTGATTTTCATTGAGTTGGTGGATGGGTGATCTCTTAGATGTCAATCATTATCGTGCAACTCGTGTACTTCATTAATTTCAAGAACCCTCGTCTGTCTTTTGCCTTTTCAATATTCTCCTTTAAAGACCCTTGAATCATAAACTGGACATCATGTGGAACTTTCTTACAAGATACGACATTTTCTTTTGCTCCAGCAAGATGTTGTTTTAACCTATTAATACCCCCACCTCTAAAAGAAGCGTGACAAAATCCACATGTCAATATCTTTTTTCCTTCAGTATTTTTCGCCTCAGTTACATATCTCCATGCTATATCTCTTTTTTGCCGTGGATTATTTTTAGATAATTGCCCTTGACCTTCAACAGATTGAGATTCAAAAGGTGTCGATTGAGAGCATGTAGCCTCCATTATACTACAAAAAGAATAAAAAAAGAATATAATATATTATATGTCCATGGATAAGAAGCTTGACATAAAAAAATGATAATAACATCAAGCATAATATATCCATGTGATCATTTTTTCCATAATCTTTATTTGCCAAAATCATCAAATGGCGATTTTGGGGTTCATAAAGTTTATAAATTTAAATCAGTTTATATAGTAAATGAATATTGTAGTCATACTTGATGTCTTGATCATGCATATACAATATATTGATTATAAATATCTAAAGAAAATTCTTTAAACGTCATCTTTTTCTTTAAAATTATTTTTTCATTTTTTATAATTCTTTTCTAACTATCAATGAGGATTTAATTTTCTTTTCTCTATACCTGTACCAAATATATGTAAAAATTATTGTAGTCAACTAGTCATACTATTTCAGTTTAAGCACCAAGCATATATATATATATATATATATATATATATTATGTATGTATACAAATTGTTTGCGGTCATATATATATATATATAATCAGTTTCACTTTTTTTTTCCCTCAAAAGTTCTGATCAGCACACAAATACAAAATTAAAAAAAAGTTTGTGAGTAATTGACAATCAGGCTACATATAACTCAATTCATAAACAACAACATAAATGATAAATGTATGCAATATAATACAAGTAGGAGAAGAAAGTGTGATAATTTATACATAAACAAAACTTACATGGTCCTTGGAGAAAAAAAAATAGAAGCCTGGGGAAGCCGGAAGGAAGATTAATGGATGTTGAAGCAGAAGCGAGGCCAGAAACCCATAAAGCAAAAGAGAAACGTAGTGCTAATTGCAAAGTGAAATCGTGAAAGAATCAAGAAGGAGACTAAGATTTAGTTTTCCTTATTTTTGAGACTCCTCATTCAATCAATTACCTTATTTTTCCCATCTTTTTCGATTTTTTCCTTCAAAAATCTGGAAAGAGAAGAAATAAATTGACCCCGGTCAAAAATAAGTTCCGGTTCCCGGTTTTCGTCCGGTTTTTACCGGGTCAAGCTGGGTTACTTGTGATCCGGGCTGAATATATAACCGAACCGGTCTTGGGACCGGTTCCTGGTTAAACCGGCCGGTTCGATCCGGTTTTGAAAATATTGTGTGGACCTGCTCCGGCCTCTGTTTTCTTCCTTTCTTCCACACTCGTGCCATTTTCCCAACACAAGTCCACACGGCCGTGTGAGGCTACACGGTCTGACCGTGTGGACCTGCTTTTGTTCTTATTTTCCGTCGTTTTGATCTTCTCTTTGCATTCAACAATCTTGTGCGGGCATCCCTACTGATATTCTTCATTTTAAGCTCCGTTTCCTGCAAGAATTACAAGAATACGCAGTATCATGCCCTTTAAAGGAAACCAAGTAAAAATATAGTAAATATGCGTGTAAATGTATAAACTATATATCATTTTAAGCCTCAAAATGCACGTATATTTTACACACATCAATGGCCAGGGTCAATGACCGGTTAGACGATCTCCTCAACAAATCCCTTCTTTCCAGCAACGACCCTAGATGGGAGGGTCCTTCTCATGAGGGTCCTCATAAATAACTTCCTTCGGCTAAGACCCTGAAGGGGATGGCCTCTCCCGGCTAAGACCCCGAGTGGGATGACCCCTTTCGGCTAAGACCCCGGATGGGAGGGGCCTTCTCATAAGAGGTTCTAGTAACTTACCTCCTCCAGCTAAGACCCTGGAGGGGATGGCCTCACCCGGCTAAGACCCCGGGTGGGATGACCCCTTCTCGCTAAGACCCCAGATGGGAGGGGCCTCCTCATAAGAGGTCCTAGTAACTTACTTCATCTGGCTATGACCCCCGAGGGGATGGCCTCACCCGGTTAAGACCCCGAGAGGGGCCTCCATACAAGGAGGTCCTAGTAAAAATTATTTTCCCTCTGGCTAAGACCCCGGAGGAGGGGCCTCCTCATAAGAGTCCCGGTAAAATCTTCTCCATAATGAAAATGTGCAGGAAAAGAAGATAAAAAATATTAACACATGGAGAATAGTGTAAAAAATAAAGCAATGACTTGGGAAAAATCCACCATGGGCGCCCTCCTCCAAACTTAAGAAGGGCGCCACGGGAACCCCAAGGGGGCGCCCTCCTCCTAACTCTGTAAGGGAGCCTTGTGGTATTAAAATATGATATAAAATCTTGTCTCCCGCTGGAAGTTATGCACGTATGTTCTAAGTAAAACATGGCAAATGGAGCTGATATGCATAAGGAAAATAGAGAAAGCATCCAGCCCGGTGGGGCAATTTCAAACATCTCAAGGTAAAGGGGAAGGGAAAAAATATCCAAGTACATGGAGGAAATATCTCGAAGTACAAAGCAAGCCCTAAACAGGTGGGCGTGAAGCAAAATCTATCACTAGTCAAGAAGGAGGTGCATTATATCGGGTAGCAGTAGCAGTCTTTGTAGGCTCAACTCCATCACCACCGGTGTCATTAGAAAGATCTGTCGAAGCCTCAACCTATCCCTCCTCCTCTTCCGAAACACCACAGTCCAGGATGTCGATCAACTCACTGGAAGCCTTCCCACTTCACAGCAGAAGTTTCCAGCAGTGGCGAATGACTCTGTCAAAGTAGACTGAAGACTCCTGCAACAACTCGGTGTGGTACTCCGGAGAAGTTATATAAGCCTCAATCGAGTGGGACCTCTACTTATCTAACTTGTGGGCACCAACTGAAGAACCAAGAAAGACCTCACATGTCTCCGACTCATGGTCAAGCTGAGACTTCGCCAACTCGAGCTCTTTCGCCAACTCAGACATCTTGCCACCATGATGCGCTTCATCATCTGTCAAAATATTCACCTTATCCTAAAGCTGGCGGTTCTCCTCCATGGTCATCTCACCACGACGAGCCGAAGCTACAGCGAGGTTCAGAGCCTTCAGTATAAATGCACAAGTCTTTGCCAAGTGAAAAGACAGAGCATGAAAAGTGGAATTGTGAAGAACTGTAGAAGCTTACCCGAGCAAGGTCCCCGCTAAGGTGAGTCTCAATGTCCTTGAAGGACAAAGACCAAAGGCGGTCATCAGACGATATAGCTCCTCGAGTATGGGCATAGCCAATGCCAGAAGTAGTGTAGTCCCAATGGGACTGGATCCCCTCACGACGGTTCACTCCACCGGAGAAGAGAGCTCGAGGACCAACATACTCTTATGAAATGATATTTGAGATCAATGTGTTTGGTTTTTTAATGCAATAGGATTTTGAGTAATTGCAATGGCACTTGTGTCATCACCCATAACTGGAATCTCTCTTTCTTGAATGTCATAATCTTTCAGCTGTTGCCTCATCCATAAAACTTGGGCACAATAGCTGCCTGCAGCAATGTATGATACGTGTAAAATATACGTGCATTTGAGGGCTTATTTTGATGTATAATTGATGCATTTGCATGTATATTTAGTGTGTTTTTACTTGGTTTCCTTTGTTGGGCATGATATTGCGTACTCTTGTGAATTTTGCAGAAAATGGAGCTAAATTGGACAAAAAGTGATAGCATGTTACAAAGGATATGTCAAAAGCCAAGGTATGAGCAAAGATGTGAAGGAAAGAAGCATGGACGGTGGAACAAAAGAGAATTTCTTTCGAAAACGTCCAAATGCCCCAACAATTCTCAGCACTAGCAGGGTTTAGCATTGTGGCCATAACTTTCTATACAAAATTGATATTGAGCTGCTTCAAGTGGCTATGGAAAGTTAAGAGAAAGGGCTATAACTTTCATACAGCTCTAAGGAGCAAATTCACACGTTGTACAAGTCACACGATCGTGTGAATTCACACGACCTGACCATGTGATTGTACACGTCTGTGCGGCTTGTTTTTTTATAGACGGATTACACGACCCGCTGTGTGGTGCCACACAACCGTGTGGTGTGACCGTGTGAGGAGACACAGCCCGTGCGATGTGTCTGAAGCTGATTTTGAGTCCTTTTCCCTTCAGAACTCTACCAGTGATCTCTCAAAGCACCTATATAAGGGGGACCAAGGCCTGGACGAATTTTCATCATGGACATAATATACCACAAAACACACTATAATACACATGATTACACAAATCAAAGGTCTTCTGAGAGAGGAGGGCTAGGTTACGAAGAGCACCACAAGGCCTTTCACATCTATGGAAGCACAAGGGTTTCGAATGCTGGGAAGGAGGATCCATCTTGACAAGAAGAGATTTTCTTTCTTAGTTTAGATCTCTTGTCTGTACTTAAACGATGTCACAATGTTTATTTCAAATTTGTCTATAAATTTGTTATCAATGTTTGGCTAATCTTACGGATCCTAGGGCATAATCAAAACTGTGGATTCATGTTAAATCTTGATTGACTATTTTCTTAATTGATTCATGTGTTCTATTTTATGAATTTGAGTGCTTATTTTTAATTGTCGATTATCTGATCAATAATTTGCATGTCATACTTGTTAGTCCATAATCCGCGAGGTGAGTTCTAGAAAGACAAAAATCGAATTCAGAGATAAGCAGGTAATGTGTCGGGAGACTACATCTGTTTGTGGGGAGTATTTCAATTCAAAGATCTGTTGGGAGTTAATAATAGTTGTGATGCATCGGGAGATCTCAGTTATTATTAATATATTATTTATGCTCCACCCGGGAGGGGGAATAATCTATTATAGGAATTGAACCATAGAAACACGTGAATATATTTTGAAACATTGATTGGATTTAATATTGAAGAAGTATGTTGAGAAAGCATGTTGAGATTCTGTGCCTAGAGTTGCTTTCGTATTTGTTGAAAATACTTGTGGAGTTTGAATTTATTTATTTTACTTTTATTTTTCGATTATTTCTTAAAACTTGTGATATTTGGTTGCTTCAATAAAATTGGAATACGATGTTATTATAGCCTAAGTGTTTCGTATTCAATCCCTGAGGAATACGACCCTGCTTGTCATTATCTTATAAACGACACTGTACACTTGCAGTATAGAGATCCAAATATTTTTTGGCGAACAAGTTTTTTGGCGCGTTTGTTAGGGGATTGAAAGATTCAACTTAGATATAGTAATAAGTAGTTCAATCTTAATTGAAGCAAAATTTTAGTAATTTTTTTTTCTTTTTAATTTTTTTCCATTTTTTGTGTAAGTTATTTTTTTATTTTCATTTGTAAATATTTTTTTATTTTTTTTCGATTTTCTGTAATTTTTTTGATTTTTGTAATTTTTTTTATTCTTGATTTTTCCTTTTTTTTAAACAATTTTTTTATTACTTTGTTTCTAACATCATGTTTTGTTGAATGCGAGACTAAAATCTTGGGAGGCACAAATAGCCCAAAAACACTACCGTAGTGGGAGACCAACATCAAAAGGGAAAATTCCCAAGCGATCTTGAACTTAATCCGAGAAAGCAGTGCAACGCCATTCGTCTAATAGATGGTATGTCACGCCCCAACCGGGACGCGACGACGATCCACAACTTAAATACAATAACCAAACAGTCCAAACAAATATGAACGAGAACCCAATGGAACAGAGTCTAAATAGCAACGGAAATAAATAACAAGTACAAATACAACTTACAGTCCACAATCCATAATCCAAATTACAAACCCGAAAATCAACCAAATACAACAACTTAAAGTCAAAGGGTCCTACGCCCTTTAGTTACAACCCAGAATGGAAAGAAATACAAGAGTCCAACAACAACACAAGAAAAGAGTCCAATCAACAACAAAAAGAAGTAGTAAATCCAACAAGCGGAATACAAGGTCTCAGTCCAGGGCCGGTTTAGCATCTTCAACGAAATCCTCATCTAAGGTTATAAAATAGGTGGGGATGAGACAGAAATCTCAGTGAATGGGGTGATCGTGTGCAAGTGTGGCGCAATATAGTTAATGTGAGAAAACAGTTATATGAAAACGCGTGAGTATGATGCATGAATTCACACACAGTTCGCAAGATGGTCCAATTAACTCCAGAATCGTGTGGATCAGACAACGATTCCTTCGTTCTTCCTTGTAACTCCCCGAGCAAGATGGTCCAAGACCTGTCACCTTATCGCTCCATAGACAAAGACAAATCCACAAAGAGAGCTAGCTAGGCCCCGATTGTCATAATCATGATTATACCTCAAATCATATTATGACCCGCTTCCTTGGACAAACTCCGTCCCTCGGTTGCGGGATTAGGATGATGGGGCCAGGAGAGTGGAATAGCGGCCGAGATGCCCGGTTCCATCCCCCGACGTATCCATTCCGATTGTGAGCTCAACACACCAAGTTGACTCGGCGGAAAGTAATTACAAGTACAGCGATCAACCAGCAATGAGTATTATTGATTCATGGAAGCAGTTCAGGAAAATTTTTGAAAATTCGCGAGTAGCAATTTTGGCGTTGGTGGAGTATTTGGATGAAGACGATCATCGGAAGGATAAGCAATCTTCGATATCTTGAAAGATTAGGTGGAACATAAGTCCCGTTATAGATTCAAAACCGCAAGGCGAGGGAGTCGCTCCGCGATCGGGTATTAGTCGGTCAAATTGATCCGATAAGTCAAGGGTTTTTGGGAAAGTAAAATACTTTAATTAAATCTCCAAGTCAGAGGGTCCAGGGCTATTTTAGTAAAAGAGAAAATAATTTGAGTTAGGTCCTTTATAAAAGAAAAATTGTAATTTAGCCCCGTTTTGTAAAAACCAACACTTTTGGGGTTAAAATTGAATAAATAAATATCCCGACCTTGAACAATTATGAGGTAAGTTCCTAAATTCTCTAAATTGTCCAGAGATTAAGGTTTTTAAAGTTTTGAGGTCGAGTTTTTATAAAATTCTCACATTGGCCCCAAATTTGTAAAAATTGCCAATTCGGACCTTAAGTTTAAAATAATCGGGACTCACAAACCAGAAGGGATTTTAATGCGATTCCAGTTGGAAAATGTCATTAAGGTTAGTGGGATATTGGGAAAAAAGCAGTTTTTAAAAGAAATATGTGTAGGTCCTTTAACCTTTGAAAATATCATTTTTGTCCCATTTTGAAATAATTGCCTTTAAGGCTTTTAGGGGTCCAGTTGTTATGAAATTTGAACCTTGGGTCCAAAATATAATTAAGTTAGTATTTCCAGGTGCATGGGCTGCATAAGTCCTGGAAATTTCATTTGGGTCCTCAAGTTTAGTATTTTACACATTAGTCCCTCAATTTTTGTAAAATTGCTTTCCAAGCCCTAACCACTTGGATTTTTGGAATACTTTTCAAATATGTAATTCCCAGTACCTTAAGAGTAAAAATTTCATATTTTAAAGTTTAGGTCTGGTGCAGTTTTAAAAATTGCAAAGTAGCCCTTAAACTTTCAAAAATTTACAATCTAGTCCTTGGGCTTTTAAAGGTTGATTTTATTTATCTTAAAACTCTTAAAACTTTATTAAAATTTCCAAAAGTTATTTTTGAACTTGAGTACAGTCCCAAATTTCGAAATTTGCAGAGGGGTCCTTTAACTTTCATTTTCTTGCAATTTAGTCCACCAACTTTCCATTTTTACATTTTTAAGTCCAAAATTGAAATTTAATCAATTATGATCGACTTTTCCAGGTTATAAGGCATCCAAAATATATATTTTAAAGATCATACACATGCATGTCCAATACATACAAGAATTCATCAATTAAAACATTAAATTGCACATGCATGTACCTAAAATTCAATAAATAGCAAATTTGAGCAACTCTTGAGAATTTTCATGACTTGATACATAAAATTGACATGCAATACATAGATTATATATATCTCAAGGCTTATGATCAAATTTTCTACATGCATTTAATAAAAACACCTAATAGTTGGAAATTATTTTTCCACCCACCTTAAAATTGGAAATTGTGAAATAAAAGGATAATTTCACAATTTTTGGATGAGGCTTCTTAGGTCAGCCCCTAATTCAAAAAAATATCAAAAATTTGAAGTTAGAAAAATGAGAGAAAAATTAACGAGAAAAGAAGGAGATAAGAAAATGAGAAGGACTACACTTTACCTTGTGTAGTAGGTGTTTGGAGACTAGTTGAAGCTTAAAAATTGGAAATTTTGGCTCAACTCCAAAATCACCTAAGATCAGCCCCTATTTCTCAAAAATGGAAAAGGGGTGTTAAAATTTGAAAAAAATAGAAAGAATAGGGAAGAAGGGGTCTAGTACTCAATTCTTACCTTGTAGTCCAAATTCCTCTACTAATTCTTCTTCAAGTTTGAAGTCCTTCTTCAAAATGATGTCAAGCTCTAATCTTCAAAGTCTTCTAAATGTACCTCCAAATCAAATTCAAACTTAAGTTAAGAAGGTGGAAGAGATGAACCATGTGATATCAAAAATGGATTGGAGATAAAATTTCTCACCTTGTAGGGGGTGTTCGACTTTTTTTGAAGAAATAGGGGGAGAAATCTTGAAAATTTTCTAAGTGTAGAAGAAGAAAGTAAGAAGAAGAGTAGAGAGAAGTTGGGAGTTTAGAGAGAAGGAGTAGAATTTTGTGTAGGAGATGAATATGTTAGTGATAAAATAAAATGAAATTTTGGCATAAAATGGCCATTATGGCCGTCCACTTTGAGGAGAGAGGGGGAGGAATTTTGTTCAAATTGTGTCTTGCATTTTGCCTCATGAATGGGAGACAATTTGAAGGTCAAAGGAATGGGCAAGACTTGGTTTGAATGGAATGTTGGAAGACTTCCAACATGTTGGCAAAAATATTATTAAAGAAGTAATATAAGAGATGATGTATATAATATTTGAATTAATGGTATAATTATACACAAGATGACTAATATAAGGTGTAGGTGTACAAGAGTTTGATGATATTTTTACTCCAAAAATATCCATGTTGGCCGTCCACTATAAGGGCATTATGGTAATTCCATATATTTGTTTTGTCCCAAATTTGATGATAATAGATGAAATATATCAATCTCCAAAATAATTAGTGATTTCCTTGATCACTTATAAGTCTCATGATCACTTAATCTAAATCAAAATCTTAATTCTATAAGGTAAAAGTCTCTAAAATAAATAGTCTCTTAAAATTCTAAGGCGACTAATAAATACAAAAATAATAATAATAATGATCGATCAAGTGATCATAAATGCAAAATAGAATTAATGATGATCATGATCACGAGTAATTAAATAAAATGAAATAAAGTACAAAATGTATATATTATTAATAATTACTCGTCAAAATGACGCGGTAAAATAGTCGATCAAATGTATAAACGACAATAAGGATCAATTATAAGCTCGGAAAAATCGGGGCTTCACATGGTACAGAATATGAGGGCTCAAGGATTTCAACCGACACAGTTCAACAACAGTGATGTTAGATATCTGAAGTGTGGCTGAAGACGTAAAACTTAGCGCTTTGTGGGAGGCAACTCAAGAGGCGTTGCGACAAACTCCGGGTTAAAAAGAACATGATAGACGCACACGGGCGTGTGGATGCACACGTCATGAGTGTGTCATTCATGATTGTTAGAACTCTAGAACTTGCTCCGGTATCTTCATTGAAGCCATGTGTAGGTGCAATTTTTGAAAATGATTTAAGGCCATCTTTGTTAAGCCTACTTAGCCTACCTATGAACTCATGATTCCTTAGTTAGCCACTTTTAGCCTTAACTTTTTATTGTTAGCCACATTTTGATCTTTAAAATTGAACATGATTTTATCCAAAAATTACTCGAGCTTATAGAAGATGAATAGTTTTGGGGAGATGTGGTGAAATTGTGAAAAGAGAGAAAGTTGGCAAAAGAATAAGGGATGGGCAGTGCTTAGGTAAATCAAAGAATGATGAAGCTCGAAAAAGAAAAAAAATCTCTGAAAACGAAAGAGAAACATTAAGCAAAAGAAAGAAAAGAAAGGAAATTCTTGAAATTTTAAGAAATTGTGAAAAGCTTGAGGCTAAAGAAAAAAAGACAAAAAAGGCCTAAGGATGAAAAGGAGAAAAAGGGTGGAGTTGAGTTGAAAAAAGAAAATATCTTGAAAGAATGATCCTTGAGATAAAACTGGTTTGGTGCGTTACAAGTCTGTGTACTTAAATTCTATTTGCTCAAGTCAAGTCACTTAATCCAAATTTTCCCTACCCTTACCAAAGAGCCTACATTACAACCAAATAAAAAGTCTTTTTGATTGTTAAATTGTGCACACTAAAGTGGTAGAGATGTTAGACGATTTGCAAGTCTATGGTAGTTATACTATCACTGAATTGATTTTGAGTGCAAACAATTACCATACACTTTGAGAGTTGAGTGATACACTACTTGTGAGTCGCGATGGCAAGTACTCGAAAGAGTATTGATTATGCCATGGTTTACTTAGATACGAAGTTGAATGAGATTGAATGTTTATATTGTTCTTGTGTGTTCTTTGTACCCCTTGATATTATTTTACTTAATTTGCTTGAGGACGGGCAATGGATTAAGTTTGGGGGATTTTTATACGTATAAAATATTCGTGCATTTGAGGGTTTATTTTGATATATAATTGATGCATTTGCATGCATATTTAGTTTGTTTTTACTTGGTTTCCTTTGTTGGGCGTGATAGTGCGTACTCTTGTGAATTTTGCAGAAAATAGAGCTAAATTGGACAAAACACGATATCACGTTACAAAGGATATGTCAAAAGCCAAGGTACGAGCAAATATGTGAAGGAAAGAAGCATGAACGGTCGAACAAAGGGAATTTCTTTTCAAAACGTCCAAACACGCCAACAATTCTCAGCACTAGCATGGTTTAGTATTTTGGCCATAACATTCTCTTAAAAATTGATATTGAGCTGATTCAAGTGGATATGGAAAGCTAAAAGAATGGGCTACAACGTTAATGAGACCTCAGGAGCAAATTGACACGTTTTACAAGTCATGACCATGTGAATTCACACGACCTGACCGTGCGAATGGTTCCGTGTGATTTTACACGTCCGTGTGACTTGCTTTTCAGAGATGGATTACATGACAAGTCCGTGTGGTGCCACATGACCATGTGGGGTGACCGTGTGGGAGACACGGCCCGCGCGATGTGTCTGCGGCTGATTTTGAGCCATTTTCCTATCAGAACTCTACCAGTGATTTCTCAAAGCACCTATATAAGGGGGACCAAGGCCTGGACGAATTTTCATCATGGAATAACATAATATACCACAAAATACATTACAATGCACATGATTACACAAATCAAAGGTTTTTTGAGAGAGTAGGTTACGAAGAGCACCACAAGGCCTTTCACATCTCTGAAAGCACATGGGTTTTGAAGGGTCAAAGGAGGATCCATCCTGACAAGAAGGGGTTTTCTTTCTTAGTTTAGAACCCTTGTCTGTACTTAAATGATGTCATAATATTGATTTCAAATTTGTCAATGAATTTGTCATCAATGTTTGGCTAATCATTCGGATCCTAGGGTATAATCAAAATTGTGGATTCATGTTAAATCTTGATGGATTATTGATGTGTGTAAAATATACGTGCATTTTGGGGCTTAAAATGATATATATTTGATGCATTTGCACGCATATTTATTATGTTTTTACTTGGCTTCCTTAAAAGGGCATGATACTGTGTATTCTTGTAATTCTTACAAGAAACGGAGATTAAAATGAAGAAATATCAGTTGGAATCCCCGGCTATGATTGACGAATGTGAAGAGAAGATCAAAACGACAAAAAAAGTGGACAAAAACACTTCACATGGCCGGACTGTGTCGTGTCACACGGCCGTGTGGAAATGTCGGTGGGAAACCACACAACCGTGTGAAGAAGGGCAAAAACAGAGGACAAAGTCAGGCCCACACAGCCGTGTGGGAATGGAACTGCATTGCACCATCTGCCCGTTTGATCTCACACGGGCGTGCGAAGAAAGGCTGAAGGACACACCACATGGCCGTGTGGTGCCATACGGCCAGACCGTGTGGGACTCTGTTTCGACACATTTTCAGAGTTTGCTTACTGTTCCAACTCTACAAGTGATCTCTCAAAGCATCTATAAATGGGACCCAAGGCTTGCATGAAAATACACAACTTCATACAGAGAAAACACATCTAATAACACAGGAACGCAAGAATCGAGGATCTTCTAAGCAAAGAAGGCAAGGTCGCGAAGAACACCACAAGACTTTCACATCTACGGAAGCACAAGAGATCCAAGGGCTTGGAAGGAGAATCCATCCTGATCTATTGTCTGTGCTTAAACAATGTCATAATGTTGATTCGAATATGTCTATGAATTTGTAATCAATGTTTAGCATATCTTTCAGATGTTAGGGTCATAATCGAAACTGTGGATTCATGTTAAATATGATTATTTATTTTCTTAATTAATTCATGCTTTCTGTTTTATGAATTCGAGTGCTTATTTATAATTGCTTTTATTTGCCAAAAATAAATTACATGTCATATTTGTTAGTGCAAAATTCGGGAAATGAGTTTTAACAAAGACGGAAATCGGATTCAGACATAAACGGGTGTATCGAGTCGGGAGACCCACAACTATTTGTGGGGAGTCATTTAATTCATAGATCTTTTAGGAGTTAATAATTGTATCAAGTCGGGAGACCTACACTTTTTATTAATCTACTTTTTGTGCGCTGCCCGGGAGGGGGAATAGACTAACTCATGAATTGAACCCATAGAATTGCATGAATTGGTTTTTAAAACTTTACTTGCATTTAATATTGAAGAAACATGTTGAGATTATGTGCCTAAGGCTGCTCCTATAGATGTTGAAAATACTTTTGGGGTTCGCAAATTTATTTATTTTATTTCTATAATTTTCGATTTTTATGATTGAATTACTCGATATTTGGTCGCTTCAATAAAATTGGAATACGATGTTATTATAGCCTAAGTGTTTCAAATATCAATCCTTGAGGAATACGACCTTGCTTGCCATTATTCTATAAACTACACTGCACACTTGCCGTTGTATGAACCAAAATATTTTTGGCGAACAAGTTTTTGGCGTCGTTGCCAGGGATTGATTAGATTCTACTTAGATATAGTAATAAGTAGTTCAATCTTAATTGAAGCATATTTTCTATTTTTTTCAAAATTTTCGAAATTATTTTCGAAACTATTTTTATTTTTATTTTATTCGGTTCTAACATTATTTTTGTCTAGTGCAGATAGTGTATGATCACGCGTTCCAGATCGACCCAACCAATTCCCATGGTTTTGGAAAACGAAAAGACAGCGAAACAACCAAGGAAAAGAGCCAAAACAATGGTATATGGGACAAATCCAAACGCAGTGGAAAACAGAAATAATGAGAAGCGCCCACTAGGGGTTGGCGTCCAGGACCGAATTGTAGAAAGGCCCACGAGAAGGGCAGTTAGGGACTACTTCTAGTCGGAGGTAAGTTAAACTTATGGGGGTGTGGCCCGTCTGCCGATCAATAAAAATAATTTTGAACTAAAACCAGCATTGATCCAGATGGTGTCACAAAACCAGTTTGGGGGCAGAGCCGTTGAGGATCCAAACGCGCATCTGGCGCACTTTTTAGAAATTTGCGATACTGTTAACATGAATGGTGTTTCTGAGGATACCATTCGATGCCGCCTTTTCGCATTCTCTCTACGCGATAAGGCTAAGGGATGGTTATGCTCTATAACACCACCAGCCGCAAATACTAAGTCAACAGTTTCTAGCCAAATACGTTCCCCTAGTAAAATACTGCAACTGAAATATGAGATCACCCAGTTTAGGCAATTAGATAATGAGCCACTATATGAAGCATGGGATAGATACAGGGAATTTCTAAGTGCCCTCAACACGGATATCCCGACTACCAACAGGTTCAGTACTTCTATAATGGTTTAAGTGGAAACACAAGAACAATTATAGATGTTGCATCTGGGGTGCACTAGTAGGGAAATATTCTGAGGAGGCACTGGACTTGTTAGAGGAGATGGCAAGCAACAGTTACCAATGGCCATCCGAGAAATCCGAGGATAGACGTATCGTAGAAATTCAGAACGAGGATAAGATCGACATACTCACAGAACAAATATCCATGTTAAGTATGAAACTGGATGCGATGCAGCACGTAACTTCGAGAGAGGTAGCAGTGGTTGTCGAGGAAGCAAATTTTGTAGGGCAGCAAGGCTATAACAACTACAGAAACAGTCATACACAACCTCACTATAATTCGGGGCTGCCAAAGGAACAGAAACCATCTCTAGAAGAGATGCTAGCTTCATTCATCACAGAAACTCAAGCTCGACTAAACCAGGATGAAGCCAAGATAGATATAATTGAGGATCAGGTAACTCAATTAAATAGTAACATGAATGATAGATTGAAATCTTTGGAAAAACAGGTGGAACAGATTGCTACGTCAATACATGGCCAACACCAAAAAGACAAATTCTCGAAAGCTACAAGGACATATCCGGGATAACAGTGTCAATCCATTCGTCTGTGGAGTGGAACAAGTTATGAAGGTCCAAAGCTGCCAATTGATCAAGAAATAGAAGCAATCGAAGAGCAGGACACGATAGAAGAGGTGGCACCAACCCCTGTGGAAAAAGAAAAGGTAAAATCTGCTCCAACTATTTCAAGAACTGAGGTACCTATCCCTTTCCCGCAAAGGTTTCAGAAAAAGAAATTAGATGATCAATTTCTAAAATTTTTGAAAATTTTTAGAAAATTCAAATCAATATACCTTTTGCGGATGCACTAGAACAAATGCGAAACTATGCGAAATTTCTTAAAGATATCATGGCAGAGAAAAAAAAATTTTCGGAATATGAAACGGTGAAACTGACAGAGGAGTGTAGTGCAATTATTCAAAGGATGTTACCTCAAAAGCGCAAGGATCCCGGGAGTTTCACGATTCCATGCGTAATAGGGGGAACAATCTTTAATAAAGCACAATGCGACTTAGGTGCAAGCATTAATTTGATGTTGTTATCAATATTTCAAAAACTCGGATTAGGCGAAGTAAAGCCTACAACAATTACCCTACATTTAATAGATAGCTCGGTAACATATCCGAAAGGGGTGATTGAAGACGTGTTAGTGAAGATAGACAAATTCATATTTCCAGCTGACTTCATTGTGTTGGAGATGGAAGAAGACCGTTCCATTAATTCTGGGAAGACCATTCTTGGCCACAGGTAGAGTACTAATCGATGTGCAAAAAGGTGAACTAACATTCCGAGTAAATGATGAACACATATTATTTTCAATTTACAAAGCTATGCAATTTCATGAAAACGTCGAACATTGCAACATGCTTGATGTACTAACCCCATGCATGGAAGCTGAGTTTGAACAGGTTGTGATGAAAGACGCATTGGAATGGTGTTTAAGTCACTCAGTGGAATCCCAAGATATGTGTTTGGATATTACTAACAATAAGATTATCGATTTTGTGCTTGCCTTAGATTCAGCGGAAGAGAAAAATCCAGAAAACAACGTTCTGAACACCCCACACGCCCGTGTGGAGCAACACGACTTGGCCGTGTGAAGCATATCTCCAGACGCACACGACCATGTGGAGCAACACGGTCAGCCGCGGCGCGTCAGATTCGAGATCTTGATCACTGGTGTGTGACTCTACACAGCCATACCGTGCAACAGGAAGAGGGCTCATCACACGGCCAGACCGTGCATTCAAACTCCGACAGCCCAAGTCCACATGGTCGTGTGGCTTCACACAACCCGACCATGCGACAAGTGTTTTCAGCTGAAAATTCGAAAAACAAACTCCCGGGCTCTCCAGAACTTAAACCTCTTCCGGACGAATTTTCATCATGGAATAACATAATATACCACAAAATACATTACAATACACATGATTACACAAATCAAAGGTTTTTTGAGAGAGTAGGTTACGAAAAGCACCACAAGGCCTTTCACATCTACAGAAGCACATGGGTTTCGAAGGCTGGGAAGGAGGATCCATCCTGACAAGAAGGGGTTTTCTTTCTTAGTTTAGAACTTTTGTCTGTACTTAAATGATGTCACAATATTGATTTCAAATTTGTCAATGAATTTGTCATCAATGTTTGGCTAATCATTCGGATCCTAGGGTATAATCAAAATTGTGGATTCATGTTAAATCTTGATGGATTATTGATGTGTGTAAAATATACGTGCATTTTGGGGCTTAAAATGATATATATTTGATGCATTTGCACGCATATTTACTATGTTTTTACTTGCTTTCCTTAAAAGGGCATCATACTGTGTATTCTTGTAATTATTGTAGGAAATAGAGCTTAAAATGAAGAAATATCAGTTGGAATGCCCGGCTAAGATTGACGAATGCAAAGAGAATATCAAAACGATGAAAAAAAGTGGACAAAACACTTCACACAGCCGGACCGCGTGGTGTCACTCGCTGTGTGGAAATGCCCGTGTGAAACTACACAACCGTGGGAAGAAGGGCAAAAACAGAGGACAGAGTCAGGCCCACATGGCCGGACCATGTGAAGTCACACGGCCGTGTGGGAATGGGACTGCATCGTACCTTCTGCCCGTGTGATCTCACACGGGCGTGCGAAGAAAGGTTGAAGGACACACCACACGGCCGTGTGGTGCCACACGGCCAGGCTTTGTTGGACTCTGTTTCAACGCGTTTTTCAGAGTTTGCTTCCCATTCAAACTTTACTAGTGATCTCTCCAAGCATCTATAAAAGAGACCCATGGCTTGCACGAAAATATACAACTTCATACAGAGAAAACACATCAAATAACACAGGAACGCAATAATCGAGGATCTTCTAAGCAAAGAAGGCTAGGTCGCGAAGAACACCACAAGGTTTTCGCATCTACGGAAGCAAAAGAGTTTCAAGGGCTTGAAAGGAGAATCCATCCTGACAAGAAGGGGTTTTCTTTCTATGTCTAAGATCTCTTGTCTGTGCTTAACAATGTCATAATGTTGATTCGAATTTGTCTATGAATTTGTAATCAATGTTTGGCATATCTTTCGGGTCTTAAGGGCATAATTTAAACTGTGGAATCATATTAAATATGATTATTTGTATTCTTATATAATTCATACTTTCTATTTTATGAATTTGGGTGCTTATTTATAATTACTTTTATTTGCCGGGAATAAATTGCATGTCATATTTGTTAGTGCGAAATTCGGGAGATGAGTTCTAACAAAGACAAAAATCGGATTCAGACATAAACGTGTGTATCGAGTCGGGATACCTACAACTATTTGTGGGAAATCATTCAATTCATAAATCTTTTGGGAGTTAATAATACTTGTATCGAGTCGGGAGACCTACACTTATTATTAATCTACTGTTTATGCACCGCCCGGGAGGGAAAATAGACTAACTTAGGAATTGAAGCCATAGAATTGCATGAATTAGTTTTTAAAACTTTACTTGCATTTAATATTGAAGAAACACGTTGAGATTATGTGCCTAAGGTTGCTCCTATAGATGTTGAAAATACTTGTGGGGTTCGCAAATTTATTTAATTTATTTCTTTAACTTTTGATTTTATGATTCAATTACTCGATATTCGGTCGCTTAAATAAAATTAGAATGCGATGTTATAATAGCCTAAGTATTTCGAATATCAATCCTTGAGGAATACAACCTTGCTTGCCATTATTCTATAAACTACACTATACACTTGAAGTTGTATGAACCAAAATATTTTTGGCGAACAATTATTTTCTTAATTCATTCATGTGTTCTATTTTATGAATTCGAGTGCTTATTTTTAAATGTTGATTATCTAATCAATAATTTCCATGTCATACTTGTTAGTCCATAATCCGGGGGTGAGTTCTAACAAAGACAAAAATCGAATTCAGACATAAATAGGGTAATGTATCGGGAGACTACATCTATTTGTGGGGAGTATTTCAATTCAAAGATATGTTGGGAGTTAATAATAGTTGTGATGCATCGAGACCTAAATTATTATTAATCTACGGCTTAAGCGCCACCTGGGAGGGGGAATAAGCTATTATAGGAATTGAACCATAGAAACACATGAATTGGTTTTGAAACATTGATTGGATTTAATATTGAAAAAGCATATTGAGATTATGTGCCTTGGATTGCTTTCGTATTTGTTGAAAATACTTGTGGAGTAGAGCAATGATCCAATAAATGATGTATACCTTGTTTGATCAATTGGTTTTCCTTATGCATCCATATCTATCTTCACAGAAGTATTCATGGGAATCTTCACATATGACTTCTCTTCCACACCAAATTTCATCATTAAATCTCTAGTATACTTGGTTTGACTTATGAAGGTTTCATCCTTCATTTGCTTGACTTGAAGACCTAGAAAGAAAGTTAGTGCTCCCATCATACTCATCTCAAACTTCCCTTGCATAAAGTTTGAGAATTTGTCACACAACTCTTTGTTTGTGGATCCAAAGATGATGTCATCCACATATATTTGAACAAGCAGTATGCTCTCTTCATCTTGAATTCTGAAGAGTGTTCTGTCAACTTTGCCTTTGGTGAAATCCATTGTCTATAAAAAACTGAGAGAATGTGTCATACCATGCTCTTGGTGCTTGCTTCAAACCATACAATGCTTTCTTAAGCTTTTAGATTTTATTTCCAGTAGTTTTCTACTTAAAACCTGGAGGTTATTCCACATTGACTTCTTCTTCCAGAAGTACATTCAGAAATGCATATTTCACATCCATTTGATAGACTTTGAAGTTCTTGTGTGCTGCATAAGCAAGAAACATCCTTATTCCTTCCAATCTTGCAACAGGTGCAAAAAGTTTCATTAAAATATATTCCTTCTTCTTGGCAATACCTTTTGGCTACCAATCTTGCTTTGTTTCTTACTACAGATTCTTCTGCATTCATCTTGTTTCTCAATACCCACTTAGTACCAATAACATTTTGGTGGGTAGGCCTTTGAAACAATTCCCAAATTTATTCTTTTCAAGCTGATTCAGCTCTTCCTGCATAGCTAGAATCTAATGTGTGTCATCCAATGCTTATGACACATCCTTAGGCTCTATTTGAGAAATGAAACAAGTTAACATAGCTTCATGTTGAGTCATGGATCTGGTTTTCACTCTTTCTCTAACATCTCCAATGATCAGCTCTGGTGGATGGTCTCTTAGCAATCTCACATCTGGTTGGAGTAAGTCTGTTGGATTAAGTCTTCTTGCAGCTAAGTTGTTAATGACGCCCGAGCCGAGCTGGAAGAAATTAATCCACGTCATCGATCCAAAGACACGTCCGAGTCGGAGACCTACGGGTGACGCGTCGGAAAAACGGTCTTGTGGCGACACGTCACGAATTAGGCTCGCCCACTACCGAGCCCAACCGCAACACGGCTGCCGAGCCCCGAGCCCCGAACCCAAATTTCGACGGGAAACGCATGCGCGACAGACTCATAAAAATAATCACATGCCCATGCTTAACGCTTTATTGGTATCAGAAACTGCCATATGTCAGAAAGTTATAAAGAGAAGTCGACAAGTGGCAAATTTTGACTGACATGCACAGTTAGAGAGGGACATGTGTCTTTCATTAATTATTTTACTAATTAATGACTAGTTAGTGCAAAGATGACTATGGTAAACTCACTGACTCAAGGGGTATAAAAAGTCTGATAGAGAGAGATTGAAGAGGGACAGAGGAAAATGAGAGAAAAAAAGAGTAAGATTGTAATAAAGACCGACCCCAATAATTCGGCTCGGCATTATGCAAAAAAGGCAGAATTAGCCAGAAATAAACACACGTTATGCACGTTTACATTTCCACGTGTTAAATCTTTTACATATTTTTGCTTGTTGACCAAAACGCACGTCAACAAATTGGCGCTAGAAGGAGGGCCCGTATTGGTCCAGTCAGAATTCCAAGCAAAAGCAAGTTAAGTGAAAACCAGGTAAAGTTTAACGTTTAACCTTTTCATAATAGACAAAATGAGTCAACAGTCGAGAAATGCTCGTTTGACTGAAGAGCAACATTTGAACAACCAAACTGGCCAGACTACTAATGGCCAAAATATGCTCCAAACAGAAATAGGGAGCACTACTTTATTTCCTTTCGCTCAGCTAATTGCCAACCCAACTTTTGTACAGCAAATGAACCAACCCATATCACAAACTCTCGCTACCACAAACTCTCAAGTACCTCCTCCACTCCTTGCAAATACTAACCCACTCAACCCACAACTAAATGTTAATATTAATCCTCAAATTCCCGGGCTTCCTCATGACGAAGCCCAAGAAGCCAGTTCAGGTAATGAACAGCGTGTCCGTCGTGACAGAAGGCGGCCGCGAGAAGATGAGGAAGGGCAAAGTCGTGTAGCAGAGTCACTACCGGAGCCAACACGACATCGCCATGCCCACTCAGTGCTCGATCGATAAGTTACCGGCTCAGGTTTCCGGATGAGCGGGAGCAGCTTAGGGTCAATCAGATCCAAGGCCCTAGCCTATGGCAGGAACGGATGTAGAAATACACCGCCCGCGCGTCATCGTTTGAATGAATTGGAAGGCGGTCCTAAAGGCGAACAGCTCAAGACCGCCCCAAGCAATGAACCAACCAGCTGTTATGTCGCCATTTTCCCCTGGAATCCTGCCGACCCCATTACCGCCAAAGTTGAAAATCCCCCAGGTCGGTCTCTACAATGGGGAAACCGACCTGATCACTCACGTCCACAAGTACTTAGCATGGATGGAACTGTACAGTCCTAGTGATGCCATCCTCTGCAGGGCATTCCCACTGACTCTGGGCGACCGAGCCCACCGTTGGTTTAGGACCCTACCACAGGGATCCATTTGGGCATGGGGGGATCTGGCCTCTGCCTTTACGACACATTTCTTAACGTCCAAAGTCCGAGCCGCACCTAAGGACTCCCTCGTGAACATCAAACAAAGGAAGGACGAGCCCCTGAAAAGCTATATTTCTCGGTTCAACAAGAAAGTTCGAGAGATGAAACCGGTGTCGGATGACGCCATTTTAATCGCAGCCATGGCTGGACTTGCCCAAGAGACTTGGTTTAACTACTCCATCCATGAATCGGGGGCGACCTCGTACCAAGAATTTCTGGTCCGCGCGGAACGCCATATTTGCGCGGAAGAAGCCATGGCAAGTAACCGCCCCGAGCACCGGCCAGGGGGCGTGAGAAAGGACGGAAGGAAAGAACCAGCTGTTGGGCCGGGGTCGGGATTTAGACCATTCTCGGAAAACCCAACCACCGGATTTAGGGCTCGCCAGGAAGCGCGAGCCAAAGTTGCCGCACTGAGAAGTACTTTGACCCACACTCCATCAGCCATATGGAATGAAGTACAGGGTCTAAATTTGTTACCTCCGGCTCGGCCTTTGAAGGTCGAGCCGACAAAATTAGATTCACGTCGATATTGTGCCTATCATAAATCAATAGGTCACGATACCGATGAGTGCCGAGATCTAATCAGAGAAATTATGCGGATTGTTCGGCAAGGCGGTCTTAAAAGATACGTTCATGAATTACCGCCCCCACCGGCACTGGCTCAAGGTGTCAATCCGGAGCGCGTAACCAATCCAGCTCTCCTGCCGCCACCACCTGCCGAAAACTAGGGTAGGGAGATCCTCATGATGTCGAGTGTAAATCAAATCAATACTAACACAGCCGAGGATAGCCGCTCCAACAGAAAAAGGAAAGCTGATGTTAGACAGGTAGCCAACGCCGAAAGGCAAGTTCGGGTGGCGGAAATCAAGGAAGGCCAACCCACCGGCCATTTTGTGTTCTCGGATGCGGATGCCGACTAGGTGGTCCATCTTCATTCTGACCCCCTGGTCATTACTGCACCGATTTTAGGTATTCCGGTCCACAGAATTTTGATCGACTCTGGAAGCTATTCGTCAGTCATTTATGTCCGAGCTTTTCGAAGATTGAACGTGGACGATAGCTATATCCGTCCATGCAACGATAGCATTCTGGGGTTTGGAGGAGGAAGGATAGTCCCGCTCGGGGAAGTTGATTTGCCCATCCAAATGGGACAAGAGTTGCATAAACGGACCATCATGACAACATTCAAAATAATCAATGCCGATTCGGAGTACAATGCTATCATTGGGAGGCCATTGCTTTATCATATAAAAGCAGTCGTTTCAATATATCATTTTTGTATAAAATTCCCAACATCTGATGGCGAGGCTATACATAAAAGGAATCAAAGGGAGTCACGAGAATGCTCTCTCAAACTCCGACCGGTAGAGATTAACGTGGTGGAACGAGGACAAACCAGTGGAACCACACAAGGCGATCCCCTGCCCAAGGAGGAGTCCGAGCGGAAAGTGGTGATCGTTCAGAGGATAATCCAGGTCGTCGACCGGGAAGGAGCCGATGATGGAAGAAAAGCGGCCCGGGATCGAGAATGAGCCGCCATCGAAGATGAATTGCCCCTGCAGATCAAAGAGGGCGAGCAAGAAAAGAAAACGGGCGGAACCGATAACAGTTGATACAATCAACGTTGGAAGGCCAAGCGAGAGCGCCAATTGCGTATTGGTCATGATCTCCCAGAACCATATCGAACCGAGCTGATTGAGTTTTTGGGAAATAATCTTGACGTCTTCGCATGGACTCATGCGGACATGCCCGGAATTGACCCTAAGTATGCATGCCACCACCTCAATATTGATCTAACATTCCGCCCGATTATCGAAAAAGCGTAAGCTCGGCCCGATAGACAAGAAGCACTCGAGGCCGAGGTTAACAAGTTGATAGACAATCAATTCATCCGGGAAGCCCTCTATCCCCGATGGGTTGCCAATCTTGTTTTGGTAAAGAAGAGCAATGGCCTGTGGCGCCTGTGCGTGGATTTTACCGACCTGAATAAGGCATGCCCTAAGGACAGTTATCCATTGCCAAATATTGATTATATGGTGGATGCCACCGCGGGGACACGAATCGATGAGCTTCATGGATGCATACTCGGGTTACAACCAAATACGATTGCACCTTAAGACGAAGAAAATACATCATTCTTCTCTCGCTCGTGGAATTTATTTATTTACAAGATGATGCCCTTCGGGTTGAAGAATGCTGGTGCGACCTACCAAAGGTTAGTAAATAAGATGTTTGAAAAAATGATAGGTCACACTATGGAAGTCTATGTAGATGACATGTTGGTAAAATCACTGTACATTTCCGATCATCTAAACGATCTTAATAAAATGTTTGCTGTTTTGAGAGAGTACAAGATGATGTTAAACCCGAGAAAGTGTACGTTTGGGGTCGGCTCGGGTAAATTTCTGGGGTATATGGTCAGCCAAAGGGGAATCGAAGCCAACCCAGACAAAATGAAAGCCATCATTGATCTAGAACCCCCGAACTCTGTAAAAAGGGTAAAAGCCTAACAGGCCGATTGGCCGCCCTTAACCGATTTGTTCACGATCCACGGACAAGTGCAAACCTTTCTTTGAAATTATAAAAAAGAGTAATAATTTTGAGTGGACTGAGCGAGCACAGACTGCCTTTGAATCCCTCAAACAGCACCTTTCTTCAATTCCTATATTGCAAAAACCTACCCAAGGGGAGGACTTGTATTTGTACCTGGCGGTATCCGAATACGCTATCATCTCGGTGTTAATCAGGTTAGATGGTTCTATTCAACATCCGGTCTATTACACCCGGCCAAAGCGTTACATGACGCCGAGCTCCGCTATCCACCAATGGAAAAATTGGCTTATTCGCTAGTCATCTGCGCGCGGAAACTCCGTCCATATTTTCTAGAGCACAAGGTTATAGTCTTGACGAACTACCCATCAAGCAAGTACTACACACCCGACCCGATACTTATGGTCGGATGATCAAATGGGCCGTCGAACTCGGTCGCTTGATATTATATACGAACCACGCATGAATAAAAGGACGAGCTTTAGCCGACTTTGTGGCAATTCACACCTTCCATACGATTGGAAGTTATGGAAGACCAAGAATGGAAATTGTTCGTTGACGGCTCTTCCACCGCAGTCGAAAGCGGGGGCGGAATCGTGATAATCGATCCAAATGAAAAGTGCTCTTGCTCGGCCGTCACGATTTCGATTCCGATTCCCGCAATGAACAACGGCCGAATACGAGGCACTTCGGCGAGCTTAGAGATGGAAGCTTCTATGGGCCTAAAACAACTATTGGTACACAAAGTGATTCTCACCGTCGTTCATCAAATCAACGGCGAGTACGGCGAAAGAGCAAAAAATTGCACAATATTTGGACTTGGTCAAGAAGAGATTATCACACTTTAAGACAAAAGTCTTACATGTGCCCCGAGCCAAGAACATGCGGGCGGATGCCTTAGCTCGGCTCGGTTCCGGCCCAGGGGACGGATGCCATCGCGGATGTCACACACACAAACCCCTGCCCCGTCACTTGGCGCAAAGAAGATATATACAATCAAACCGCCGAGCGGACCTGGATGACCCCAATCGTTCGATATTTAGAGAAAGGAGTTCAACTCAAAACAAAGTCCGAAGCTTAACACTACGAACTCAAGCGGCTCGGTTTACACTAGTAGATGGCATCCTATACAAATGAGGATACTCCGTCCCACTCCTACGGTGCCTTTCCGAGATAGATGCAGATTATGCACTTCGAGAGGTTCATGAGGGAATATCGGGAACCACGCCGGGGGGCCGACGTTGGCCTATAAATTAATACGGCAAGGATACTATCGGCCATCCCTAAGAAAGGATGCAACCGACCTCGTCAAAGATGCGAGAGGTGCCAATGATTTGCACCACAGGTCAGATATCATCCTGAGCAACTTACCTCCGTATTTAGCCCATGGTCGTTTGCCAAATGGGGAATGGACCTCATCGGACCACTCCCCACTGGCAAAGGGGGCGTCAAGTATGCCATTGTGGCGGTGGATTATTTCACAAAATGGGCGGCGAGCCTCTAGCAAAAATAAAAGAGGAAAAGATTGTGAGCTTTGTATGGAAATCCATTATCTCAGAGATTCGGGATACCACATTCGATTGTTACGGCATAATGGGAAACAATTCGATAACCGAAGGTTTGAAATTTTTGTGAAGGTTTCCGCATCAAAAACTATTTCTCAACTCCATACCATCCCCACGAACGGACAAGTTGAGGCCGTTAATAAAATACTCAAGTATACCTTGAAGGCGAGATTGGAGAAGTCTAAAGGTAATTGGCCGGAGGAACTACCTGTGTACTATGGTCATACGCAACGCACGCATCGAGCGGCCACCGGAGAAACACCTTTTCTTTGGCTTATGGAGCCGAGGCGGTGATTCTGTTGAGATTGGAGCCCTACCTTGAGTGCAAATTTTTCTCAAAATCGCAATGAGGCCGCTCGAGCCGAGCTAGACTCGCTTTCGAAAAAAAAAGTGCAATCTTGAGATGAAAAACGCAGTGTATAAACAAAGGAGTGAAAGGTACTACAATTCGAAAGTAAAGGAAAGGAGATTTCAGGTCGGCGATCTTATGTTGAAAAAGATAACGGGCGTTCAACCCCCATTGAAGCCAACAGGAGGGCCCATTTCGGTCAGCCACGTCTTATCCGGTGGGCGTACCGGCTAGAATATTTGAGTGGAGAAAAATTTATGCATCCATGGAATGTAGCATACCCGAAACGTATTATCAATAAAGATCGCGGTTTATGATCCGGATAGGATTCCAAGGAATTATCCTTTCATCGATATTTCGTGAGCTCTCTAAAGGTAAACGGTTTTTACTCACCTCGGCTATGTGCCGAGGACAAGAAAATCGCCTCGGCTTAAGCTGAAGGCCGAAAATTCATCTCAGGTACGTCCTTTGCACGATGAAAAAAGAGCAACACGCCCACAAGGCGGATCTATCCTTACAAATCAAAGACTTGGTTACGCACCGAGCACAAATCAAAGACTTGGTTACGCACCGAGCACAAATCAAAGACTTGGTTACGCACCGAGCACAAATCAAAGACTTGGTTACGCACCAAGCGCAAATTAAAGACTCGATGTACACACCGGGCGCAAAATGAAGACTTGGTTTATACACCAAGTACCAAAAACAAAATAAAGATCAAGTTCATATACCGAGTACGAGAATCAATTAAAGCAAGTAAAGCCCCTTATTCAGAAGCACTGGGAACCGAGCCCCATACTTGGGAATATAAAAGGAAAAAGAAGACAGCAACAATCTTACAAAAAGGAGAAGAGCCAAGCATATGCAAAAAGCTTGAAACACATACACAGGTGAGGAAAATAACAATTCATTTCTACTTCAAAAGTATTTACATAAGGAAGGCTGGAGCCCATTACATCTTAAGGCACGAAGCCAAGTTACCTACCTACGAGTACATATGAAAGCATGTAAATAAAAAGGGGCAAACATCAAGACTGAGCAGGGGGCGGAATTTCAACGGCACCGCTGGAGGCGACTTCTTCCACGTCCGGAGGAGGAGAGCCCTGAGCATTAGGAGCCTCGGCAAAGTTCGGCCGAAGAGCATCGAGATCAGCCTCCAGGAGGGCCAGATCTTCCTCAAGCTGAGCAACAGTCCGCCCACCCTTAACCAAATCGAGAATTTCTCTGAGGCTGGTCGCGTGGCCGCAGGTTAACATAAATGCATACTCCTCAAAGTCTTTGTAAGCTTCAACGGCCTGTGTGCGAGCTTCCTCAATTCGCCGATGAGTAGTCTCTTCGTTCTCTCTGCGCACATCGGCTAGACGCCTCTCCATTTCCTCGGCCCGGGCAGTGGCGGCACGTTCCAACTTGGCAACCTTAGCCCTAAGCTCTTCTTCAACCTGCCGCGGTCGATCTCGCTCCGCCTCGGCCCTCGCTGCGCTTTCTCTCGTAGTTGGCCCGAGCCGTAGCCTCATCCGCTGGGTCTTTAACGATTCTTGTACCCCTTGAAGAAGGGTAGCATAGGCCTCCTGCGGTCCCGTGCCGCCTTTCCGGATCGGGCGTATTTTTCTCAAGCTCGCGAGTTCCCCAATCGCATGCCATAAGAGCCCAATCATCCACCCGAGACATTGCCATGGCATCTTTTGAATTTGTTCTTGGCTTGATCTCGAAAGCGACTGCTCGATGCCTTTTGTCCAGGCACGAGCCGGGACACTCATCGCGGCCGACCTACCTCCGTAAAACTCTCGATCGCTCCTCCGTCGGTGTGGCACATTGAACAAATTCCACAAACCATCGAGGGCGTAGTCCAATCATTCCCTCGCAATATTCATCTCTCACTTGACTTGGAGGGATGAAGTGACCTTCCCTGCCGAAGTCATCTGAGAAAGTTCGCGGACCCCCTTCTAGGGCCTATTCAGATGTTCCGCGCCGCAGCAACCCCCTTGATCTGTCCGGGCTCCTCCATCACAATCCCTCCTCTTCTCCTTTGAAGAGGGGATCCACCGCCTCCGGCACTCCATCGTGGGGGGCGTTTACCGGCCCGGATATCAGCTCTCCGAGCCGCCTCCGCATCTACAGGGTGACCGACGGTCGCCCGAGTTCGCCGAGTGGCCGTGTTCCTCACGTTGCGAAGGCGTGCACGCAAATCCAAGCCACGCCCTATAAAAAGCAACCACCATTAATAGGTCAAAAGAAAACAAAATAACATTTCAAAACGGTGTAAAAAATACAATGTTTACCTCGAACGGCCGCACTCGGCGGCTCCGGAGTCTGCGTTTGCCCCACGGGCGCAGATGATCTACCCACAGGACTAGCCGTCGCAGGAGACGGCGCAGCTCGCTCTGTTCTCGTCGGCTGCTCCCCTAGAGAATGGGGCCGTACTTCTTCATTACCGGGAGGGTTCTGCTGAGTCTCTCTCTCAACCTCCACCTCCCACTCAGCCGCCTCGTCCCGAGGCGCCCCTCGGCCTCGGGGTCGGCGGGCGGAAGCAGCCTCAAGCCGATTGGCCAAGTTGGCCTCGGTAGCCAACCTCTCAATCCGCTTGTCCATGATGCCCCGAGCCTGGATGTTTTCCAGCCTTCGAATAAAGGTGGCCGACAGAGGCCCCTTTGATGCCCGGTTCTCTATAAAGGTAAAAGACAAAAGTCAATCACAAAAGGAAACAGTAAACAACAAAAGCAGAGAAAGGAAAAAAGATAAGACTTACTGTAACCAAAAACAAAATTCGATGGGGGATGAAGAACGATTTCCCTTTCTCCATCTCCCACGCGAGCTTGCCACTTGCCGCTCACCCGAGCCACTTATCCTTCCACTCCTTCAAAGATGGAAGGGAGACCTTCCACCAAGGTCCGGATACCCCCGTCGGGTCTCTGTACATAATACCACCCGGACGGCTGGCCCCGAGATGAAGGAGTCGCTCGTCATATAAAGAGCTCGTTCATCTCCTTAAATTTGGGCGAGGATATTTTTCCAGGTGAAACATTACCAGGAGGCCGATGATCCTGCCCCAAGAAATAGGGTGCACCTGGCCTGATGCATGCCCCACTTGCAAAACCACCGCGTAAGGAAAGCCGGCGGTGGAAATCTCAACCCGTATAGAAGGTCATGGCAAATACGGCCAAGCAACCCCCGGTGGGTCTTGGGAACTTCTGTGTCGCCCGGTACCCAAAAATTGATGCCACTTGGAATACGGTACCTCCGCTGGAACTCTTCCACCTCCCGAATCATCAGCATGCTTGGGATATCGTTTATATCACTCGGCATCCACCGAGGCTCGACACGAAGACGAGGGCCTCCTCCTTGCCGACCGTCGCCATTACGGTGGCCCATGGGCCCTAGTGGCCTCTCCGGCCTCGAATCACCAGAGAGTTCATTTACCCACTCCACGTTATCACGCTCCGGCTCCGATGGGTCCATATTTTCTTCTTCTTGCTGGTACTGCCTAAAATCAACACTTGGTGATTCTTCGCCGGAACTCTCTTGTGCCAGTCTGGGCTGATACACTGTTCCTTCTCTAAAAACGGTCACTGGCGTCGGATCAAAGATAGTATGCGTCCGCTCCAAAGACGCGTTCCACCTCGAGAAGAATCGGAGAAGATATCCGAATAATGCTCGGGCCGTGAGACGAAGATCGTCGTCTTTGAGAAAATAAACGAAGGTTCGGAGGGAGGATCTTCGATTTCAACCTCTACACTATAACTACGACTCCTACTATCCTCAGTTTTAGTCACTTTAGCTCAAAGGTTAATGGTTGCGAAAGTGGATAATGGAGGAAAACAGAGGTATTTATAGATGGAGTTCCCTCGATAAACGAAACGTTTATTCGAAAAGACGCACCTTTTTAAACTCAAAAACCGTCAAACATGTCGAGAACGTCGCGTCCCCACGCCGCCGATAGAACTGCGTGCCTTTTTCGATTTCTGCGCAAGGCTGGTCCAACCACAAGATGCCACGTATCTGTCATTATGGCAACCCAATTAATGCGCCGTTTCAGGCATTAATCACTACGCGGCAGATGTCAGGAATGAACAAAACATTTGAGAAATCCGTTTCCCCATTAAATGTTTATCATTAGCATTAAAGTTTAACTCCGACTTGAAATTCTTCTCTCGGAATTAAACTTGGGGGCCTTTGATGACGCCTTGAGCCGAGCCGGAAGAAATTAATCCACGTCATCGATCCGACACGTCCGAGTAGGAGACTGCAGGTGACGTCGGCAATCTTGTGGCGACAAGTGGCAAGTTTTGACCCGATGACATGCACAGTTAGAGAGGGACATGTGTCTTTCTTTAATTATTTTACTAATTAATGACTAGTTAGTGCAAAGATGACTATGGTAAACCCACCGACTCAAGGGGTATAAAAAGTCGATAGAGAGAGATTGAAGAGGGATAGAGGAAAAGGAGAGAAAAAAAGAGTAAGATTGTAATAAAGACCGACCCCAATAATTCGCTCGGCATTATGCAAAAAAAAAAGCGAGAATTAGCCGAAATAAACACACGTTACGCACGTTTACATTTCCACGTGTTAAATCTTTTACATATTTTTGCTTGTTGACCAAAACGCACGCGTCAGCTTGTCTCGAACAACTTCTTCTTGATCATCATCATTCAATCGCAAACCTTCCACTGTCTTTGAGATTCAACTATCTCATCTTCATCTGGGTTGAGTCTTCTCATATCTGCCTCAACATAGGGACTCTTTTGAATAGTCGGTTGATTCATCTTGTCAACTAACTCATTCATATCTTCACCATTTACATTAGGTTCATCAAAAACCACGTGGATAGACTCTTCTGTGACCATAGTCCTCTTGTTCAGTACTTTGAAAGCTTTACTCTCAGCTGAGTATCCCAAAAAGATACCTTCATCAGTGTTAGCATCAAAAGCTTTCAAGTTGTCATTGCCATTGTTATGAATGAAACACTTGCTTCCAAAAGATATGAAAATATCCAACATTAGGCTTCCTTCCTGTCCAAATTTCATATGGGATTTTGGACAGCTGATTATTTATCATACACCTATTCTGAGTGTAATAAGCAGTGTTAATGGCTTCAGCACAAAATCTCTTAGGCAATCTAGCTTCAGCTAACATGGTCGTTGCAGCTTCCTTGATGGTTATGTTCATTCTTTCAGCTACCCCATTCTGCTGTGGAGTCCTTGCAGCTGATAACTCATGACCAATCCCATTCTCTATGCAATACTGAGTTATAATCCCATTGAAAAACTCAGTTCCTCTGTCAGACCTTGTCTTAATAATGGTTTGGCTCTTCTCATTTTGAACTCTCCTAATAAGCTGTGGAAGCTTCTACAAAGTTTTCTTATTTTTACACACTAGTAAAACGTACGTGCGTTGCACGTGATCCAAATAATATTACGAATTTAATTAATATTAAATTCTTAATTAGATGGAATTATTATTGATTAATCCTTTTGTATCTACTGTAATTGTCGTTCACGTATTTTTATTTTAATTTGAAATTTTCAAGATTAAAATTAAACTTATACATAATATAACTTAAATCTAAGTAGGTGTAATATGGTTAAGTCATTTTGAAGCGAAAAACACATACCGAGAACTTATATTATCATTGAACAGACAATAATGGAGATTTAAATACTAAAGAGTAATATAACTAAAGAAAAAGGGTTTTCCATGAACTCATCTTGTATCAATCATTTTCTTGTTTTATTTGTTTGACAACCACATTATTCTTTTCGACTTTGAGAATTTTTATACAATTTATTTTTGAACCTTTTAAGAGTGTCTTCATCATCATTTGAAATTTCAATTTCATTGCCATTTTCCTTGTATTTCTTTTGTGTTGACATTTGTATTAGATGTCTCTCTTTTTGTCCATCTCCATAGCAGATTCTATCTTTCGAATCACCTCGGTTACAACATTCAATTTTCTATTCACCACTTTGCATTTTCATTAAGAGCGATTAGAAAATAAAATCATTTTGATGCTTGGAACTTTGGCCTCCTTAATATTTTGGACTCATTTTCTCTTTGATTATATTAATACTTATTTTATAAATGAAGATAAAATAAGCCAATTGTATAATTTAAAATGATCAATAATTTGAAATCCCAAATTGAAATAAATTTATCATTATTATATCAAATAAGTGATTGATGAATGCACAAAATATTTAAGTACTTTATATCTACAATTCGGTTAAATAATGTTAGTATTTGATGAATGCACAAAATATTTAAGTACTTTAAATATGATTAATACATAGGTGTTGTTTCAACATCTTCCTCATTACATTTATCGCAAAGGGGGATTTTCTTTATTTTCGAAACTTTTATGCAACACACTCTTTGCAAGATTCATACCGTAAGGACAATTTATTTTCCACTTTTTCACCAATTCTTTTGAAATAATAATATATATTCTGTACATTTTAATTAGTTAGTATATACTACACAAATAAAGGGATAATTTTATATTTGGTACATAAATTATACGTATTTTTTGCTTTTGGTATTCATAACTCAAAAAAAAAAAAAATTGAATGGATACCTAATATTTTCATTTAAAGTGTCTTCAATACTTTTCGTAAATAGTTCATTAAAACTCCCTTCTCTTCGTCTTCTCTTCGTCTAAAAAAAAACCCCTTCTCAATTTTTTTTAAACTAACGATTAACCTGCTATAAAGGTGGCGAGGGAAAAAATAACTTGGTGGTTTTGGTTCCCCTTGTTTTATTTTTAATCACTTTCACCATATTTGGTCGGAATATGTCTAAATCATGATTTTGAGCCTCACCATCAATTTCTCGCTGGAAATCTGCACATTTCAAGCACTATCGCATCACAACTAACTAATGGCAATGATTTAGCCAAAAACCTAGAGACTCAAAATCGTGACTTGAAGGTGACGACCTTCATCAACTCATCGTTGGTGATTCGGTATTGCTCGGCCACCACAAACACCAATTAGGTGGCATTGTAGCAATTCAGTCCCGTAAAGTTTTATTTTTGTGTAATTTTTCGCATAAGTTATAATTTTATGCGATTTTGATCCCAAAGGCTACTTCACTATTTTACAATTTCAGGACAAAAATTGCACAAGCTTAACATTTATGGGATCAAATTGCGCAAAAATCAAAACTTAGGGGAAAATATATACATAGGATAATTATAGGACCAAGTATAGTTGCCACCATTTTATATATAGATGACTAAAATTGCTACACATAATATTTATAGGACTAAATATGTCACCCCAACCCCTTATATACTTCAGGACCAGAATTGCAATTAAGCCTAAGTAAGAAATAAGTTTTTGATGGAATAGAAGTGATTGAACTTATAATATATTCGAAAAAGAATAATATTTTGAAATAAAAAATTACGATGTTAGAAATGCCAGATTAACTCATTATTTAGGTATGGAAAAGTTATATTTTTTGCAACATTAAATTTGCTTGGACTTTCGTATTCTTCTTCGCCAAATGATTTTGGATCGTTTATCCAATTGGTAATATATATTAATTTAAAATAAATAACTCACATAATAAGTGGTATTGTGGTTGGACGTTGACACATCCTCATAATTGTTACATGAAACCGTAACTGCAGTAGCCTTTCATATTCCATACTTATGTACATTGTTTTTTCTACTATTCTATGTTATTGTTATATATCGTAGTATTAATATTTAGCATACAACTTAATAGGAAGAATTAATTACATTAAGCACAAAAAACAATGGGAACTTATAAAAACCGCATAAGTAGAGAGGTACTGTTTTGAAGAAAAAAATAAAAAATTTAAATAATAATTCTATATTATTATTTATGTACATATACAAAGGCAGAATAGAGTATTAATAAAAGGACATTTTATTAAAGTGCATATTATTATTCTTTGGTACATTCCCACGTATAAAAGTCTTGGTAGATCAAAAAACATCATTATCTTGTAAGATTATTAATTCCAAAATTAATATTAATATAGTTTAGCAAGTGATTTTAAATGAAAATTGTACAAACAAATCATATAATCCGGAGAAGAGTTACTTGAGAAATGAAATCCTCTTTATAATAAATTATGATACAACAAACAAAAGATAAAATTATACTAAATGGACCGATTATGTTGCCTATACAAAATAATTCGAGAGGAAAAAAGGGAAAGACACACATTTTTTAATAAATTATAGGAGGAATGCAAACATATATTATCATCGATTCCAAAATATTATCTATCAATCTCTTCTACAGTTTGCAGATTAATTTTACTGGAAATAGGAAGGATACTATCAACTTCTCTCTTTCATAAAAGTACAGAACACAGAATGACAACAAATAAGAAAAGACTCTAGTAAAAGGAAAATAATAATGGGAATTTGAACAAATTAAAGAAAAAAATTCCATGCCTCCATGGATATATATGGTCATTAGAGTGCTCCAGTACGGTCTTTAGAAGATATCTAATTAAATGAGCATGGTATATATTACCTTCTAAAAGAATCGACCTTTATCATGGGACTCCATCCCGCTATTTTGCCAACAAATACACATCGAGTACTCTTCCTGCCATAAGAGAAAAGGAAAAGCAATATCAGGATTCATTTCTAGACCTATTAAAAATGTCTTAGCCATGGGAAATAATTTTTCATGATAAAAATTAAACAGATAGCAAAGATGTGGATCAGAAAATCAACCACCAAGAAAGAAGCAACGAAACTGGACATAACTTTTACCTTGATTTTGCCTTTTTAGTTATCTAAAGTATCTTGAAGACTCAAATCTTCTTCTAGCCCTGTCACAAGAATTAATGATTGGCTTTGTCATTTCACCTCAATACCTTGAATAACAAATGCAAAATAGTTATAATCCAAGCATCACTCTTCCAATCACCACAATACTTGTAAATCAACAAAGATACATTTTATTATATTTCGTAATTTTGTTTCATGAAAGGAATGGGCATTCACGAATAACTTTGACCACTTTAGCATGTTTCCTTAGCACAACAATCTGCCCCTTTGCCTTCTCAACGACCCATTTGTTAAATGATCAACTCTTTTACATTGAAGAGATGGGAAGGTGTAAAGTTTGAAACTTCCCCCATTAATTTTTTACTTTTATGTTAATACTAAATGCAAAAAATATTAATATAGAAGGATTATTAAATAATTAAAATAAAATTAAACAATTATCAATTTACATTATATGCCCTTAGAATTGTTTGTGGCAAAGGGTTATTTTTGGCAAATCAAAATTTTCAAGAAACCTTGAAACCTATTCACACTTTTAATAGAAGTATAGGTGATCCAAACCAGCCTATCACTACTACAAAAATCTTTGATAGACACCGGTTTTAATCCATTGTCTATTAGTAAAACAACCGTGTTAGAGCCACTGGTGTTAAAAAGTCCAACTTTTGACAACGTTTGAGAACCGGTGTCGTTTCCTTGAAAGACACCGGTTTTAAACCGGTGTCGTTTAATTCAAAGACATTGCATCAAAACCGCGGTCTTAATGTTTTTAGAAGCGACTTTAAAAGGATTTACGCAAAGACACCGGTCCAAAGTCGCAAAAATCCATATAAATAAACAATTCATTATGAACTCCAATTCTAGCAACCATCATAAGTTCACTACCAATTAAACATGATATCCATTAATACCAAGTCACCAATAGCTAAAATCCAACAAAAAGTACTAGTAGCGAAGTTTCCTTTCGATAAAACAACTATAAATTCATAATCCAATTCCATCAACCAACAAAAGACTATATAATTCAACTAAAGGCAACAAAATCCATATGATCAACATAGCTCATGTCATTCAAGCTTTCAAAAATGCTCAAGCTTCTCCTACTCAACCTTTAACCTTTGTTTCTCGTCGCGAAGTTCATTCTTCTCAGCCTACAAACATACAAACAAAGTTGAATGATTTAGCCATTAATGAAAAAAATAAATAAAAAATAACCAATTACATTCCAAGTTGGTCAATGAATTGCTAATGAGTGTACTGTTCATTAACTTTCAACTCAACACAAACATTTGTTTGCTTGTCAATTGCAATTTCAACAACTACAAAAAATGATGTAAAAACAAGAAACAAAAGAAGGCAAATCAAAGCGCCATAGAAAATACCCAAAAAAAGATGAAAAAATAAAGAAGTGCAACATGTAAAGAGTTAAACAGTGTAATGATGATTCATAGCAACAATCCCAAAATCTAAATGCACAAATCAAAAAGCAGTATTCACAAAAGAGAAACAAGAAAAATTCATCAATTTCAGCAGTATTCATACAACAAAAAGTAGCACACCATACAAGAGCCACATTGATGCATATAAGGTCCTGGAATAAGAATGGTGAGAAAAATTCCATGTAAACATTACCTACCTCAAAACTAAAATCACAGCTACTCAAACATGCGATCTTGTACGCATCTAGCCCATGAACAATGCCACTATGGTCCGGATATTCTCCACGAGCTCCGGTCCGCCAACAATATCAGCTCCGGCATCTCGAGCCTCATCTGCAGCAGCTCCTTCCGCAAAGACAGCCACTCGATTTGTCTGATAAGGTTTCCATTTATAAGACGAAGAACTAAAGCAGCACGAACATGGTTAATGAACTATTAATTTAATTGAGCCATTCATTTTACCTTGCCAAAAACGTGTGGAAGGCGCACCAAACCATCCAGCTTCTGCATTTCAACAAGAGGCCAAAAAGTTTAAAGATAATTTCCTATCAAGTATGATTTGTTTTTTGACAAATATCAAGTATGATTTGTACTAATAAATGAAAACGCGTAATTTCAAATTTTAGTTAACCTAAGACATTTTGGCATGGGATAAAACAGATATCAATGTGTAGGTGCCAGTAAAAGAATATTTAAGAAAAAAAAAAACAGAATATGTGTTTTCCTTGTTATGTGCTCCAAAAGCAATAAAATATACTTTTTAGCAGGTAGTGAGATAGCTTTGAAGAATTGGAGTAAGAATATATATTAAAAAAAAAAGACAGCAAAATAACCAGGAAGCACTTCCAAAATACATCTTTCCTCCACCAATCAATAGACTAAAGATCTTGGCCAACAGGATATCACTGTGCATATACATACATTATTGGGATAAATACCAGAAACCTCCTAAACTAAACGGATTTTTACTATACCTCTAGAATTTTGAAATGGTACACTTTATCTCCTCAACCTTGTATTTTTTGCAATTTGCCTAAATTTACGAATTTAAGGTCATGTTCCATGATGTACATGTTGATTTTACTATATCAATTATGTAATGGGATATGACTAGAGCAACTATCTCAACTCATCGCCGTCTCATCGTATTTTCCATGCAAGTGGAAAAACTTATGATGATGATGGTTTTGGAATTTCATCTCATTTCTCCTTCGTATGAAGGTTGCGTCAGGAAGGGCATCGGCGTAAAACTTTGCCACTTTGCTTTTTGTGTGAATTTGTAGTGTTAACTAATTTTAGACAATTAATTGACACTATAAACTTCACACCACCGACCCCACATAGTGGGATAAGGTGCAGTTGATGATGATGATGATGATGATGATGATGATGATGATAATGATGATGCCTAAATTTACGAATTTACCCCTACAAACAGGTATGATGGTTTTTAGTTTCCTATCTGAACTTTAATATCATTGCACTTTACCTCTCAGGTTATACAAATTATTATATTTTCCCATTTATTCCTTATGGTCTTTCGATCCTTAAAATTGGTATCAAAGCCTAGGTTTATTAAGAACTTTTAGTTATATTTATTACATTTATGTAATTAACAATTGGTGAAGAGAATTTCTCCAAGAAAATAGATCTGGACAATTGTCCAAGATGTCTACCTTACAAGACATATCGTCAAATTTTGACGATGTATGCACAAGAACACCAGGACATGATAACATATTGCAATAATCAATATGTTGAAAAAGAACTTGCAGGAGCCGATAGGGAAAAATTGAGACACTGCGAAAGACAAGCAGCATATTATTTGAGTTTTCTTACGGTAAATCATATATTGTATGTTGATTTGATGAATCGTCAGGAAGCAGTTCATGAAAATGCCCATCAAAATCATGATTCCTGATGGAGTACCAGAATGGAACGAGATACTTCTAGACACATTTAAGTTCTCAAAAGATCTTAGAGAAGTACAGAAGACGGTGCAGAATTATGGCAACCGCCTTAATTATCTACCAACACAAGTTCATCAAATCCAAAACCAAATAGAGACGATGGTGAAATATCAGAAGGAGACTCTTTAAATCCTTCATGATATTCAGAAACGAGTCAAGAATCTGTAGGAAAGACCAAGTACTTCCGGAGGAAAGAAGCGTATTGATTTTGGAACAGTACCCTATTTACACCAAAATGGGAAACCAACCGAAGTTATGCGAAAGATGACAGACGATGAAAAGCTCATTGCTATCATCAAAGGAAAATCCATCATAAACTAAAAAGTGATGGATATGGAGAAGATTAATCTTAAAGATCGACATGACCTTGCAGAATCCTTCGCAGGATTAGGAATTGTAGATTTAAAGATGAACACAGGAGATGGATCAACTTTGGTTACTCTTGACCAACATGGAAGACCACCTCCACCACCACCAGTAAATCCCAACGTTGCAGAATGTTCGGGTTCAAATCGTGGAGATGAACCAATGCCACACGCTGGAGATTTTACCACAAGAGGAGTTCCGGTTATTTTAGGAACTCGCCAACATTCCAAGAGACCAAATCTTTATAATACGCCTTATGGAAAATCACAGCTTGATCCGATACATCCGTATGGATTGATGCTAAATCTGGATATCCCAGATTTTAAAAATCGAGAAGTCCTTATTGATGATAGGGCGTCAGCAATGAGAATCGCAGCAGGTACTCTCGATCTTACGAAGGATGGATTCATCTTACTCCTTGAGATAAGTCTTGAAGGATCTGTAAAGATTGCATTGGATATGACGGGAGCAGAAATGAAAAGCACTGTCACAGCTGGAGAGTCATTGAAACGAATTATCGATAATATGGCAAAATTATTCCAAATCCATTTTATCGGCACAAGCTTTTTCGAGGGACTGGAACCGAAAAAAGAAAAAAGATATAAACAAGCCCTCAACTGCTTTGAGCTACATGATATTTGTCATATTGATGAATATATCAAGTTATTCACCGAGTACCGATGGAAGTCCAAGGTGGAAGATAAAAAAGCTTCATAATTATTCTTTGCGAAAGTACCGAGTCCCTGGAGAGAAATGCTTATCAGGAAATACAAGAGTGCAACTGATTTAGATACAGTGGCCAAAAGAATGTCTTTTCTGAAGGCCAAGCTATATGAATGGTGCCATCAGGAAGCACTTTACAGGAACTACAAGAGATTACGAGGAATTAACAAAACAGTTCCTCTATGTTGCAATGATGATGACATCCCAACTGTTGTGAGAGGTCAACCATGAAGGCATAAGATAAGGAGAGAACTCATCCATACAGCCGTGGATGTAGCAACAAAAGAACTAGGTCTTCATGGAGACCTAGAAGGTTTTGGTCAAAACAAAAGGCCCGTAGTTACAAATTAGGGCAAAGGCCAGCGGCAAGCAAGAGTAGAGCCTCGTCATCAGGTTCTAATCAAGGAAGCACCAGTAGAATCCCAGGAAGAAGAACTTTCAGGAGAGCTCACACCAGGGCTAATGAAAGTTTCAAAGATTGTAATTGCTGGACATGCGAAGCAAGAGGACATATCTCAACTGATTGCCCAGATAATCAAAAGCGAAGAATCAGACAGTTCGAAGCCATACCAGAATTCGAAGAAGTTATCTATTATCAAGATTTAATCCAGGTATATCAATTTGAGGATCTACCCTCAGATGAAAGCATCTACGAATAAGAGATCTATTCTGACGATGGAAGTGAATCTAGTTCAGAATCAGAGTGAAGAAGAAATTATTCAGCAGACGGTCAGGGAGGATATGTCAGGATTCCTATCTCTCACTACAGTTTCTCATAAGACTCTTATGAGAATTATGAAGGAAGATCCAAAGCTTCAGATTTATGATGGTTTTACAATTAGAGCTATGGAAAAGACTTTGGATAATATTGGGTTTTGTAATAGAAAACACCAAATTATCCACAGGATAACAACCGGAGAATTTGCCATTCCGATGGAATTCACTGGTAACTTGATCGAGATGCAGTTGGTCCCTTACCAAGAAGTCCAGGAGATCAAAAGCACAATCAAGAGAGAAGTTGCAAAAACACTCTCATGGATTCATATCGGAGCCATAAGAGTTATTATTAAAGCAACATTCAAAGAAGGAATAGATTCTCCACTCAATCTGGCTATCTTTGACAAGCGAATCTCAAATCTCAAGGATTCATGCTTTGGAGCGGTTGCAGGAAATTTGTATGCAGGAAAATTAGCATTTAATGTCTATCCTAGAATCGCATACAATCTGGGAGATCGAGATTTTAACAGAGTCCTAACCCTTCATCAAGATTTCAAAAGAGTCGATTTGATGAAAGAAGGGAATAGACCTTAATCGATCACATACAAGATTTCATATGCTCTCTCGAATACACATCATTCAGAAGTATTCTTGAGAAAGGAATTTATTAAAGTCCCAAGAATCTTTGAGAACTTTGCCAGGGTAGTTTTACCAGAAATTATTGAGTCTCCAACTATAAAGTAGATCAATATGAAAATTCAAGATCAACCAGTCTTCAACAAAAGTCGAAGTCTTAGAGTTGAGCCGAGAAGGATGTCTTTCCAACAAGATAGAATGATAAGCAGTAGCCGTTGGGAAGAAAAAAGACCGAGTACAGTTCAACGAATCCCAGATGTTTTCAAAATACAAGGAGAGCTGAAATGTCCAGAAGGATGGAGAGAAGTTGAAATAATATTCGATATCACTCAAAAGGATAATATTTTTCCTTGTGATGTTCTATATTATCTCCAACAACCTATAGTTGGAAGGTATCAAGGAAACCTAAAGATGGGTGAAATTGAGTTGACTATCACATGAATAGCAGGGAAAATCCCAGAGCAATTGATACTGGGTATTGAATTTCTTGAGGATCACAAACCTTGGGAAATATTACGAGATGGAATGGAGTTCGCAGTGGCTGATAAAAGATACAGAATCAGATGACCACTAGCCCATTCTCCGTATACATTTCTATCGGAATGTTATATGCTGAATACAAGGCCAAGTATTTCGCCGCCTATATTGATTCAGGTGCCGGAATATGTACTCAAAAGCAAGAGGTCTTTCCTAAAGATGTTGGAGAATATTTACCAGCCATTGCAGGACGGGATTTCTCTAAAAGAACTTTTATCCTTAGTCGAGAAATTATGATCGGTGGAGCAGGCGGTACCCCATGGTACAAAGTAAAGACACCACCAATCTATTTCCACGATACACGAGCATATGATTTGATAGGGAACAATTTCCTACAAACATTCAACCGATTTACACAGGAAAATGAGACAAGAAGGCTTATTTTCACAACCTTATGTGATCATAAGATTATTGTCCAAAAATCATGAGGCATTCTACGGAAAAGAGATAAATACCAGAAACCTCCTAAACTAAACGGATTTTACACTATACCTCCCGAACTTTGAAATGGTACACTTTACCTCCTCAACCTTGAAAATTTTTGCACTTTGCCTAAATTTACGGATTTACCCCTACAAACAGTATGATGGATTTCAGTTTCCTATCTGAACTTTAATATCGTTGCACTTTACCTCCCAGGTTATACAAATTATTATATTTTCCCATTTATTCCTTATGGTCTTTCGATCCTTAAAATTGGTATCAGAGCCTAGGTTTATTAAGAACTTTTAGTTATATTTATTACATTTATGTAATTAACAATTGGTGAGGAGAATTTCTCCAAGAAAATGGATCTGGACAATTGTCCAAGATGTCTACCTTAGAGGACATATCGTCAAATTTTGACGATGTATGCACAAGAATACTAGAACAAGATAACATGTTGGAACAATCAATATGTTGAAAAAGAACTTGCAGGAGCCGATAGAGAATCCTTGAGAAACTGCGAAAGACAAGCAACATATTATTTGAATTTCCTTACGGTAAATCAGATATTATATAATCTGATGAATCGTCAGGAAGCAGTTCATGAAAATGCCCATCAAAATCATGATTCATGGTGGAGTACCAGAATGGAATGAGATACTTCCAGACATGGTGATGAAGCCAAACTTCGAAATCCAAAAATGGCGGATAAAAAAATATTTGGAGATGCATTATTATCCTTTCGGCAATATGGTTCAAAGCAGAAAGATACAAAGAGATGGGATAATAATTTGTATTCATTCAGGATACAAGGAGAAAAACGAGTTTTTCCAGAGGCTATTGCGAAACTGTTGAAGAGCCTAATGGAGAATACACAGAGTGATATTACCATAGAGGAACAAATATCACTCGAAGATGTCAAGAAAAAGATCCAAAGGAATTACAATGAAAATCATTTGGCATGGTGGGATAAAAACGAGCTCAAAGCATCCTTAAAGGTGAAACCAGGAAAGGAATACGAGTTCGTGAGAAATCCTTATGAATCAGGAGGATTGTGAGGATATGCAGAAAATACTTAAGGAACATCTTGAACTTAAGTTGATTTCACCAGGAGTTTCTCCATATAGCGATCCGAGGATTCTTAGTCGGGAACCATGAAGAAATTAAAAGAAGAAAGCCAAGACTTGTTATTAATTACAAGAGGATTAATAACATTTTGGAATTTGATGGATACTATATCCCAAGCAGAGAACATCTGGTTAACTGCATCAAAGGTGCCAAGATATTCTCAAAGTTCGATTGCAAGTCTGGATTCTACCAGATTAAAATGGAAGAAAAAAGTAAGAAGTTCACAGCTTTCTCCACGCCACAACGACATTATATTTGGAATATGATGCCCATGGGATTGGCTAATGCACCCCAAATATATCAAAGAAAGATGGATAATCTCTTTAAGGATTATTTTAGTTTCATGTTCGCATACATCGATGATATCTTAATTGCATCAAAGAACATGAAGGAGCATCTCAAACATTTGGAAATATTTTGAGATGTTTGTCACAAAGAAGGATTATTGCTTTAAGAAAAGAAGGCAATAATTGCTACAAGACAGATTGAATTCCTCGGAATTGAAATCGATGAATCAAATCATCCTACAAAGCCATATTGGGGAAAAGATACAAGGATTTCCATATACGCTGAAAGACAAGAAACAGCTTCAAAGTTTTCTCGGAGTTGTTAATTTTGCTGGAATGTTCATAAACAATCTGGCACATTACATGAAAGTGTTTAGCCCATTGCTCAACAAAGATGCCATATTCAAATGGGAAGCTGAACATCAAGAAGAGATAAAGCAGCTTAAGGAAGTTTGCAAAAAGCTTCCAAAACTTGCAATTACATAAGATGAAGATGAACTGGTTCTATATACAGATGGCAGTGATTATTGGTGGGCAGCAGTTCTTACAAAAGTCACACCAAATGACGAAGTGCCATGCAGATATTGCAGCGGTCTTTTTACAGACAGTGAAGCAAATCGATGGCATACAAACGAGAAAAAATTCTTTGCAGTCAGAACAACTTCCAAAAAATGGCCTTTATTTTTACTGGCTAAAAAGTTTACTTTAAAAATTGATAATTCAAGTGTCAAGGCTTTTCTGAAAAACAAAATTGAATCTAAACCAGAAAAGGCTAGATTACTTAGATGGCAAACTGAATGCCAATATTATGATTATGATATTGTCATTATAAAATCTCATGAAAATGTTCATGCAGATTTTCTAACAAGAGATGGAGGGAATTGAAGCTGATTCCATCCTCACAGCACCAAGACACCTCGACGACCATCTTCAGATGCTTCTTCGAGAATTTGACACTCTGGCCATCAATGTTGATTTGGCTGGAAGGTTACAAAAGAATGATCGGGACAAAGTAACCGATCGCATACGAGCTTGTATTCGATCTCATTCTCATCTGAGATTGACATTTCAAAGGCCACTCCTCCGGCCGCTAATAAGCAAAAGGAGCATTTAGAGCGTGGGGCTCCCCAACCCGTAGGAGAGGATTCAAGTACCTCTAGCATAGGTCCTAAGCTAGCATAAATGTTGGCCCAAGGAAAATATGATACTCTGGTGTCAAATCCCGAGTCATCATGTCAACCCAGCACGTCCGGGGTAAAGGACGAAGAGATCAATCTTAGGCCTATGACGACCAATTCTAAGGTTGATACTAACAAGATTAAAGTTTCTTCTTTTTGGCAGGAATATCAAGCAAACTGGGAGAAACTTATTACAAAACAAGGGATACATCCAGAAAGAACAAAGATTGACATTTCTGAAAAATATCCAAGGGTGTGGATGTTACCAAACTCCAATCCACATGAGGTTAAACGGTGGTATGAATTTGGAGGCTGGCTTCAATCTATACTACCTCCCCTGCTTTCCCGGAGATAAAACTACTACCCAAATGGATCCAGGAAGTAGTATACGAGTGTTGGTCCAATAATGAGAGCCTAAAATGCGGTGATACCTTGGAACTGTATTTTATTAGTGCAGCTCCAGAACCCATGGGAAAAGGAAATCATGAAGCCTTTGATTACATTCGGCCAAGGGCGCATTTAACGTGCTTTCAAAGCAATCGAGGAAGCAAGTTCGGAAGAAGTTACCCTGGTTACGTCTTTTACTGAAGATCAAATTTCAACAAGACGAGCTTGGGGTTTATGGGTCTGTCTTACAGAGATGGACAAAGTCAAGTTTTCGTTCAAGATTTATCAGAATTCTGTGAACATATCATTCCTGTTAAATACCATGACAGGAAAAACTACAAGATTTGCAGAAAACCTGTTCGAGAAAAAGAGAAGTCTTCTTTGGGAAAACAAGCTACCGGGGAGTAAAGAAACTCGTCGGAAATACTGTAACATGGCTCATATTGGCCACTGGGAAAATCATATTTGTCCAGAATGTCCGAATCAAAAAGAGCCTGAATTTGGTAAAGGATTCTGGCCAAAGACGTCCCGGAGACGGAGAAAGAAAATCACACAAGCTGCCGAAGTATCCAATAATTCGGGGACCACCAAAAAAGTAGATTCCCTAGATTTGGTGGTAACATGTGATACCCACTTACCCAAAAAACAAAATGTGGGTCATAACAAGAAAGAGCTTGACATCCAGCTGGTAGATGCCAATAATTCAACCAAATGACATAAGCAGTGACGTCATAATATTCCTTCCATTAACTAAAGGACGGAAAAAGAAAGTCATCAGATAAGGGAGCCTTATCAACAAACTTTGGATACCAGACAAAGGAGGGCCCAAAACATGTGATGTTGAGGAGGCTTTCACTTATTTCAGCAAGTGGAAGCAATAATAGAAGAAGATAGAGGCATCCTTACCTCTATATAAACGAGAGCTTGGGAAGGCTAAAGGCATCAATCAACATCCCCTAGTCTTCTAAAAATAAAACTTTCTTTGTAAAAATAGTTGAGTGTTTAAATCTTTAAAGTGTTTTAAGTTTTCAGTTTTATGCGTAAGAGAGTGCAAGTCTCATATATGGGAGACTAAAAATGTATTCTCCTCCCAAAAGGAGATTATTGATGTAATAAATATTTCTTAGAAGTTCTTAATAAAAAGAGGTTTGCTTCAACATGTATTCATAATGTTCTATTAATTTATCCTTTTTGAGAATTATCTTATACGCCTAGAGTAGGAAATGAACCAAGGTGTCTTTGGCGATTCTTTGAAGGAGTCGGATAACTTGTAGATCATCTTCCTGTTGGTTGAAGTTGAACAGTGCAAACTGTTTGTCAAATGGTCTAGGGGCATTAATCTTCCGACTGGTGGTGTTGCGAGCCATCTCACCCGGTGCTGATTCGGTCAAAGAAAGGTATGAATTATAGGGGATATTTTAATCTTACGGAAGCATGTTGGGTCGATTTGGTCGTAATGGACTATATCCAATCTTAAAATCAAAAGACCCAGTTTAGTTCTCATCATTGATAAATCCGGAACAAACTATTTTGGAGTAAAATTCATATTGATTGGATTATATGATAATTTTATAAATTAAAATTCGATGATGCAACAAATGGATTTCTAAAACTATTAAAAAGTATTTACAAAACTATAGGGGCAAAATTGTCAAGATATGGTATAGTGTAAAAATATTCATAGTTCAGGAGACATAGTGAACCAAAATAAAGTCTAGGAGGCAGAGTGTAAAAACAGGTAAAGTTTGGAGGGTATAAAATATTTATCTCTACTTATGTATTATTTAGGATTGACAAGTATGCTAATTATATCACCCTGATTCCAAACAAGAACACATGGAATGAACTATCCTCAGCGACAAATCACTAAGATTACAGTCTGATATCAATAAACTAAGTAGAAGTGGCTAGAACTAGTTGTAACACAGAAAGGTAACTACTGCTTCTTTAACAATTAAAGTATGAGAATCAAATAAGACGGAAATGAAATGCGGAAGTTGGATCGAGCATGGCAAAGAGTCAAAGCAAGGGCTATAATTGGAAGGTCAGTGAGGCAAATACAAGCCATCTCACTGAGCTAAAAGTGAGAGGAAACTTAAGACCATTATACCAGAAGTAATACAAAGTCCAGATAAGACGACTTCAATGAAAAGATATTCATAAGCATTTCCAGAATATGAGGAGTCTTACGTCAATTGGGAGCTAGGTCAACTACATTCCGTATTTATTCACTCAGCTCATCTGAGATAATTAGAGAGAGAGAGAGAGAGAAACAGAGAGAGAGAGGGATCAAATTTTGCCTCCTGACCTTGTCTTTTAACTTTTCTCGTGTATTTTCTGTCCTATTTCTTCAATATAAGAATTTATCTCATTGATATATTGAATATGAATTCGACTCAAAAACACACATTCAGGGAAAATTTTCAATTGTTACTAACATATGACGCAGAGATTTTTGAAATAGCACAATATCAAGGATCAACTTACATATTTCTGGCAAATCTTTACATAGTAAGAAAGTAAAGTTTAGCATGTTTGATGTTTCTCGATTAATGTCACCAACAAAACAAACTTTTGTTTCATGCTTTTTAATGGTATCAACATTTTTCATTATCACCGATGAATGCGGGAGATCACAGTCTTATGAACTGAAATAGGAAACACCACATTTCTTACATTTCTTGTGAACACCCAATGCCCCCTCCCCAGTTTTCTTATTTTCTTTTTTTTAAAGAAAAAACTATTCATATAACCTTGAAAGCATAGTGGCATTGTCCTTGATACTAGTACATGGTAGTAATATTATCTCACAGGCTGACATCAATTCAATTGCACGAACACAGAGTGTCTAATGTAGCACATGATAAGAGATTTCTCAACGAGACAGGTAGAATAAATTTGGCCAATTCTTTATAAAGCTAACCAGCAAATGCTAGCAGCATGTTTGCATTTAATTAAGAAGAAATTTCAAACTGCAATAAAATTCCTGAAGCTACAATTTTATGCAGCTGAATAGTAACACTCTCAAAGAAACAACAGATGAGCTTACATCAACTGTTGTGTTGGCTCTGTTGACACGCCTGAGATTTTGTGCCGTTTAATGTGACCCTGATGATTGCTCTCAACCCTTTTAAGTTTATCCTTAAAGTACTGGATTAAGAAAGAGCCACAACATCAGATGTCAGTATAGCTGCCACAAAATCTTGCCAGCAGTCCATATGCAACACACCATACAAGAGCCACATTGATGCATATAAGGTCATGCAATCAGAATGGTGAGAAAAATTCCATGTAAAGAATATAAACTTAGACAAAATGATAGCATACTATTTATTTCTCATGTAAAGAATAGACACAGACCCTTGCAAAAAGAAAAATTGAACAAAAGATCAGCTTTAATTTTTGCTAACTTTGAGTAGTATTATAGCACACTGCCAGATTATAAGGATATAAACTTAGACAAAATGATAGCATACTATTTATTGCTCATGTAATGAATATACACACCAATTAGCATGCTTCCACCTCCAAAATCACCCCTGCAAAATATTAAGGAAAAAAAAATAACAATCAACCAATGTACAACCCACTTAAAAGGGTGGTAATTAAGGTAGAAGCAAATTAGAACAAGAATTTGTGGATTAAGGGTCAATCTCAATTCTCAAAGTTTAAACACCAGAAATATATTGAAACAGAGATATTCCTCAACCCCATGGGCCATGAAGGTGCAATCAAAACTTTTCCAGTGATACATCTCTTTTGACGATACTACAGGTGTTTTTTAACAGTCCATTATGTGAAAAGTTGGTTTATTTTTCCAAATTGGAAAATTTTAATCCTGCATAAAAGAGAATATCTTGTTGGACGGTAATTTCGTACATGTTTCTGAAAATTAGAAAGTTTTTCAAGGCAAGTACCATGAATTATGATTTCCATCTGCCCGGGGTAACAAAATAGAATATCTTGAGAATGCATCCCTAAAATCTTGTCTTTTCCTCAACACTGAAGTCCAATATGATCCTAATTGCACACCAGTCAAAACTAGCAATTCAAACAGCAATCTGCCACATAAATATTTGTACATCCAGGATAATTAAATTCGTACTCTACTATACTCCAATATATAATTAATTGGTAGATACATAATAAAACAGAATTAAGTAGCTTACTTATCATCATGGACAGGCACCCCCCCATTCCTCATCGTGATAAGCCACACGAGATAAATAAGTAGCAATTGAGAGATTCACATCACTCCTCCACAAACATAGAATATGAGAGATTCACATATACAGGATTAGATGAAGGATATCATGATGTTAAAAATGAAAGCTTTTATAATAATTAAACCTGAATTAGGGGTGATGAAACTGCATCTCTTTTCTGGTTGAACAGGAACAGCGTTAGAAGTGGCATTGGGAAGCGAAGAAGAGTATTGATCATCATTATCAGGTGGGAGGAGCTTCCCAGACTTAGAAGTGGTCCTTCCATAATGAGCGATGCGCAATTTCCTTTGTTCCTGAATAATGGCGACCAGCTTCTTTCTGGCGGCTGCTATGCTTCCCGATGCCTCCACAATTGCAGATGAATTGTATTTGAAGGTGCCTGAATCCGTACAAGTACTCTTACATTTTTTGAGGAGAGGTTTATTACAAGTACTCTTACATTTTTTTTTTTTGAGAAAGTACTCTTACATTTATTAGAAAGTTCAATATAAACAGAGAGAAACGGAATAGTGTGTTAGCAATTAAGCCACATAATATAAGTGAATCGGAATTACCTTAGCAGCGGATGAATCGATTCACTTGGATCTACGACTCGCCTACAAGCCCTCTTCGTTGATGTGTATAATCCACGTACGCCAACGCCCTTCGCGTATCACGAGCTTCTTGTACTTCGAATGGGTAGGCAAACGTCCTTCTCGCTCCAATGGATCTACCAGAGTATCCACCGAATAAACACACACCTTAGACCCTTGGAGATTTGGTGATGCTCCAAGAAGAAAACCGTAGAAAGAAATTTTAGGAGAGAAAGTTATTCTTTTTCTGTCAGGGGAGGGGACGTCTGTTTCTTGTATGCTGATAGTAGGGAGAGATATCAATATATAATCTCAATCCCTTAATTATGGTAGAGTCCTAATAAGAGAGGTTTCTAGATAAGCCTCATCCAACCCAATATCTCCCACTCATACATATTTGACTCGAGTCATTCGAATCACATCCTCATGATTCTCATCTCACGTCTCTTATTTCATACAGGGAATAAAATGTGCGACCGAGCGAGAAAGGAACTAGCGAGGAGAGTTATATTAAGTCATCACCTTACTAACATAACTCTGCAACTCCAAAAAAAGAACTCGCTATGTACCCCAAACTATGTGGTTGCACCAAATCAAGCATCTCTGATCCCTCATATAATAAGTAGAGCATGCTTGACTCTCAACTATGTATCTATGCTCATGACTATGTCAAACACATTTTTGACTTAGTCGGCCGACCTATGAGCCATAGTACAAAGATGCATTACCAACTTAGTTTTTTCTCAGCCTCATGTCAATCAGCTTGGTCTTAACAGCTTTCCTAGTCATGCTCCGACAGACCACATCACACATGGTCATTGGATACATGCTAAAGTAGCATCATTAAGCTTACACCTCATGGCACAGTCCAGAGTCCCAAAGGGTACTAAAAACATGATAAGGGCTCACACAGTGACGAAGCAGGGATCCATTCAGTCACTCCACTTATGAGGTCGTCTCAAAGCACATGTAGTATGCATACATACTATGATGGAGCTCCCACTCAATTTGGGCATGTCACACTCTAAACATCATACAAATCTTAGTCCAGTCGATGTTCAAGCACCTGACCTGCGTACTACTCATTGTCACTCCCAAAGTGTCATACGATAGTTCGCACATTCAGCTATAAACAGGCTTTTATGAAGTTTGGACATACTTCATAATCGATCAAGTGCGATCTCATCTTGGCCTCAAGCCAAGGTGACTATAATTAAACTTTAAGCCTTCCACGTTGTTCCGAGCATGAAGGCGATCATTCGCATCCCCTAGTTAGTGCGAAAATGATCTATGAGTCTCATCCTGCTCGCTATCAAAGCGCCAGGGCGATTGCCCGTGTGAGTGGGTCAATCTAAGCCTGGTGATATTCATATCTATCATTAGACACAGTACACTAACAAATAATGAGAAACAAAATTTCATTAATCAATAAAATGTTCATACAGGCCCACAAACTAAAATCCTACAAAGTCCCATACTTCTAACATGCCTTTGGAACACATCTCTACGCATAGGCTTAGTAAAAGGATCAGCAACCATATCGCTAGTAGGAATATGCCTGAGAACAACTTGACCTTGCGCAATGCGCTCTCGTATAAAATGATATCTGGTGTCTATATGCTTAGTCCTCCCATGGTACTTGGGATCTTTAGCATATGCTAGTGCAGATGTGTTATCGCAATAAACAACAACTGCATCATCAACATGCGCCGTAATGCACAGACTCTGAATAAATCTTCTACACCAAATTGCCTCTTGGACTGCTGACGTACACGCAACATATTCAGCTTCCATGGTGGATAAAGAGATACAAGGCTGTTTCTTGCTACACCAAGTGATAGCGGCGCCTCCCAATAAGAATGCATATCTCGATGTGGATTTGCGCTCATCTTTATCCACTGATCCATCAGCATCACTATAGCCAATTAGCTTCAAACTGCCTCCATGGTAGCACAAAGCAAGATCACTTGTTCCTTTCAAATATCTAAGTATCCTTTTGACAACAGCCCAATGGTCGCGCCCAAGATTACTTTGATATCTACTCACCATTCCAACTACAAAGCATAAGTCCGATCGAGTACACATCATTGCGTACATCAAACTCCCAACAACACTTGCATATGGAACCTTAGCCATGCGTTCCCTTTCTTCTTCTGTTTTAGGGCATAATTCTTTGCTAAGAACACAATTTTTGTCCATGGGTGTGTCAACAGGATTAGCATTTTCCATACGGAAACATTCTAGAATTCTCTTGATGTAAGTCTCTTGAGACAAACACAAAAGTTTTCTAGAACGGTCCCGGTGTATCTTAACACCAAGTATGTCTTCAGCTTTTCCCATGTCCTTCATCTCAAAAGTAGAGGACAACCACTTCTGAGTGGCGACAATCATCTCCATGTCGTTTCCAGCCAACAGAATGTCATCCACATATAGTGAGAGTATCAAAATATTCCTCCCACTTCTCTTGGCATACACACAATGGTCTTCCTCGATCATCGTAAAGCCAAGTATGTATCTTAACACCAAGTATGTATTCAGCTTTTCCCATGTCCTTCATCTCAAAAGTAGAGGACAACCACTTCTGAGTGGCGACAATCATCTCCATGTCGTTTCCAGCCAACAAAATGTCATCCACATATAGTGAGAGTATCAAAAAATTCCTCCCACTTCTCTTGGCATACACACAATGGTCTTCCTCGATCATCGTAAAGCCCATCTCGATGATAGCTCGATGAAATCGATGTACCATTGTCTGGACGATTGTTTCAGCCCATAAATAGAACATTTCAAGAGACATACTTTGCGCTCTTGCCCTATTTGCTGAAAACCCAAAGGTTGATCCATATAGATCTCCTCGTCCAGCTCTCCATTGAGAAATGTTGTCTTTACGTCCATCTGAAATAATTCCAGATCTAGGTGGGCGACAAAAGTTAGAATAAGACGAATGGAGGCAAATCTCACCACTGGGGAGAATGTCTCTTCATAGTCTACACCCTCTCTTTGGGTATAACCCTTCGCCACAAGTCGAGCCTTATACTTATCGATAGATCCATCTTCCTTGCGTTTGACCTTAAGAAACCACTTGTTCCCAATAGTCTTACGTCCAGATGGAAGATCGACCATCTCCCAGACTTTGTTCTTAGCCATTGAGCTCAACTCTTCTTCCATAGCAGCTATCCACTCATTTGCATTTGGGGAAGTCACAGCTTCTTTATAAGTAGTCAAGGCTCATCAACATCCACGAAGCACACATGAATGATTCCCCTTCGATCTCAAAACGCCGACGGGGTATTGTTCCACGTTTGCTCTGTCAGATCTGGATTTTCGAGTCTTTCTCTAGTAGGTCACTCCCACTGAATTTGGGGTCGCATACATCATCCCCGTCAATTACTGGATGAGGTTGTAAAACCTCACCCTCGCCAGGGACTGGTGTGCTGCCCAGGGAATCTTGCAACTCGAATAGTTCAAGGTCCCCTTTGACTTCACCAATGGTTGGAAAATCCTCCTCAAGGAAATTCACATTACGGGACTCTATCTATGTCATTCCTCCATTAGGGTGTTCACCATACATCACATAGCCCTTTGAGTGATCACAATACCTTATAAAGATATGTTTTACCGCTCTTGGACCAAGCTTCCCATGCTTATGAGAAGTGTTGCGAACGAACCCTGCTGACCCCCAAGGGCGGAAACCTTCTAAGTTAGGTTTTCTGTCATGCCATAACTCATAAGGTGTCAAAGGAACTAACTTAGAAGCCACACAATTTAATATGTAGGCAACAATCAAAATTGTATCTCCCCAAAATGATATAGGAAGATTCGCTTGCGCCATCATCGATCTGGCCATATCCAGAAGTGTGTGATTCCTTATCTCTGCAACACCATTTTGTTTCGAAGTGTATGGAATCGTCAATTGTCTTATGATCCCTTTCGCCTCACACATTTGTCTAAACTGATCGGACAAATATTCTCGCCCTCTATCAGTATGTAGGATTTTGAGGTTCCTCCCTTTTTGGTTCTCAACCTCCATCAAGAATCACTTAAAATAATCAAACGCTTCTGACCGGTGAGACAAAGAGATATACTGACCCATAGCGCGAATAATCATCAATGAAAGTGAGAAACTATGATGCACCGTGTTGTGCCCTCACATTCATAGGTCCACATATATCTGAGTGGACTAACTCTAGAGGATGAGTAGCCCTCTTTGCCTTACCAAACGGCTTCCGGCAGGCTTTTCCTGCCAGACATGGTTCACACACAGGAAGGTTGACTTTAGCGAGTTGGCCCAACAAGCCTTCTCGAGCTAACCTAGTCATCCTTTCTTATCCTATGTGTCCCAATCTTGCATGCCATTTCACACAGTCAGAAATAATATCAACAGTAGAAGAAACATAAGAAACGCAATCACTGGATAATTCTGACATGAAAAACCCATTATTCATAAATCCTAAGCCATAAAGGTCTTTGCCAAAGTAAACAGACAAACTAGTGTGCTCAAACAAGAAAAAAAAACCATGTCCTAAAGTCTTTGGCCGAAAGTAAATTACATCGAATGCTAGGTGCATATTGCACATCACTAAGGAGTAGCTCACGCCCAGTGCTGAGCTTGAGCTGGTACGATCCAACTCCAAGAACCTCCTCTCGTGTGCCATTCCCCATAGCAATGTAGTGGCTGCATGCTGGCAATCGATGATAATCTACAAATCCCGCTCGATCCCTTGTCACATGTTTTATTGCTCCTGTGTCTACAATCCAACCATGGAGAGAATTAGAAACAAAAACATGTGAACAAACAAAAGAATAAAAAGATCTAGGAGTGGGTTCTACCTTCTTCGGCTCAGTGCAATCACGAGCAAAGTGACCCAACTTGCCACAGTTAAAGCATTTTTCCTTTTTCCCACCCCTCTTTCCTCGACGACGCTTCATAGCTTTGTCACCTTGTGGGGCCAAGTTCTGACTTTGTGCACTGCTTTGTCCAGCACCCTGCTTGTTCCAACATTTGCCCTTCTTAGGCTTACGTTGTCCAGCATGTGCGACAAGAGCAGCTGCTTGTGCTTGTTCCGACTCTCGACGGTCAGCCTCAAGTTTGAGATGATTGGCGACACTATCGAATGTCTGAATTTGCTCATTATGTGTAATCACAAGCTTAACGTGTCCCCAAGTCTACTCAGGTAGCGACTTTATGACAGCCAAAACTTGTTGTTCATCTGTGAGCTCACATCCAGCATTTTGAAGCTCCCGAATCATGTCCTTCATAACATCAAGATGATGGGTCATCGAGTGCTTGGTCAAGTACATACGATTGAACCTGGGGGTGAGAGCCCTCAGTCTTGTAGCCGAAGTGCTACCATACTTGACCTTCAATACCTCCCATAGCTCTTTAGCTGTAGAGTATTGATCGAACTCATGGATCAGATGATCGTGCATGCAACTTAGCATAGTAAAGCGTGCACTCTTATCTTGATCCACCCATTTATTGTACGTGTCCATATCGCGACGATATTGGGCAGTTTGTCCATTCTCTGGCTCAACTCGCCTAGGCATACTAGTGGTGAGGTGTTCAAGGATCTTCTCTTTGTGAAGTAAACATTGAATTTTCCTATGCCACATTACATAGTTCTGGCCATCTAATTTGCCACTACCATAAAGGTCAGAAAAAGCTATTTGGGCATCCATCACTGTATAACATGCGCAATTTATTAGGTACTGGTCTAAGATTTTTATCCGGATCCAAGTATTTATTTTGTTATTTTCTTTAATTTAATGAGAACGAAAATTTCGCCACCAAGGCTAGTAATCATCTCCCACTAAATTAGAGATCATAATAAAATAAATACTGATCCACGAATAAAATTTATAACGTCCATAACATGCATCCATCACATATAGATAAAATATAAGTTGACATTTGGTGCATCATGTCGAGACAATTATTGGCCTATGGTGGTGATAAACAAAACATACCCAAAAATACATAACCTGAAAGACGGCCCCTCTAATACATGAGTCCTAGAAAAATAATAATTACAAAAATTACATTCTTCATTGACCTACTATATGAGTCTAGAAATAATAAAAAAATTGGGACTTTGTAATCACCACCATCTCCATTAATTATCTCTCAAATAAATAAATAATCGTAAACACATAAACATGAGCACCCAAAAATGTCAACACAAACATCAACATAATATTTAACAAAAAATATCCAGAATCATATAAAACATATATGAGCCACCAATAATAACAAAAAAAAAATGAAGTGGCCTAATGGTTAAAAAACAACATAGCAACTAAAAGGTTAAAGGTTCAAACCCATGCTAAACAAAATAAGCCCTTATAGTTTTTATTAAATGAATAGTTGCCCACATGCGCCAGTCATCCGCCACCAATTTGCCCGCATGGCATTTAGATGGTGCCACGTCAGCCCTCGCCCGCGTGGCGGTATATATATATATATATATATATATATATAGGGATAAGATCCTATGAGACCATAGCTATAGGTAGGAACATGAGACTCAATCCACACCCTCCAACCAAATAAAATAAAAGGCTAGGATTTAATGGCATTTTATAGTAATTAAAAAATAGTGGGGACCAAATAGGGGTACAATTGGAATGTTAAAATCAGCCAAATAACTGTTTTCCTAAAATCAAGTAATAAAATCTTACCATAATCACCATCTTCTTCTCCCAACGTGAATGCAGCAGTCCAAAAACCAGAAAAAAAACCCAGCGTCCAGAAAGTCTAGAAACCAACGTCCAAATATCAGCCTTCATCATCGTCTTCTCCCACGATCAAAGCAACGTAAAAAACACAGAGAAATCCCACGCAGAAATCGAACCCACAAATATTCTCGTGATCAAAGACACCAAAAAATCGCAGCACACATCAATGGGATCGATATTGCAATGTCACAAACACATGATACCCCCTCCACAAACCAGTCGCAACAAGTTAAAATTTCACACCAATTCATCAAAAAATGTGTGGTTCGAATGCATGAATTAATTCTGTACATATAGCTTTGTAATTCTGTGCATATAGCTTTGTAATTCTGTACATATAGCTTTGCAATTATGTAACTTATGTGTATATTATATGATTAGAGTATGTGTGTTTAGTTCGTATTAATGATATGCGTGTATAGTGTCTCGAATTTGTGTATTTATTATGAAAAATATGTATCACATATAATGTATCACATATAGCTTTTGTACATATGTGTGTTTAGTTAGTATTAATGAAATGTGTATATAGTGTCTCGAATCTGTGTATTTATTATGAAAAATGTGTATCACCTATAATATATCAAAAATAGCTTATGTACATATGTGTGTTTAGTTAGTATTAATGAAATGTGCGCATAGTGTCTCGAATTTGTGTATTTACTATGAAATATATGTAGCACATATAGCTTCTGTACATATGTGCGTTTAGTTAGTATTAATGATATGTGTGTATAGTGTCTCACATATAATGTATTCCCTAAATACGTTTTTACCTAATTACAATGCATTTAATATATGTTTAGAGTATTAATTATGAACACAAAGGGCATTAAATATGTGTACTTATACAACAAATATTGGTGAGTTCGATTTTGCACCATACGTTCATGTTCTGTAAATATGGATTTACACGATACATTTAAAATCTGTGTAAATAGTATTCACAATTTGTTGTTTTAATATCTAAATATTGTGTTTTTGCAGATGAAGATCCAGATTACATAGTTCACGTTGGTCAGAGACTCGAAATCTCACCTGGATCAACTAAATATTGGATCCTAGAGGTTGAACAAGAGAAAATTCCTCGTGCCAACATGCATTTCCGTACATTGGAGGCAGGAATACAATTTTATAAGGATTATTCTATAGCACACTGTTTTTTGTTATTTTGTGCGAGCATGTATATTTGGTTGCAGAATTATGTGTTTTTAGATGTAGAATTATATGTTTTTAGTTATGTAATAATGTTTGTCTAGTAATAGCACACTGTTTTTTGTTATTTTGTGCGAGCATGTATATTTGTTTTGGAATCATGTGTATTTAGCTATAGAATAATGTGTGTTTAGTTATATAATAATGTGTATATAGTTTTGGGTTAATGGACAGTTAACTGTACATAATTTTGTCCGTAAGTACACACGATGTAGTAACTACGAATACAATATTAAAAAGAAAACACCCCATGTCTGAACCATTCATATCCACAATTCAAGAAACCATCTAAGTCATATGCAAATGGCTCCCAAAGACAAAAAACACCAACGATAGTAAACTAACTACACAAAAAAGATGAGCACAAATCTGCATACTACGTTGTCTATTTAAAACAAAACTACAATACTATCTTCCCCGTCCAAAACTTTCTGGCTTCTTCCAAACATCTATCCTTTAGCTCATTGCTATGGTGGAGGCTTATTGCAGCTGAGTACTTCGTGCGTAAGTTAGACAGTTGAGACGCATTATTTTTCTCCAAACCACAATCCCATCCATTGGTGCCACCGCCCATGTAGCTCTCCATATGCCTCATGGCATATATACCACAATCAACTTTGTTTGTGGTATCTCTCCAAGGCATGCATAGTCTAGACGGGGTGAATTTCCGGACAACACTAGCCATTTGCGGGCAACCTTTAGTCTCCAAGTAGTTTGAAAACATCCGAACATGCAAATATACCATGGAAAACAACTTCAAACTTCGTAGACTATATATTACAATTAACTATATCATACTAACTAACTACACATAATTTCATACTTAATTACATACAATTACATACCTATTTAAACACACCCATTCTGCACTAAAAAATTATCTTCCAATAGCTTAAGTTTCAGTGTTTTTCTTTTCCATAGATGGATGCATAACTAAGGAGATTTCTTGTCATGCAATGGTGTTTGGAAATTTTGAGGGAAAGCATGTCCCCACATTATATACCTAAACCCACATTATTCTGAGACAATATACATGCTCGCATAAAGTAACAAAAAACAATGTGCTATTACTAAATAAACATTATTACAAAACTAAAAACACATAATTCTACAACTAAAACACATAATTCCATATCAGTATGCTATCCAAGACATATAGATGCTGAATAAACATAACAACCGGGACAAATGTTTAAGCACATCTTGTACAAATTCTAATACCTAACAACACAATTTAGAACTGATAAAAACACAACATGCATAACTGATTGAACAAAAATAAAAAAGCTCACAAACTTGTCCGGCAAATCCCATATTTCTCCCGGCTGCTTCCACCAACAGACGAGTTGTCGATAACTATTTGCCACTTTGCACCTTATAGATACAGTAACACATTGACGGACAAACGAAACACACTTCAAAAAGAGGAAGAAATCTTCAAATGAGATGAAAATCAAGATAGAATTCCATTTCCCTCTAATTAAATTATTCCTATTATTTTCTTTCATACTTTCTCTGCTCAAAAGTATCATACTATTAAGTATTAGTGCAGATAGAACAAATGATTTGATCTCTGAGGTTTGCAAAAAAACAAGAAACCCGACGTTACTGTATATATACATACATCGCATTATCAACAAACCCCCAAAATTAAAACCCACATAATAGATATACATCGCATTATCAAGCTTCAAAAATTTTGCAAATCTCTTATACCTAAAAGTTTATTCCATATAATTAAATAAATAAGAACAATAGAAATCGATAATAAAAACCCAAATTGGAACCCTAACATCAACAAACACCAAAATCAAAAAGAAGATAAAAATCACAGAAAACTTACAATGTTTTGTGCGAGACCGACCGTGACGAAGATAGGAAGAAGATTCGTGTCAGTTGCAGATGGAGCCCGACCGTGGTGAAGAGATGAATAAGAATCGGTACATTGGTTTCAAGATTTTGAAGACGGAACGACGGGGCATGTAGCAGATGAAAGAAAGAAGAAGAATGTGTATCTGGAAAGAACGTGTATCTGGAAAAGAGAGAGAAAATCGCGGGATATTGATAATAAGATTCAGTTACCAAATTCAAAAATTAGGGATTTATAATTATATCCTTTGAATAAAAAGACAGATTACTTTTCTACCCTTACTTGCCACCACCATGACTAAAATAGATGGGTAAAATCTGGACCATTGAATATTAAATCAAATGGTCTAGATGTGGTCTCATGTTCTTACCTAAAGGCCCTGGTCTCATTTGATCATATCCCTATATATATATATATATCCAAAACAGTAGCAAAGCAAAATAAAGCCACAATGAAAAATATATAACTCATCTGCGAAATTAGTTGCGCATTTGAAACAATCGGATACATGATTCGGTTCACTATGAATTAAGTGAAAGAACCAGGTGGCTTAGCCCACTGGCCACCACAATTGTTGTGGGATGGAGGTCGGGGTTCAAATCCTGCTCCATCAAAATTGTTTGTGGGGTGGAGGTCGTGGTTCATATCCCTACTCCATCAAATTGCTCCCAGGGCATATGCGAGCCGGTGAAGATTTGGTGGGAACTCATCTTGAATAGCATCCGTGTGGGTTCGATTCGGGAGAGATCGTTATTAGTAGATTGGGGGTCGAACATAATTTGTTCTCTTTACCTGGAGGATCTGGTTGTACGTCGGCCAGACCCTGTCGTAACACGCCATGCGTGCACATCCCGCGGTTTACCTTGGCGGCAGCAATGAGGAGCCGGAGTCGTTGTCCTCGGGGCATAGTCGGCGTAAGCACAAGGCGATTATCAAAAAAAAAAAAAAAAAAAAAAAATATATGAATTAAGTGAAAGATAATCAGCGGCACAATACTTTTAAACCAAGAAAAAATTTCAGCCGCAGCAACAAGTTTCGTAAGAAACATTAACAAGATTCTTTAACAATGGCACGAATACCCATGCGAGTTTAGTTTTTCTCTAAAAACTTCAAATTGCAATAACTTTTTCGTTTCAAATCTGTTTTACATGAGTAATATACCAAATTAATCGTATTCTCGATATCTACGATTTGACACCAATATTGAATATATAAAAATAGAAAACCAGATTCGAATTTCTTTAATAAAAAAATAAATTTATGGATTATCATACTCAAGCATATCAAATAGGCAAGAACGAGTCCTAATGACTCTGATGCCACTGTTAGCAATTAAGCCACATAAGCAACATAATATAAGTGAATTAGAATTACCTTAACAGTGGATGAATCGATTAACTTGGATCTACGACTCGCCTACAAGCCCTCTTCGTTGATGTATATAATCCATGTACGCCAACGCCCTTCGCGTATCACGAACTTCTTGTACTTCGAACGGGTAGGCAAACGTCCTTCTCGCTCCAATGGATCTACCAGAGTATCCACCGAATAAACACAAACCTTAGACCCTTGGAGATTTGGTGATGCTCCAAGAAGAAAACCATAGAGAGAAATTTTAGGAGAGAAAGTTATTATTTTTCTGTGAGGGGACGTCTGTTTCTTGTATGCTGATAGTAAGGAGAGATATCAATATATAATCTCAATCCCTTAATTATGGTAGAGTCCTAATAAGAGAGGTTTCTAGATAAGCCTCATCCAAATAGGACTCCTCAAATATGGATGCACTCTATTGCACCCAATATAGTGAAACCACATCATCCTAGCATATTCTATTATAAATAGAGAGAAACGGAATAGAGAGGCAAACCAATGCAAATAGCATGAAATATAAAGCTGAATAAACTAAAGGTAAATTACAAATACTATATCGATATTGAGAGTCTACACAGTCAAAATCATGTACATATACATCCAAAGCATAAATTTATTAACTAGGATATCTGAAATAAAAGTATACCAGCTAACCTCACCAGAAATCCCAAATCCAGATCAATTACATGAGAAACCAAGATTAAAACATGCACTTTGCTATTACCACCAAAAGCGTACATTTATAATAAACAATTTAGACCAGAAAAACCACTAAGACTCATACCTTGGAACCCCTTGCCGATGGTGGCCTCTGTCTTGACCTGAGTAACAAGATAATTGCAACGTTTACATTCATGATTTGGAGGGAATGAAGTCTAATAACAGAGTCCTAAATCCATATCCTACAAAAACCTAATTAAACCCAAAAATATAGTGAAAAACCCTAACCAATGTGAAATCTCTTCAAGAGCTAGTGAATTTGGTGACGACCTTTGTTCCTTCAAAAACCGCATGCTTGTCCAGCTCCCTGGGCAACACCAGTCTCATAGCCGTCTGGATCTCGAGAGAAGTAATTTTCGGTTTTTTGTTGTATCGCGCCAGCCGCGAAGCCTCCTGCGCCAATTTCTCAAAGATATCATTTATGAAGCTGTTCATAATACCCATGGCCTTGCTCGAGATACTGATGTTAGGGTGGACCTGTTTCAGTACCTTGAAGATGTAGATCTTGTAGGTCTCGACACTCTTCTTCGGCCGCTTCTTCTTTTTGTCCCCGCGGCGGCGGCGCCTCCTTTATTCGGGAGCTTCTTACCGGCCTTGGGTTTCTTCTCAGCCGCTGGAGATTTCTTGGCGCCGGGCATCTTCTCTGCTGGCTTTTGGTCTGCTTTTGGCGCCATTGAGTATGAAAACTTTGGGTGAACTTTGATTGTATGTGTGAGAGAGATGAATTTAGACTAAGTAATACCTAATTAAACAGGTAAGTTAAAAACAATAGGTAAATAGACACCGGTTTATTAGACCGGTGTAATAAGGATATGATTAGACACCAGATTTCCAACCGGTGTCTACACATTTGGTTTCTAAATAATTAAAGACACGGGTTTTAGAACGGTGTCAAAACAATTGTTGTCAAATCTAAAATAATTTATATAAATAGACACCGGTTCTGTAAATCTGCTGCCAAAACCGCTGTTGATTTGGGAATATTTTACAATAGACACCGGTTCGGGTAAACCGCTGTTTATTATCAAAAGACAACACTAATTAGACACTGGTTTCTTTAATAACCGCTGTTATATGGGAAAAGACACCAGAAAAGTCATAAAACTGATGTCTTTATAGTGGTGTCTATTGGCATTTTTCTTGTAGTGTATAGCCAAGAGATGTGACTCTAAGAGGTTGTCACTATCAGTTCCATAATCATAATGAATCTTAGCAAATTGCTTAGGAGCTTTAGGCACATACAACTGTCTCTTTTATCTGTATGCCTGTGAGTGTGGTGGTGTATTTACTTTCTTTGGATAATATGGAAACTTTTGTGTATAATGGGCATTGTGCGGTGCATATGTGTGCTGATATTGGTTCCTTTGCCTTGGAAATGACCGATTTTGAGTCTGAGGTCTTTGCCACTTAGGCTCGTATCCCATAAGACTTGGCTGATATCTCACTTGATTATTCCAATCAGCTTGACTAGGATAATTTCTACCATTCCCTAGATCTTATTTTTTCTGCTGAAACATTTGGAGCTTGTGGTAGTTCTGCTTTGCCTTCACAGAATATTTCCTGTTTGGAGTTTGGTGATGGACTCTTCTGAATTTTGTTTCAACTGTCCTCTCAGCATACTCAGCTGGATTTTTGTCTTTGCCTCTATAGCCTAGTGTCACGCAGTTGGCCTTTACGACTGATTTTTCGCCATCTGCCGAAACAAAGAGGCTCACCACCATACGTAGTCCATCATCTAGAATCATCTAGCATGCTTCTAGAATGATCTAGAACAATATAGAAGAACCTGGAATGTTCTAGAAGAGTCTAGAATATTTTAGAAGGGTCTAGAATATTGTAGAAGAGTCTAGAATATGGTAGAGTAATGTAGAACATTCTAGAATAGTCTAGAATGTTATAAAGTAGTATGGAACTATGTAGAAGGTTGTAGACTAGAGTGGAGATTTATAGAATACTTGTAGAATATGTAGGAATCATGTGGAGAGTTCTAGAGAACTTCTCCCAACCGTTGGATCAAATGAATCACCACCATCCATTAAGGAGGTGGAGTAGTATAAATAGGTGTAGGGACCTCATTTGTAACCAACCAAGCATTGTAAGCAAGTGTGAGTGAATATAAGTGTTCCTTTCCTAATTTTCTTGTGTGCTTATTACTTAGCCATCTTCTTACACTTCTTCACACACAAACACGTGGGAGAGGCTGACTTAGCTAATCGCAAGGGGCGATCGAAGGAGCTAAGGCCGCACGGTCGTTGTTGAGGGAACAAGTCCGTGACAGGTGGTATCAGAGCCCGGTTTGGGCGAAGTGTTGTGAAGTAGTACGTGATGGCAGGTGAAGACATTGTGTCGGGTGTGACTGAGAACCGCGGGAGGGAACCAGTGCAGACACGGGACAAAAAGAGGCGTGACCAAAGCAAGGCGCGAGAGGGGGCGTCTTTGGAGAACGTTGTTGTAGAGATGGGAGAACGACTTGAGCGGGTCGAACATACTGTCGAGACATTGGAGGGCATATAGATTCCCTCAAGGAAAATATCCAAATTTGTCTTGATGTCAACACCACACATGAGGAACGTCTTGCCAAGTTGGAGGCAAGGATGATGGATGCTATTCAGGCCTTACAAGCAAGCATCGAGGGGATGCGAGAAGATTTAGCTTTATGTAAAAAGGCTGCCGCTAGTGGAGGAGCTAGCATCACCACAGCTAGTCCAAGGGTGGACTACCCCAAGCCGACGGGGTTTAATGGCGTAAGGGACGCTAAAGCTGTGGAAAACTTCTTTTGGCAAATGGAGCGATACTTCGAGGGGCTCGACCTTTACCGATGAAGCATCAAAGGTAAGAATCGCTACTCTTTTATCTTACGAATCTTTGCTACTTTATGGTGGCGTAGAAAACATGCCGACATAGAACGAGGTGTTTGTAGAATTGATACTTGGGAAGAATTTAAGAGAGAGCTTAAATGACACTTCTACCCAGAAAATGTCGTTTATGTTGCTCGAAAGAAAATGCGAGAGTTGAAACATAGGGGAGATATTCAAGATTACGTGAAAGAGTTCACAACCCTTATGCTTCAAATCCCAAACATGTCGGATGAGGACCTTCTTTTCTACTTTGTCGATGGACTTCAACACTAGGCCAGACAGGAAGTACAACGTCGAAATGTTAGTACAGTGGATGAAGCTATCGCGGTTGCCGAGTCTCTCATTGATTATCAAAAGCTTGGAGCTTCTATGAGGGAGGAGAAAAAGAGGGACTTTTCGGAGGATGAAGAAGAGAGACATGAGCGTTATAAGATTCCTCCCACAGACAGAGATAAGCATCCTTTCCGAAAAGAGTATGAGGCCAAGAAGACCACTTTTACGCCTAAAGGAGGATGCTACATGTGCAAAGGACCGCATCCCATACGCGACTGTCCTAAGTTAGGAACTTTGCATGCCATGGTGGAGGAACATTGTGCTGAGGAAATAACACCCGAAGAACCAAGTAGGATTGGAGCATTACAACTTCTTAATGCTCTTAAGACCAGAGATGTATCTACTACATCAAGCAAGGAGCTAATGTACGTGGAGGCGCATATCAATGGGAAACCTACCAAAGTGATGGTAGACACTGGAGCTTCAAACAACTTTATGGATGTTAATGAGGCTAAGAGACTAGGCCTACATTGGGGAAAAGGGGACGGATGGATGAAGGCTGCCAATACGAAACCCATACCCATTAAAGGTACGTCTCAAGGTGTTGATCTCTGCCTTGGTGCTCTTTGTTCTCATCAACTATATGATTAAGAGTACTCAACTCTTTAGTCAGCTGTGAGTTTTGGCTCTTGAGCTGGTTGTTCTCCTCATTTAAGAGTGTGTGTGAGGATTTTATGTGCTTAAAGTCTTTCATCATTTTGCCTAATGAATCATAAAGATTTTGGGTGATGAAGTGTGTGTCACTATCACTATCATCAGAATGTGAGCTAGATGAGTTAAAATATAACTATTCTTCTTGTTCTTTAGCCATGAGGCATATCAAAGCCTCTTCTTCTGTATCTGAGGAATAGTCTGCATCACTGCTGCCTGAATCAGTTGTCTCCTTGCACTTAGTTGTGTCAGGTTCAGCAACCACCATGTCTTTCTTTCTTTCTTGTCTGACTAGTGGATAGGAACAATTAACAACAAAGTGTCCTGGGTGTCTGCAGTTCCAACACATGTTCTCAACTTTCTGGTAATCAGCTCTGTGGTTGTCAAATCTCTTTGGTGGTCTGTCTTCCTTGGTCTTGGAAGGAGCTGAGTGTCTTCTAGAGGTTTCACCTTGTTTCTTGTATAGTTCTTATTGAAGAACTTGTTGAATCGTTTAACCATCAGGGCTATCTCCTCCTGGTCAATGATGTCCTCAGATTCAACTTTCTTGAATTCTCCAGCCATTAGAGCAGTTGTCTTGGGTGCAACTATCTCTTCTTGCCTTTTCCTTCTGAGCTCAAATTCATATGCCTTTAAGTCTAAGAATAGCTCATGGTTGGAGGTTCTTGTCAAGTCCATAGAATATCTCAGGGCCATCAATTTCATTTCCCACTCATCTGGGAGTGGCCTAAGGATTTTCATACACATCTCCTTCGGTGTGTATTCCTTACCCAGAGCTAAAAGCTCATTTCTAATCTATGTAAATCTGACATTTATCTGATCCACAGTTTCACCTGCAAGAATTTTAAAATTTTCAAATTTTTGTACAACAACAGTTAGCTTATTCTCTTTTATTTGCTCTGATCCTTCGCAAATTAAAGTTAGCTTCTCCCATATGTCACGAGCAGTCCTACAAGATTTCACTTTGTTAAACATTACTTTATCAAGATTTTTGTAAAGAATGTTCATGGCAACATTGTCCAAGTTATATCTTTTTCTGTCTTAGTTGGTCCAATCTCATCTTGGCTTTTCAACCATAGAAGGCCTTGGTGCAGCAGGTGCTGCAGCAGCCTCTCCTCCAGCAGCGACAGCAGCTCTCACAACCATATTCACTTTCATGATCGGTATGGGTCCATCATCAATGACAAACCACATTTTATCGTGCAACACTGAGAGATGTGCCTGCATACAAATCTTCCAGTCATCAAACTCCTCTATAGTGAACATATGAATGCGAGGTAGATTTGCTTCCATGATAATAACTTTTTAAGAAAGTTTAAAAACAATCAAGTGTTGTATTTTTGAAAAAGAATGAGATCTAGTTCAGTAACCAGTGCGGAAGGTTCTTTAAACCAACCTGGCTCTGATACCACTTGTAGGTCCCAAGGGGTATTAGTGTTAAGTCTAGAGGGGGTTGAATACACTTAACCAATTTTCAATTTTTGTCCTTTAAATTAGAGTTTTAACACAAGCAGCTAAGTCCTTCAGGGACAGCTTAGTTCAACCTCAATTGTAGAGTTAACCACTCAACAGACTCGACTGAGCTGTTGATAGAATAACTCAGCTAAGTGAAGTGAGCTCTTTAGAAATACAGCTAACATGGTTTTACAGCGGAAGTCTTACACCCTTTAGTTAAAATATGTTTTACAACACTTGTTTAAGTTAAGTTATTATCAGTTGACTTAGCAAATTTATCAATCAATAGATATAAAATATGCAAGAATTAAATGCTGAAAGTAAATAGACACAGAGCAATTTTATCGTGGTTCAAGGATGGGTTAATTCTTCTATTCCACTCTTCTCCAACTCCTGGAGGCAATCCACTAATGCAACAACGAGTTACAAAAAGGATAAACAGTCCGAGCAAACCTTGATCACACATCTGGCTTCACTCTTGGGACTCAACTCATCACAAGACAATTGTCCTGCTACTTCAGCTCCTTCGCGTTCTTGGATTTGATCACGAAGCCCTCCAACGAATCCAAAGCCTTGTTCTAACTTGAACCTCACTACACTTCCTTCAATCTATGGATGTGTAGACCCTTTTGTTTTTTAACAAGTTTCCTCTTCAACAACTTGAAGCTTTCTTTCCTTCACTGAGAGTGTTTGTTAGATAGATTTCAAATTTTAGGCTTGAGGATTGAGTGTATTGCTTGAGAGTGTTTAACTTGTTTGCTCTTTTCTCAAATTGCTTGAATGTTGCAGGTCGTACTCTCTCAAATAAACTCCTCAGCCTTTTATAATGGTAGTTCAAAAATGTATCCGTTGAAGAGATATATGCATTTTCAAACTCCACTCTCATGGTCGTTGGATTGTCTTGTTGTGCAACAGTTGATGTTGACCCAACCTTGATTTAATGCTCTGCAGGTATGCCTGAAACATAGCAGGTGCGCAAGAACATCTCATTGGTTCACAGCCTTTTGTACTCTTTCAGCAAAACAACTTTAAGGTTACAGTCTGTCTTCTTTCCTATTTGAGTATTGTTTTGGCTCTACTTATCGACGGACTTATTCAGCTTTACTGAGTCCTTTTTGCTACTGAACCCCTTTATGAGTCTTCTCCAAACATCTGGGAGTGACTTAGCTGTTAATTTGCTGATAAACACAATTTTTTGGTACTTGACTGAGACTTCTCTTCGACAATCAGCTGCAACACATTTGAATCTTCACTTTTTCCATTAGTCAACTTCTACAATCTTCAACTTGGCTGTTTCGACTCAGCTCATAGATCCTATCTATTAATAGTTGAATTTACAATAGAAAATGGGGTGCCAACTTGCTAATCTAAGTTTTATATAGCATCATCAAAATCTATACAATAAATTTCCCAAGAAGTTGCATGTCTTATTAATTGCTTCTGTGTGTATGCAAAATGTTACCTGTTAGTGGATTTTCTTTAATTCAAACTTTAAATAAATTTTAAAAAATAATAGAATATTATCCATGATAAAAAAAATGAGTTTTAATTTTATACTTTTAATTTTTATTTGAATTGTGAATTTCATATTTTAGAAATAAAAAAATCTATTTCCTACAAATATTTTACTAACTTCAGGTATTGAACTAGTAGACAATGAGGAGGCCAAAGGTGAGCATCAGTTATAGGTGGATGAACGTAGTGGTTAGAACCACTTCTATATATTTTGTAATAGCAACATCAATAGCAAATGGACAGTAAATGTTATGATATTATTTTATAATTTCCTGTATTTTTGTTGTGATATTGAGACTATATTATGTAGGTTGGAAATGTATTTATATTTCGACACTGAGTTGTACTCCGAAGATTTACTATTATTGTGATTTTTGGATGAATTGGGGGTGTGACAACTCTTAAGTGAAGGAAAGCCTCGAGTAAGTATGTTTAGTCTACCAATAATGTTTGACGCCCAAACCATACACCAGTGTAGTTTTACTATCACAAAGACAACAAAATATCTCATGAATATGCGCACAACGCATATCATTTCAAGATGCCAAATTTGCCTCTAGCAAATCATAGACCAATCTGTTAAGATATATAAGTATCCACATGTCAGCATCGCAATAACACATGGATTACTTCGATATCCACTCACCAATCACATTGTTTGGTACATGACTTGTTGAGTACGCACATAGCACACATTAAACATTAGACAGTGCTTACATAAACTAGCTAGCATTTCTTTTATTCTTCCTAAGACTTCATTTCTTGACTAAGAACATGATCTCTGACCAAAACACAGCCACCACTGAGTGGCGATAGCTCCCTGTTCTTTCCAGTCATCATATTTTTGCCATATATAGCGAGACACAACTCTTAACATATGTTCAGTGACTCAATTGACAATCGTAGGCCTACCATAATGATAGCTCAATGAAGTCAATGATGATTGAAGTCACATTGGAGCTTCTTGATCAGCAATCAATGCACTCTTACTCCATTTCTTGAATTCATCGGGTGATCCACATAGATCTCCTAATTCAATTTTCACTGAAGTATGTCAACATCAATCATCCAGGACAAAACCTAGATGGAAATGGCAATAATATATAACATATCAGGAAAATTGAGGAAATTTCACCACCTAGGGAGAACATCTAAAATATTTACGCCCTTGGTCGAGCTACACACATGTCAATCAACCCGTCTATATTATATTTGACCTACCAAAACAATATGCTTTATATGGTCTTGCATCTAGATAGTAGGTCGACAAGCTCTTAGACTTCGTTCTTAGTCATTTGGTTTATCTTTTCCTTCACGGCAACTATCCAATTATGACATCATGTGAAGTCACATGTTCTATCAACTCATCACTACCCACAAAAGTGATTGTGAAGGATATCCACTCAATCTCATATAGATGATGGGGAACATTTTATATTCACTCCTTCTTACTCGTGGAATCTGAGAGTCCTTTTCGTGTGAGGCACTAGCTCCCACTGACTTAGTATCGCTCCCACTATCCCAATGATTGCTAGATGAGTTTAAAGTACAACATCCTTGCTAGAAAAATGAGCGCCTCCTAAGGATCTTGGAACTCTCATAGTTTCAAGATCTTTTATGACCTCACATATGCTCAAAAAATCTCTTTGAGGGGAAATCTAAATCGTGCGACTTGATTCTCCACTTGAGAACATATATTCTCAAACTTACATAGGAACAGACCCACTAATTTGGGCTTGTTACCAAACTAAAGCTCACACAAGGTTGAAGAATCATTTCGAGACACATTTATTTATGATGTAGGTAACAACAAGATATACAAATCAATTTGTGATATCAAAAATCCAACCATTTTGAAGTGATTTTCTTTTTTGTAAGCTCATATAGCTGAAAAGTGTTTGGAACCATCATTCAACTTGAAACTTTATTTCCTTCAACTGTATACCCAAACTAATTAGACACAATACTTCCGCTCCCTATTAGCACGTCTCCATCTGTTAAGAATCGCTCAAAGCAATTTGGTGCTTTTAACTGATGAGAGTTGGGATGTACTAACTTATAGCGTATATAGCAATGAAAGAAAATATAAATCATTATTTTGCGCCTCACACTCATAAATATGCACTCAATTTGGTGGACGTAGCTTTAAAGTAAAAAAAAAGTCATCTTTCATTCTTCCAACAAGCTTATCGCTGGAAAAAATTTATGCAGAGGGAGATTGACCATAGCGAGTTGCGCAATAAAGCCTCCTTGAGCTAATACAGTCGTCTTCATAACCTCATGTGCCACGATGTCAATAGAAGACCTAAAATAAATACTATCTAATGCCAATTGCATCACTAATGTTAGGAAGTTTATTAGTTAAATTTTGATGATACCATATAAAACTTAGACTAGGAAGCTGCACCCCATTTTCCTTGTAATTCTATGTTGTAATAGATAGGACTGAAAGAGCTAAGTGAAGTCAGCTAAGTCAAAGAATGCAAGACGTCAACTGCAGACTAGAGTGAAGACTCTGTTGTGTGTCAGCTGAGTATGGCCAAGAAAAAAAGACAAGTACTCGATCAAGGAGAGCCAACGAGGAACAATTGTGTGAAGTATGAGGAAGTGTCGACCAAGTCGTTAAAGAAAGGAGCCAAGTCTAACAGTTGAAGTGAAAGTTGAGTCATTCTCATGATTGGAGCACACTTAAGTCACAAGGGGTAAAGGCATCATTCAAGTCAAGACAACTCACATTGATCCGTTGGAAGGAAGTCAAGAATATTACTCAAAATAGTGATATGTCCAAAAACGTTTTATTAAGTTGGGAGTACTGGTTGGAGGGAATGGGATAAATTTCAAAAAAACTGAAAGATATAGGGTTCGAACCCTGGTCAACACCCTTACAAAGGGTTAACGATACCACTTAAGCTACAAGCTAGTGGTTTTTATTAATAAGTTTGGAGTACTGGTTGAAGGAGATGAGATAAATTTCAAATAAACTGAATGATACAGGGTTCGAACCCTGGTTAACACCCTTATAAAGGGTTAGTGATACCACTTGAGCTACAAGCTAGTGGTCAGTAATATGTCCAAGTTGCCAGGTCTTAAAGTGTTTGGCCCAGAAACATGCAAAAGGAATAAGTCAATGGGAAACACTGAAGCTTGTGTCAGACCCTGTAAAGCAACAAAGCCATTTAATACGAGGAAGGTTCAACATCACAAGTACTGCAGAGCAAGAAAAGACAAGCCAACGAACAAGAAGTGTCATTTGAAAATAGTCTATCTCTTCAACGAGCAAATTTTCAAATGAGCACTATAAGGCTGAGGAAGCATTTGAGAAAAGGTTACCTGGGAAATCAATCTTACAAGCAATACTCAACAAAGCATAACCTGCAATATTCTCAAAGCTTATCCAGAAAATTCCTCAAGCCTAAAACTCAAAGGAACTCGATCCAACTCACGTTGTGAATGAAATATTACTTCAACCAGTTGAAGGAGTTGTAGGAAGGTTCAAGGTCGAACCAGGAGATTCAAGTTTGTTGGAGGGCTATGTGATCAAATCCAAAGACTTGAAGGGAGCTGAAGTAGCAAGGCAACTGTCTTGTGAAGAAGTTGAATCGTAGGAGAAGCCAGTTGTGTGATCAAGGTTGTCTTTAGACTGAGAACTACTTTGTAACTTGATCTGTTACCTAGTGGATTCCTCCAGGAGTTGGAGAAGAGTGGATTAGAAGAATTACCTCATCCTCGAACCACTATAAAATTACTTGTGTCATTTACTTTCAGCATTTACTTTCTTGCTTATATTTTTCATATTTGCTGTTAAGTTAATTTGCTATCCAACTGATAAATACCAAGTGCTAAAACAAGTGTTAAAAATGAGCTTTAATCAAACAAAGGGTGTTAAGTCTTTCGTTGTTAAAAACCAAATCAACTAAAGATTAAGTGTTAGCTGACACAACCAAGTTATACTATCAACAGCTCAGTCGAGTCTGTTGAGTGGGTAACTTAGCTGAAGATAGCCAACCTAGCTGTCCCCCAAGGACACAACTGATTTGAGTCAACTCTGTTGAAATTCTTGAAAAGACTAAAAAGTGAAAATTTGGTAAGGTTTATTCAATCCCTCCTCTAAACCTTACACCACACCCCATGGGACCTACAACTAAGAAAAAGACAAGTATTCTCATTGAACAAATATCTTACAAGTGCATTTATCCGAATACGACTACATCGACACATCAAGTTGCTCACACCAACTGTTGAGCTTGAGGTGACTTTCTTTAGCCTCCTCTTGTGCGCTATATAGCTCCACAACTCGATAATATTCATACACATTTGCTCAATCGCAATCACATGCTAAGTCAACCAATATCTACAATCCACCCATGGAGAGATTTGGAAACATTAGCTAAAAAATAAGAGAGCAATTAAATAGTCAAACTTCATCTCAAGATAATTACGAGCTTAAGTTGCCAATATCATCAGTACAATTGACACTTAATTGCCTCATTCAATAAGGTAACACATCTTGTCACTTTATGGATCAATTTATAGTTCTAGTTTTAGCTTTTGCTCTCATCAAGCTACATTATGCTTGTTCCAATATTCACCTGAGTTGGTTTATGTCGCATTAAAGATAAGCGACAAGTGCAATTACTTGTGTATTTCTCAACTTCTTATAATCAGCCTCTGGACAGGTGATTTTCACTAATAATAGCACAAGATACTAATATCCTTAATTCAGCTCCAATAGCGAATTTGTACAACTAAAGTTTTTACTCGTGAGTAAGCTCATATTCCAAAAATAGAGCTTAAATTCTTTTATTAAATTTTTAAATTTTGCAGCTTAAATAAATTAAAGCGTAAAAATAGAAGGGGTGAGTTATGCCTCAGTGAGTGGGTGTCAACGTGCATGTATGGTTTTGAGCTTTTGAAATAGTTTCAGACATGTTTAATCGCAACTCAGTTTTACAAGAAATACAATTTTCTAATAATTTAAAACAAAATCAGTTTGAATAATAAATAATGAGCTTTATAAACATTTATGTGAAACGACCTATAAGAAACCTAAATTTTTTAGTTTAGAAAACATTCTTCATACAACCTTTAATATAGATGGTCAAATAAAGAACTTTATTACAAAACAAATAACCCAATTATTGAAATCACAGAGAGTTACTATCATTCGGACATTTATTCCACAATCAAGCAATAATTCAATTTCAAATAACCAATTTCATTTACAATAGCAGTACATATATGACAAATTAGCACAAAATTAATCAAGCAGTGAATATAATACACACATCGACTAATAAACAATTATAGCTAAATATTTATGAACAATACAATTAACGCAATAATAGAGGACCGTTCATGGATGGTAGTTTTAAATTATCGCATATTTATTTTGTTGGCGTAAAGACTTGACATTTCTGTGCCTAGGGATGGTTCAATTATCCACAGTAGGGCTCACAAAACCCGGAGAACAATCTCCACACTAGGGCATGTGAAACCTAAAGAAAGACCACTAGACGACACGACTCTCTCCACATTTGAGTTTGTGATGCTCGGAGAAGTCATATTCAACTCTTCTTACTTGAGCTCGCGAAACCCGGAGAAGTCATGCTTAGCTCTCCGCACTAGGAATCACGAAACCCGATGAAGTCACATTTCACTTGCTCCGCACTTGAGGTCGCATAACTCGGGAAAGTCATATTCCATGTATAACTCGAGCAATTAAGGCAACAATAGGCACGTATTAGTTTTAGTTGGGCTAACACAAGATGGGATTTGATTAATATCCTTACTTTAAAATTAGATTACTATAGACATATGACTTAGACGATGGACCCTGAATGGAGAGTTGGTGTTCGAATAAAACTATAGTTAAATATTCAGATTCAAGGCGGTGTTCCACGATTTCTTAAACCAGAATTGAAAATGGTCGAACAATCATTTGGTATTTTAAATGATAGTGCGAGTGTTAAAATGAATAACCAGGCACGACCCACAACCGTGCATTCAGTTTTTTTAAAAATATTATGGTGCAAAAACAAGGAATGACTCAAAATTACGAGAAGAAAACACAACAAAGCCGTGTTGGAAAATATGGTCGGTCGTGCTCGGTGCTTGCAGAACTACGCAGTGTTTGTATTTTTAGCTTAACTTTCTCTTGAAAATAGATATTGGGGTGCTTCTTGCGGCTACGGAAAGCCAAGATACAGAACTACAACCTTTGTGAAGACACCAAAAGCAAAAGCAAATTCATACATTAGAATGGTTAAAATGGCTCAATACAGACAGACAATGTCACAACACAGAAACTGGACAGAATAGGGGCCGGGTTTTGGCACGTCTCGGTATTTTCGCCATAAGTCTGCCTAGAAAATAAATATTAAGGCGTTTCAAATGGTCATGAAAAGCTAAAACAAAAGACTACATTTTCTATAAAGACACGAAGGACTAATTTGCAGGTCAAGAAGGTGGACGAATGCTTGGAAGGCGAGTGATCGCTGGGAATGAGTAACAGAAATATATTATAAGTTTCCAATTAAACTTTCTGAGTTTTAGGCAAGGAATCTGCTTCCATCTCCTAATAACCAACCAAATATTCCATCATCCACTCGTTCCAACCAAATATCCCAAGTGGGTAGCATCGACTAATCCCTCCTTGACATTCAAGCAACAACAATAGCAACTATGAATTCGAGAAATTTCAGCACACTTTAAATCCTCAAAATTTCTAAAAAAGCCAACATGCAACAAAAATATACCATTAATTGGTTTTCTTAGTTAAGAAACATATGACTTTAAGTTAAAAATACTTGCTCACACAATCAACAACCAATCACCAGTCAAGAACTCGATCAGATTTATACAATTAAGAATTTGTAAATTGAACATGAAACCATATACAAAAGTTTCCCCTAAATCCACAAAGCATCATCTGGTAAAACCCAAATGCAACTAATGCAAAAATTGAGATATTAAAATATCAGATTGCAACATACATGGCAGAAATAATAATATTTTACTGGTACAAACTGATTTATCATTTTGGACCAAACATTTTACAATCATTCACATAAGAATGCAAAGTTTCAGTTTTCTCCTTTCAAATGTTATTCTCTTAGGGTGCGCGTGAGTGAGGACAAAGCGCGCTAGAAAAGACTCGTGTTGGTTTGTGGGGACAGTTGTCGATCTGGAAGGCGGGCCGTTACAGATGGTATCAGAGAGCGACCTCTCCTAGTACGGTGTGGTTCCGGGACGAACTAAGCAGAAGCTGGTGGGCATATGACACCCGGGCTGAAGAGGGTGAGGAGTGATCAACGGTGCAAGAAGGCACGGACAAGGAGCGGCTCCTGGCAGGCTTCTAGGCGGAGGGGATCCCACACCAGAAAAAGAGGAGATTCTGAGACTGTCCAGGTATGTGACTCCTGAGCTCAACTCGCCTTTTTAGAGACTTATACCAACAAGATGCATCTTCTTTTCTGGTGCTTATCTCATAAAAATTCCAAAGTTAAGCATGCTTGGCCCGGAGCAATTATGAGATGGGTGACCCCTGGGAAGCTTCTCTTAGGGTGAAGCGCGCTGGAAAAGATTCATGTTGTTTGTGGGGATAGTCGTCGATCTGGAAGGCAGGCCATTACAAATATTTTGTGCATAGTTAAATTGTTCTCAGACAAACATCTACGGGCAGTGCGGTCGCTTATCCCTTTTATGAGCATTTGTTTGGAGATATGCTCCAAAGACATGTGAGTCATTAGAGATTAAGTAGAATTGATTATGTGGCTTTTGAGAACATATTATGACTAATGAGACATGTTGGATTCTTGTGTTTTGGTACTGAATTTATGAATTGTCACTAGGCTTTAATTGGCCCTCTCACACGGGAAATCGCCCTAGCGCTAAAACAACGAGCAAGATGAGACTTAAAAGATCATGTCGCATAAGGAGATTTGCAAATGATCACCTTCGCGCTAGTACAATGAGGAGGGTTAATAAGTATAATTAACAGTCGCCTTAACTAGAGGTTAAGATAAGATCCGAGTTGATCAATTATGAAGTATGTCCAAACTTCATAAAAGCCTATTTGTAGCCGAATGTGCCAACTATCGCATGACACTTTGGGAGTGACTACGAATAGTACGCAGGTCGGGCGCTTGAATAGCGACTAGACTAAGACTTGTATTATGTCTAGAGCGTGACATGCTTAAATTGAGTGGAAGCTTCATCATAGGATGTATTCATACTACATATGTTTTGAGGCAACCGCCTATGGAAAAGTGACTGAATGGATCCTGCTTCATCACTGTGTGAGCCCATATTATTTTCTTGTACCCTTTAGGACTCTGGACCATGTCATGAGGTATAAGCTTAATGACGCTACTTTAGAATGTATCCAATGGCCATGTGTGATTCGGTCTGTCGGAGCATGTCTAGGAAAGCCGTCAAGCCCAAGCTAATTGGCATGTGGGCCGAGGAAGAACTAAATTGGTAATGCAATTATGTTCTATAATTCATAGCCCGAGTGACTATGTCGAAATATGTTTGACTAAACATAAATATAGAAACATATTTAAGTGAGTCGATCATGCTATATTTATTTCATTGAGAGATCTAGAGATGCTTGACTGGGTGCGACCACTTGGTTTGGGGTATACAACGAGTTATTGAGTTGTAGGGTTATGTTAGTTTGGTAATGACTTAATATAACTCTTCTCACCTTTTCTTTCTCGTTTGGTCGCACGCCTTATTCCCTGTATGAAAGAATGGAGGCAAGGTGAAAATATTATAATATGATTCGAATGAGTCAGATTAGATATATATGAGTGAGAGATATTGGAGATAACATCCATATCTTTTATGTTAAGAAAGATATTGCGGATCCTAATTGATTAGCATACATCTTGAGATTATATCCAATATGGAAAGATCCAATTATAATAGGGATTGAGATATATCCTTTTATATTCTCTCCCTATATTATAAGTAGTAGAGATTATTATCTCTCTCCTATGGAATATCAGAAACCATTCTCCTACAATTTCTCTTTACATCTTTCTTGGAGCATCACCAATATTCTCCGAAGGTTTAAGGTGTGTACATCAAAGTGAATAACTCTAGTAGTTATTTGCACCAACGAGAAAAATGGTTCGTGATCTTGGAAGGCTTGTAGATGGGCTTGGTCCTTTTGCACACTTTTGCTTGTTGACCGAAACACACGTCAACAGATTCGAAGAGAATCATTTACTTTTTTGCTAATTAAATACTCACAATGGTCATCGGTCCAACATGACAGACATGAATTATTTTAGCTTATAGGAAATGATAATGATCAAAGTTGTACCAAATCCTCCCCATTTCAACTTTGTTCAATATCAGGTAGTTAGCTTTCAAGAATAATCTTATACTCATAATCCCCAATGTGCAGCCACATGCATGTTCAATTTTAAAAATTATACTCTTATGGAGTGTTTGGGATTGGTGTTTAGATGTGATAAGGATTGCAATCACAGTCAATCCGACGTTTGGGATCTTTGATTGCGGCCCGTTATTAGCCCGCGTGCTGGGATTGTAATCACAATTTGATTTGATTAACAATCCCAGCCCCACCCCTGGTATTATTTAATCCTAAACATTCTGAGTTCGTGAAAAGTCACTGGTACCCTCAAATTAGGATATGATATGACCATCTTGCCCTCAAATACCACAATATTAACAAGATTGGAATATATATAAACATCATCTTCCTCCTCTTGGAACCCTAGACCCACGCTGTCAATTGTATCTCAGGTTAGTATTCTTCCATTTTTCATCGCGTTTCGATTCAAACTGCATATGTGAAATGAATGCTAACATACATTTTGATTTCCTTTTCATATCCATATTACCTATGTTTGGAATCTCGTCGGCAACATCCGTCATTCGTTTCTCCGACCAGTTTGAAGCTTTGGCAAGGAGTCAGAAAATCGAAGAAGATAACTACCAAAATCCCACAAGTGACCGTAAGTTTTTACTTGGCCAATTTTTTATTTCTAGCTTTACACCTTACACAATCACACAAGTCGAGCCCTAATTTTTTGAAAAAAAAATAAAATGGCGAGAATCCTCACATTACGCGTGTTCGACTAGTTGAGTTTGTAAATTGGCCCATAATTTTATCGAGATTTGAGTGGGTTCGATTTTTTCAACAGCAATTCTTGATTTTTACAGTCTTCTTAAATTTTATATTTTAGTGGTGGACAATTTTGCAAATACAACAGTAAGTTTTTGTTGGTGTATGCATTTTGTATGTGACTAAAAATTTATTGTCAAAGCCATATTTAAATAGAATTATTGGACCTACATTTTGCTCTTGGTCTCTGCAATTTACAAGTAATGGAGTACATTGGTTGGTCGGTTTATTATGTGCTTTCTTTTAGCTTTAATTCTTCTTTTATTCTGTATTGAGCTTGTCTACTGAAGATTGCATATGTCAAGTAATAGATGTTGTGTATGGTTTTAACTGTACAACAACTTTTGTGAATGGATTGTGTTTGTGCTATGTGAAGAATTTATTATTGTTCAGTAGTTTTGATTAAGGATTCAAACATACATTTTGATGGTCATTTTTTTAGTTAACATACTATGCACACCTATGCCAAATACTTTTGAAAAATGAAAATAAATTTGTGCAAAAGATTATACTGATGAATGCTTTCAATTATTGTAATTTCACTTGTTGCTTGATAATTAATTGCCAATTAGATGGGAAAAATGATCATCAAGCAATCTGTTCACTTTTTGATTACATTTTATTACTCTTTATATGTGCATATTTAATTAATCTGTCTTCAGCATGTTTGTGTATTGCTTGGTTCAATATAAATAAAACTATATTGAAACAAACAACAATAATTTGTAGGATTTCAAAGAAAGATGGTCAAGAAGATGTTCGATTCTTGTTGTTCTCGAAGAAATTGTTACAATAATTAAGACAATCCTGTTCTTCCTTTATTTCTATCAACGACACTTTGCCCCTCAAACTCGACGCCGCGCATTTACGCGCAAAACCGTGCCCCGTACACAATGATTGCCCGTTTAAATCGACAACTTGAACATATGAGTGAACTAATCAACATGATGACCAAGATTGTATTGCACAACTCCGAATGGACAGAATTGTTTTCGTAGATTGTGCTTTCTTTTAGAAAATGTTGGGGGGTTGAACCGAACTAGGCACGCATACAAATTCTCAACAAGTTGCTATCTTCTTATCTATCCTGGCACATCACAAAAAAAAAACGTGTTGTTAAATTTGATTTCAAACGATCCGGTTATACCATTAGCACACATTTCAATTTGGTGCTACAAGCGATCTTAGGCTTTATTCAATCTTACTAGTCACTCCTCAACCTTTCAAAATGATGAAAGCACGGATGATAGATGGAAGTGGTTTAAGGTAAATAATCATTTAATTAAATATTATGTCGATTATTTATAATGAAATTATGGTATTAGAGAAGTGTTAAGCTGTTCTCTCATGATACATCTGTCTTAGGGTTGCCTTGGGGCATTAGACGGAACTTATATTGATGTTCGTGTACCTCTTCCTCACAAGGCAAGATATAGGAACAGGAAAGGATCCGTCAGTGTTAATGTTCTTTGTGCTTGCGACCAATCTATCAATTTTTCCTATGTCTTAAGTGGTTGGGAAGGATCTGCAGCCGATTGTCGTGTGTTACGTGACGCCAATTTAAGTATCATGTGTTCAGCTAAGGCCTATTATATGAGATAAATACACTTACCCATCCGAACTATGCTGATTTTTACACTTTACCCTCCAAACTTTACCTCGTGACACTTTACCCCCTGAACTATGAAAATCGTTACACTTTACCCTATATAGACAATTTTGCCCCTAGGTTTTATTCTTTTTTTTTTTTTAAACAATAGTTCAAGTTATCCCTTTAAACTCTATTTTGTGGCAATCTACTACATAGTAATAAATTTATTGCATTAATCATTAATCATGAAAATTTTACTCCATAAACAATTTGCTTTCGGATTTTTCGTGAAATAAGAACCCGATTTTTCTGTAACTTGTTTTGTTCGTGGCATTGTTACACCTACTTAGATCCATCTCTATTCGTAGAGATTTTAAATGGATCATGTCAGGTTTCCAGCCTATAAACTCAACAAGACATACTTTTATCCAGATTTTATTTCAACTATTTATCCGTATACAAATTGGGTCTTTAGACTGAAAATAGAAATAGTCCATTACGACCATATCAGGCCCAACATGCTTCCGTAAAATTAATAAATCCCTTAAAATTCATACCTCTTTTGACCAAACATTACCAGGTTAAGTGGTTCGCAATGCCACCACGATCGGAAAATTACGCCCCCGATCGTTTGACAAACAACTCCTCACTGCTCAACCTCACCCTCGGGAAGATGATCTCAAGTTATCCGACTCCTTCGTAAACCGCTCAAAGACACGACCTTGGTTCGTTTCCTACTCCAAGGCGTAAAAGTAATTCTTCAAAGGGGATGAATTAATAGAACATTATGAACACATGTTGAAGCAGAAAGCCTCTTTTTATTAAGAACTTATAGAAATATTTATTACATTAGTAATCTCCTTTTGGGAGGAGAATACTGGTTTAGCCTCTCATAGCTGAGGCTTGCACTCGAAAACACATAAAATTGAAAACTAAAAACACTCAAAAATATTACAAATTTTTCACTCAGACTTTATTATAAGAAAACTAAGGAAAATGTTCGATGTCCTCAGCTTCCTTCAAATCCTGCATTTTATAGAGGTAAGTCCGGACTTCAAAGGCGGACTTCAAATCTTGCTGATATATATGACGTCACTGCTTACGTCATATCCCACATTATTGCCTCGCCACCGGTGGTTTTCTTTTTCTCTGCGTGACTCGGCCCATGTGATGTTTGTCGGGGAATCTTTTAAAAATTTGGTTTACGTGGTCCCCGAGGATAACGCGTCTTGTGAGTCGGGCCCTTATCCTTTCCACCGCATGATCTTGTCGGTCGGGTTTGGGTGAATCCTTTCCCAAACTCGGGTTCCTTTTGTTCGGGGCATGCTTGACAAATCCGGTCGATCCATCGGCCAACATGCGCCATGTTACGACTTCCTCGGTAAGTTTCTTTGCTTGCCGGAATCTTGTTTTCCCGAGAATTCTTCTTTGGTCTCGAAGAGTTCTTCCGCAAACCCCGTGGTTGATCCAACATCGAATTCAAAAGGAAAGATCCATTCGCCGACTTCTCGGAAGAACTTGAATGGATATTTGACTTTGTCCATTTCGATTAGACAAACCCAAAGTCCCCATGCTCGCCTGGTAGAAGCTTCGTCTTCATAAAATGCTCCTACTAACATCGGTCCTTCTTCCCGGTGAAGCGCTTAATATATTTTAAAGCATTTCCATCCGGTCTTCTTAGCTTGATGAAATGAAAAGCTTCATTAAAGCCTTTCTTCGCCGGTTCAGAGCCGCACGATAAAATACAATTCCAAAATATCTCCTCGGCCAAGTGTGGATTATTGGCCCAGGTCTCGTAAATCGCTTCCCCAATCCATTTCGGTAATTTTGAAATTTAAGGAATCCTGGTGACACGGTATAGATTGAAGCTAAAGCTCCAAAAGTATACCATTCATGTACTTCATTTGGATGACTTCCTGGTTTCATCCAAACTCTGGGATATTGGCCTGAGATATCAACCATTGTTTTTTCTAGGTTAATACCTTGTCTTGTAACTAGTTTCTCCCATTGCCTCTGATATATCTGCATAGGAGAAATCTTAATCTCGTCGATTTGAACCTTAGATTTGCCTGTGCAGGCCTAAGATTCACTCTCCCTCTTTTACCCCGGAGGTCTTTGGGTTGACTTGAAGACTCGAGTTGTGACACCGGAGCTCCAACATTCGTTACGCTTTGTACACCCTCGGGGATGCATCACCGCAACACTTGTGATTATGGTACTTGAATCCATAACCTCCGGGTTAGAGCCCCGTACTCTCTCGGCCCCTTTTTGCACCGTAGGAGATGCGGCTGGAAGAGAGGCCTTGCAGATCTAAGAAGAATTGTCCTTGAGCGAACCGGCATGCTCGTATTTGACTAGAAACGGATTTCTGGTCACCTGTTGAAGTCGTCCAACAACCTCTGCATTGAGACATAGCGTCCCAAAATCTCGTTCTAGACTCTCCGGGTTTTCCCCGAGATGTCTTACTCGTTTAAGGACTTCACAAGAACGCGTCCTTCCATCTCGTGTCAAGAAATCTGCAAGAATATTTTCATGAGATTTTATAATGACAATATCATAATCATAATATTGACATTCAGCTTGCCATCTAAGTAATCGAGCCTTTTCGGTTTTGATTCAATTTTATTTTTCGAAAAAGCCTTGACACTTGAATTATCAATTTTTAAAGTAAACTTCTTAGCCAAGAAAAATAACGGCCATTTTTTAAAAGCCTTTCTACATTGCAAATAATTCTTTCTCGTTGATATGCCATCTGCTTGCTTCACCGGTATGAATAAACCGCAATATCTGCATGGCACTTCTTCATTTGGTGTGACCTTAGTAAGAATCGCTTCCCACCAATCATCACCGGCATCCGTGTAAAGAACCGTTCATCCTCGTCTTGGGGAATCGCAAGTTTTGGAAGCTTTTTACAAACTTCTTTAAGTTGCTTAATTCCTTCTTGATGTTCATCTTCCCATTTGAATCTTTGCATCTTTTTTAAGTAATGGGCTAAACACCTTCTCGTAGTATGCTAGATTGTTAATAAACATTCCAAAGAAAATTAACAACTCCCGAAAACTCAAGTCGCTTCTTGTCTTTTAGTGTATCCGGAAATCCTTGTATCTTTTCCACAATATGATTCTCAGAGAATAATTCCGTATTCATCGATTTCAATTCCGAGGAATTCAATATGTCTTGTTGCGATTACGCCTTCTTTTCCGAAAGCACTAATCCTTCTTTGTGACAAACATCTGAAAATATTTCCAAATGTTTAAGATGCTCCTTCATGTTCTTTGATGCGATTAGAATGTCGTCAATATACACGAACATGAAACTCGAAATAATCTTTGAAAAGATTATCCATCTTTCTTTGATATATTTGGGGTGCGTTAGCCAATCCCATAGGCATCACGTTCCAAATATAGTGTCCCCTGTGGTGTAGAGAAAGTCAAACTTTTTACTTTCTTCCTCCATCTTAATCAGGTAGAATCCGGACTTGCAATCGAACTTTGAGAATATCTTGGCACCTTTGATACGATTAACCGATGTTCTCTCGCTTGGGATATAGTATCCGTCGAACTCCAAAATGTTATTAATCCCTTTGTAATTAATAACAAGTCTTGGTTTTCCTCTTTTGATTTCTCCATGGTTTCGACTAAGAATCCTGGATCACGTATGGAGAAACTCCTGGTGAAATTAACTTAAGGTCAAGATGTTCCTTAAGTATCTTTTGCATATCCTCACGATCTTCCCGGTTCATAAGGATTGGTTTGAATCTTACGAACTCGTACTCCTTTCCAGGTTTAACCTTTAAGGAAGCTTTAAGCTCGTTCTTATCCCACCAAGCCAAAGGATCTTCATTGTAATTCCTTTGGATCTTCTTCTTGATATCCTCGAGTGTGATATTTGTTCCTCTATGGTTACATCACTCTGTGGATTCTCCATTAGACTCATCCATAATTCCGCAATGGCTTCCGAGTGACTCGTTCTTCTCCTTGTACTACTCGAATGAATACAAGTTATTATCCCATATCTTCTAATCCTTCGGATGGAACCAAATTGTCTATAGGATAATAAAGCTTCACCAAATTTCCTTCGATCCGCCATTTTTGGATTGCGAAGTTTGGCTTCATCACCACGCTTGCTGCGAAAATTAATAGGCATTTTTCTATAAAATGCTTCCGCCTCTCGACAATAATCTTATGATCACATAAGGTTGTGAAAATAAGTATTCTCATCTCGTTCTCTTGTGTGAACCGCTTGAATGTTTGTAGGAAATTGTTTCCCAAAGAAAATATCTCGCTCTCGTATCATGGAAATAGATTGGAGGCGTCTTTACTTGTACCATGGGTACGCCCGCTCCTCCAATCATTATTTCTCGCTTGTTTAATTCCCTCGTTAAGGATAAGAATCCTTTTAGAGAAATCTCTTCCCGCAATAGCTGGTAAATCTTCTCCAATTTCTTTAGGAAAAACATCCGGCTTTGCAGACATATTCCGACTGAATCAATATAGGCGGCGAAATACTCGGCCTTGTATTCAAAGATATAACATTCCAATAGAAATGTATATGGAGAATGGACTAGTGGTCATCTCGATTCTCAGTATCTTTTATTAGCCACTGTGAACTCCATTCCGTCTTGTAATCTTTCCCAAGGTTTATGCTCCTCAAGAAATTCAATTCCCGGTATTAATTGTTCTCGGGATCTTTCCCGCAACTCCCGTGATAGTAAGCTCAATTTCTCCTATCTTCAGGCTTCCTTGATACCTTCCAACGATTGGTTGTTGGAGATAATATAGAACATCACAAGGAAAAATGTTATCCTTTTGAGTGATGTCGAATATTACTTCAACCTCTCGCCATCCTCATACGACATTTCAGCTCTCCTGCTTTTTAAAAACATCGGGATGCGCTTTGAATCGCATTTGGTCTCCTTTCTTCCCAACGGCCGCTACTCACCATTCTCGTCTTGCTGGAAAGACATCCTTCTGGCTCAACTCGAGACTCCGACTTTTGTTGAAAACTGGTTGATCTTGAATTATCATATCAATCTCCTTAATAGTTGGAGATTCAATGATTTCTGTAACACCACCCTGGCAAAGTCCTCAAAGATTCTTGGGACTTCAATAAATTCCTTTCTCAAGAATACTTCGGAATGATGGGTATTCGAGAGAGCATAGGAAATCTTGTATGTGATCGAGTAAGGCCTGTTTCCTTCTTTCATCAAATCGACTCTTTTGAAATCTTGATGAAGGGTTAGGACTCTACTGAAGTCTCGATCTCCCAAATTGTATGCAATGCTGGATAGACATTAAATGCCAATTTCCCTGCATACAAATTTCTCAGAATCGCTCCAAGGCATGAATCCTTGAGATGCGAGATTCGCTTGTCAAAGATATAGCAAGATTGAGAGGCGAATCTATTCCTTCTTTGAATGTTGCTTTAATAATTACTCTTATGGCTCCGATATGAATCCATGAGAGTGTATTTGCAACTTCTCTTTTAACTCTGCTTTTGATCTCTTGTATTTCTCTAATAGGGACCAACTGCATCTCGATCAGGTTACTGGTAAACTCCATCGGAATGGCAAGTTCTCCAGTTGTTACTCTGTGAATAATTTGGTGTTTTCTATTACGAAACCCAATCTTATCCAACGCTTTTTCCATAGCTCCGATTGTAAATCCATCATAGACTTGAAGCTTTGGATCTTCCTTCATGATTCTCATAAGGGTTTTATGAGAAACCGTCGTGTGAGATAGGAATCCTGACATATCCTCCCCGATCGTTTGTCAAGAATTTCTTCTTCACTCGATTCTGAAATGAGTCACTTCCATCGCCGAGAATAGATCTCTTCTTCATAGATGCTCTCATCCGAGGGTATATCCTCAAATTGATACACCAGTATTAGATCCCGATAATAGACAACTTCTTCGATTTACGGTGTGGCCTCGAACCTGTCGACTCCTCGTTTTTGATTATCCGGGCAATCCGTTGAGATATGCCCTCTTGCTCCGCATGTCCAAAGAATTACGATCTTTGAAACTTTCATTAGCTCGTGTGTGAGCACGCCCGAACGTTCTTCTCCCTGGATTTCTGCTGGTACTTGCTTGATTAGAACCGATGATGAGGCTCTACTCCCGCTTGGTGCCGGTCTTTGTCCCGATTTATAACCGGGCTTTTTGTTTTGACGAACCTTCTAGGTCTCCATGAAGACCGCTTTTTTGTTGTTGCTTCCTCGGCGGTATGGATGGCTTCTCTCCTTCTTCTTCTTGTGCCGCCTTGGTTGACCTCCCACAACTGTTGGGATATCATTATCCACGCAACATAGAGGAACTGCTTTGTTAATTCCTCTTAATCTCTTGTAATTCCTGTGTAGAGCTGCTTGATAGCACCATTCAGATAACTTGGCCTTTAGGAAAGACATTTTTCTGGCCACAGTTTCTACTTCAGCTCCACCCTTGTATTCCCTGATAAGCATTTCTCTCCAGGGACTCGGAATTTTGGCAAAGAATAGTCAGGCAGCCTTTTTTTTCCTCAATCTTGATTTCCACCGTATTCTCGAACAACTTGATATATTCGTCAATATGACAAATATCCAAGAACTCAAGGCTATAGAGGGCTTGTTTATATTTCTTTCTTTTTCATCCTCTAATCCCTCAAAATAACCCGTGCCGATGAATTGGATTTTGAATAGTTTTGCCATACCATCGACAATTCCTTTAAGTGATTCCCGATGTGACCGAACTTTTCGTGACGGCATCGGTCATATCCCCGAGCAATCTTCACCGATCCTTCAAGACTCATTTCTAGGAGTAAAATGAATGAATCCTTTGTAAGATCGAGGTTCTGCTGAAATTCTCATAGTCAAGCCCATTCCTCAATGAGAACTTCTCTGCTTTTAAAATCGGGATGTCCAGATTTAACATCAACCCATACGGATGTATTGGGTCGAGGTGCGATCTTCCATAAGGCGTCGATAAACATTCGGCCTTCCGGTAGGTTGTCTCGTTCCCGCAAGAGGGTTTCGACCTCCCGTCCCCCGAAAGTGGATCACTCCCCGTCGTGAAATCCCGAAAGATGTGGCATCCTCTCGTCCCGAGCCGCATGATGTGAACCCGTATTTCTTCGACGTTAGGATTAATGGCGGTGGTGGAGGAATTGGTCTACCTTGTGGGTCATAGGTAACCAAAGCGATTCTCACCGCATTCATCTTTAAATCTACAATACCTAATCCCGCAAAGGATTCTCGCGGTCATGTAGATCTTTAAGATTCATCTTTTCAATATCCATCTTTTTAATTTTTGATGGATTTTCCTTTGATTAGAGCAATGAGTTTTTCCTCATCTGTCATCTTTCGTATAACTTCGGTTGGTTTCCCTTTTTGGTGTAAATAGGTACCGCCCCAAAATCAATACGTTTCCTTCCTCCGAATGAACCCTACCTGTCCTCCGGTTCTTGACTCGTTTCAATATCATGAAGGAGTTCAAGAGTTTCTTCGATATTTCACCATCGTCTCCATCCAGTTCTGATCGATGAACTTGTCTTTGGTAGATGAATATGGCGGTTGCCATAATTGCTCGCACCGTCTTACGGATTTCTCTAAGATCTTCGAGATCTTAGATTTGTCTGAAAGTATCTCGTTCCACTCCGGTACTCCATCGAATCATTGTTCGATGGGAATTTTCATGAACCGTTTCTTGAAGGTTCATCAAGTGAACATATAAGTGCGTTAAGCATCCGAATCGCCATAATATTCTCGCTCGCATTTTGCATTGCCTTAGGGTTTCACCGCTTCGGCTCGCCTTTGTTCTTTTCTTCATGTTGGTATTCCCAATATGAAACCTGGTCAAGGTGTTCTTGTGCATACATCGTCAATATTTGACGATATGTCTGTAAGGTACATCTCGGACATCGGTCCGGATCCATAATCTCGGAGTAATTTCTCCTCACCAATTGTTAATTACATAAATATAATAAATTTAACTAAAAGTTCTTAATAAACCTAGGCTCGATACCATTTTTCGAGGATCGCAAGACCATGAGGAGTAAATGTAGATCATACAATAAAATTTATGGCATAGGTGGTAAAGTGCAACAACTGTGAAGTTTAGAGGGTAAACTGTAACACAACTTTCATATAGCTAGGGGTAAATCTGTAATTTAAGGCAAAGTGTAAGATTTTGCATAGTTGGGAGGGTTAAGTGTAACGATTAAAAGTTCGTATGGTTAAGTGTAAAACTTCGAATAGTTTGGGGGGTTGAATATTTTTATCACTAAATATTTTTAGTGGAACTGACATCAGATATATCACCATAAATTTCAGGTTCTTATTACCTATGTGATTGTGGTTATACAAACAGCCCTGGGTTCCTAGCACCATATCGAGCCGTTAGATACCATTTGGATGAATGGGGATCTGGCTCCTCAGCCCCTCAAAATCATAGGGAACTATTCAATCTGAGGCATGCCAAGGCAAGAAACATAATTGAGCGCGCATTTTGTTTACTAAAAGGACGATGGGCCATTCTACGTAGCAATGCCTTTTACCCTATAAGGACGCAAAATCGAATCATCATGGCTTGTTGCTTATTGCATAACTTTATCCGCACTACCATGTCATATGATCCTTTAGAAGATGAGATTCCAGAATTTGTAGTAGAAGAACATCCTTACGCAGCTTATGATGATGGTGATTTTGTTGACCAATTGGAGTCATCCCAGCCTTGGAATTCTTGGCGCGATAATCTTGCAGTTTCAATGTACAACGAATGGCGGGCTTGATTTGTAATAATTATTAACAGCTTGATTTATGAGTTATCTGTAAGACAGTATTATTGGAGAACGCTGAGTAGTTATGTGAACAATGGTGATGTAAAACAATGTTATGTTTGTATGTTAAATGTGATTGTAGCTAACTAATTAAGAATTTAATGTAATGACACCTTATTTGCGTGCATGTAGTACTTTGTTGTATTGTCGTATTTATCATTTTGTGCATCATATTGTTTATAATTTAAGCGTGTCTTCAATTGCTTGATAACTGCTCCTTGTTGTTCCTATAATAATATTGAATAATAGGTACTATGGAATCAACTGGGAGTGTCCCAAAAAGTGGGGCAGCTCGTAAAACTACGCAATGTCGACGTTCCTGGACTATTGAGGAGGAGCAAGTGTTACTACATGCCTTGAAAGAACTCGTTGCACAAGGCATGAAATGTGACAACGGGTTCAAATCAGGGTACCAACACATGCTTGAAAAGTCAATGAAACAAGCGTTTCCAGGAACAACGCTGCGTGCAACTCCACACATCAGTTCCAAGCTACATGTGTGGAAGAAAGATTATGGTACAATATCCAGTATGCTTGCAAGGACTGGATTCGGTTAGAATGACTCATCAAATACTTTGACTGTGAAAGAATATATTTTTTGGGACGAATATGTCAAGGTAATCTATATAACATATATTTGCTTTTTTTAGTATGATGTGACTAAGCGCCTTGGCCTTTCATAATGTTACAAATTTCCATTAAAATGATCCATTGTATTTTTGTTTTTCCATGTCATAGTTTGATCCTAATGCTAAAGGCATGCGATACAAGTCCTGGCCCTATTATAAGGATTGGTCTCATGTTTTCCAGTTCGGGGCATTTGAAAAAAAACTAATTAGTCTCGTTGTATGTTTTCCCGTATTGGCCGTATATTTATCCAAGTTTTTAGGTTATGTTTGAACCTGCTAAGTTGATATATCAGCTTTGGACTTGTTTAATACTAGTTTATAATGATTCTGCTGGCCAAAATTTTCAGTAAAGAATTGGCTAGTATTGAATCAGTTTAATATGTATGGTTATGAAATGCAGTAGAATTTAATATATTATTGTTATGTAATTCGTCATCTAGTCTTTCTTTATTCAAGATACATTATGTAAAATTCGTAGTTGATAAATAGCAAATTGACAAATATAAAAAACAGGCTTTATATATATTAAACAACATCAAATAAAGCTGGATATTAGTCTATTACACAACAGTACAACATTGACACATAAACTTAAAAAACCCTGAACAACTCCTAATAACAAACTTACCTTTATTTATGCCAAAGATTGGCAATAAAAACACACTGCAAGCCGTTGGTTGAAAATAGACCGTGTACATCCAGTACATAGGCACATCCGGTTGAAACTTGATACTCACGGTTTGCATGATGATCCACTGGTATCAGCACTCTTTGACGGGGAAGGAACAAACAGCCGTGGTGCACGTGGTTGACGTTGACGTGGGATGCGACTAGGACTTGGCCATGGGTGTCCCCATTGAAGATAACCTTGTTCAGACGTACTAGGACTTGGGGTGGGTTGATTAACTGAACTTTCAGAACCAGTATCATTGCCCCCGGCAAATCGTGAAAGGTATCGCCAAAATGATTCATCGCGTGTTGACCAAGACGATGAAAAGATGTTTATTATTTCGGCACTTCAACCTTTTGGCTCTGGCAAACCGGACATGTTACCTATATCATCAGTTTCAGTTCCAGATGAAACATTGATAACATCATCATTAGCAGGATTGAAAAGAGTTCCAAAAAGTGACACAACTCCATCCAGCTTGGATCTCCAGTGTCGTGATACGCAATTCCAAACTGATTAGCCTAAAACATATTACATTAACAAAATCATATTACTGAATTTATTAATAACGTTGCTCAATTAGAAAAAAATATTTTTTGACATAATACAAAGAACAAACCTCAAAAATCTCTTCCCACACATAGTCAGGGGCATTAACTTTATTATTTATAATGTCATACCTAACTCCATGTTTCCTAATAACCCAATAGAAAGTGCGATACCTTTTTCAAGCATTTCCAACCTCTCATGACAGTAGTCGTATGAAAATTTTTTGTTAAATTCCTTGTTAACAGTATCCATGGCGATAAGAACTGCATGAGCATTAACCCGGTTGGGAGCAAAGTTGTTTTGGGCTTGTTGGTCAATTAAGACTTCAATAAACAACCGATCTTCTTGTTCTTTCCAGTCATCATCGTAGATGAAGTCGGCCTGATTAATGGGATATTTAGGTGCCATTGAAAAACAGTGAATGGAAATGGAAGACTTGGGAGAATGAAAAAATATATACTTGGAAATACCTATGAAACTTTGATTTTTTTGGTGTGCATTTCATGCGTATGGTTACTAGCCTATTTATAGCAAAAGTTATTCACTATCAACCAGTTGGCCAAGCCTCAATAATTGAAGTACCCAATTTGAGTAATAAACTAGAATTCAAAATTTTCCTGTAAAATCTGCCATTCAATCTGCAAAGTATTGGTGTTGTTTTCAATAAAGGATGGATTCCCAAATATGGGTAGTTAAATCACAAACAGTGGATAATTTGGAGTACTCTTTTGTAATTTATTCCAAAAGTCCGAGCATACATACATAATGTGAGCAAGTTGGCAGATTTTTATGGATTCTTTACTTGCCTTACCAAGTCAATTGGCACATCAAAGCACAGTTGGTAGCGTATGCGTAAAAAATATCAAACAGTGTTAACAAATACCACAAAACTGCACAACTGGACACTGTAGTTAAAGGTCAGTTTGATTGTACCAAACGAATTCATTTTGGTACAGCAATCCAAACTGCACAATTAGACACTATTGGCTAAACATGACTGACCAAGATTGAACATTTAAAGAACAATTCCATCACTAACAAACACCTTGTGGGAATATTACAAAACACATACGAGTGGTTCAGTTCATAAAGCCATATAAACAGATACAAACACATACATGAGTTTCCCCTTCTTGACTACAAAATACACACCTAAATTGAGCATCACCAATCTAAGCTTAAATAGCCCTACTTAGACTATCATACATGTCCATAGTCATGAGAGGTTAAAATTTGCAAATAACATACGAGACAAAGCAAACAACAAACGTAATAACCCACGATATGATGACCATCTTCCTCAAGAACTGAACTTGCTGTCGAGATGATGCTAACTCATTCCTAGCTAACTTGAGTTTGTCCAACAAACCAGAAATTATGTTTCTCGATCGCTCACAATTATCGTCGTCAATCCACTTAAAGAACCCACACTTGTTCACCTGATACGAATTGATATGGGTACAATATGATAAATAAATTCAGATTTCAATTTAGTTAAAACTGACTTCATTGGAATTTTTTTTAAATATAATGATCACCCCTCTCTCCGGGCAAGATATAAAACGTCTTCCGGGATTTGATATTGTCCACGAAGTGTGAATCCTTAATTCATATCCACAATGACATCGTACTGGAGGATCATTCAAGTGAATCCTACATCGACAAGATGCGTTGCTGCCACTGCTAAAGGCGTCACTGTTCATAGTGCTCATCTTTGTTGTCCCTGAAGAACATAGTGGATGTAATAACAAGTGAGATAAAAAAATCATAAATGATTCCAATATTAAGAAATAATAAGTAATCAACGTACATAATATGAATCATAAAATTTAATTTGATTATTTTTCATATAATAGGCAAAAAATCATACAGGATGTCGAATCAGAGGCAAAAATTACTATTATCAAACCAATTGCCATACGTTTAGAAATTAATCATATATCCGACCTTCGTATAATTAAATTTAAGTACTCCTCAATCAAAACCCCATCATTTGCATTACGAAATTCTGGAAACTGGGATTTGGAAAACAGATAAAAATTATATGGTCACCTCCAAACCCTAACTAATTGAATCACAACATAAATTGGAAAACATGTATGTTTATTAGCTTATAAAATATTACAACTTCAGTACCATGACATCAAAAATGAGTATTACAAACATTAGCTATACGGAAAAAAATTTGAAGTTTGTGAACTGGTCTAACCTTTATTGAGGAAATGTCTACTGGTGATTTTCGTGTCTCTTTGCACCCAGTGTGATAGTTGCGAAATCACTCACAAAGGCTGTTGCGATACTCGATTAAGATGAATGGCCGAGCAATTTCATTTTCCGTCGTCTGATAAATTATGCTGTTGCGAGTTGAGAAAGGGTTTCACCATTTTGAGGAAGATGAGTGGTATGCAGCGTAATTAGAAGTAAGGGTATTTCAGACTTTTTCTTATTTTATCACACCTAATCACAAAAAGCAAACAAAGATATAGAATTATACAATCAGTCTCCCTAAAACCCAATCAAAAATGCCAAACACAATAATAAATGGTATTATATAATCAATGAACAGTGCAATCCTATCCTATCCAAAAAAATAATCCAATCCCATCAATATTCCCAAACACTCCCTTAGAAATTAATGAGTAATAATAGGCCAGGTTTCTTCATATCCAAGTAGTTGTTTTTGGTCGTATGCAAGCAATACAACCCAACAGACAAATTAACTTTAGCTCGATCAGTAATAAAGTTCACAATTTTTCTGTACAAGAGCTAAGGCTGCGATTGGATGTGAGCGAGAATCCATTTTCGTTCCGCTGGAGAATTTTTTCTGACCAAACATGCGATTGTTTATGAAAATTTTCAGAAAATATACTATTCTCACTTTCACTTTTTCTCACTTTTTCTTTCACCAATCACATCTACACATTTTTTCACAAAAAACTAATCATTATTACACATTATCCCACAAATTTCATTATTCATTCACTCACACATTTCTAACTACCAATCACATCCAATCATTATTTTACTATTTTCACATCAAATCAACTTTCATCATTACTTTTTCATCTCACATCCAATTACACTCTCAAAATTCATCTTTTTTCTCCCAATTTTTTTTCACTACTATTCTCTAGCAAAATGAAAATTTTCAAAATGAAAATATATCCAATCGCACCCTAAAGTTCTTGAATGTTAATCACTTTTAACTTTTATCTACAAATGGTTTTAGCTATCTTGCTTCCTGTTTAATTTCTGCAACTAATCAACCAAAAGAAGGCTATAACTTGCTGCTTTAATCAATGAGATTTTAAGTGTGGCTTAATTAAGCAGAGAAGTCCTTTCCACACAACCATCTTCCGTATTTAGAAACAAAAGGAGATAGTAATTTGATAAATCATTGAAACATGGTAACTTCTCTAACCTGAATACATTTAACATACCTCTGGAGGAGCCGTCGGTAGTCCAAATTTGAGTCACTTATACAAGGGCAAAAAGATTCTTAAATTTAAGTAAGAAAAGGGCAATGACAGTTTCAAATAAAAAAAGACTTTATGCATTTTGAATTCGTGCAATAAGTTTCTTTACTTATAAATACTTTCTTATTTTCATGGACATATCTTTAATGTTTTGTAAACTTCAAATTTTAGGACTAACTATGACTTAGAAAAATATATTTTTATTTCTAAAATATGCTTTATGTTTGTCATGTGATTCACAAAGGAAACTTTGAAGCTTCATTATTGTTTAACGAAACATTTCTATAATTAGGGCAAGAAATATTAATTTACCATTCGAATGACTATGTTTTGTTTCTTCTTTTTCGTTCCAAGAGGTGCATTTGATACATTTAACGTACTAAAATGGATTATATATTACACAAAGCGTGGTCACGTGCATCTTAAATAAAAAAATATTTGTTGGATAAAGTTATGGGTCTTAAATTTCAATTAAATTCTTCGAATAAGTTATTGAGTCCGCAGTATTTTCACTATGTTCACCTTTTACATTTTGTTTCATAATTACTTTCGGCTAAATTGCAACTTTGGTCATCTAACTATACCCCATTAGAACATTGGTCCTTTAATTTTTGGGTCAGGCAAAATTGGTACACCAATTAATTATTTTTCGCGCATTTGGTCCAAATTTGGCCGGAAAATTAAATTTTCGCCGGCAAATGTCATGTGCTTCTCACGTGACCCCAAAATTTGGGGATTGTTAATTTCCTGGTCTAATTTTCTTAGATGGCTCCTAGTTGGAAAAAAATTTACTAACTTTATCTGCTTGCGTGGAATTAAATACTGATGTGGCATATAACATGTCAATTTTAAAGGGCAGATGACAAGCCCCAAATCTTGGAAATAAATCCCCAAATATTGGAAAGAAATCCCAAAATCTTATCCAACCCTAGAAGCTTGGCGAACCAACTACACGCCTAATACATCTCTGTAATTGATCTCTTCTTCTCTTTTTTCTGATCATCGCACGTCGTGGCTTTGCTAATCCCTCCGTCAAGCCCACAAACCTCGAAATCACAAATATTCAATCACATTAACACCATCCCCAAAACCTGTGAAAAAAAGTGGTGTTCAAGATTATAACCAAACCCTCCTCTCCTCTGTAGGTTTGGTGGTACCATGGAGGTGGTGGATGGTGGATTGGGGCGGGATGGGTTTCTGTGGTGGACGGCGGCTAGGTTGTGGTGGTTCGGTGGGCTGGGGCGGGTGGACGACGGTGGTTCCTGTGGTTGCTTTTGGAGATTAAGAAGAAATGAAATGGGGATGAAACAAAATAAAAAAATAAAAAAAAATTCTATTTTACCTTTTCTATTTTTGAATTAATGATATTCTAAATTAGTTAATATTATTTATTTTATTATTTGTTATTTATTAATGCTAAATGTTTATTAATTATTGTAATCGAAGATATTACTAAAGCTATTCATTTGTGTCATGAATTAAGATCTATTTAAAGTTGTTTTGTATTTTATTACTATTTCCTAAAATAGGTAATGTAGAATATACTCACTGAATAATTATTTACTAAAATAATTATAGTGAAGTTTAACTCTCTAACTAATAATTAATTAGTCTATTAGTGATCTTAATTTGAAATTAATTTAGTTTTCTAATTACTCAGTAAGTGTCAAAAATCTAGATGATATAGGAAGAATTGAAAATAATTTCTTGTATTAATTTTTAAGTTGAATGTTGAAATTGATTTGAATAGTTAGTTAATAAAAATTAAGCTATAATTTTAATATTACATTTATTAAAATTATTCAGAAGTGTAAAAAAATAATATTAAGAAAAAATAAAAAGTTTTCTTGTATTATTTTTATTTATTTTAAAATAATTAAAAAATATAACGTTAGAATATCTCCCACAATTGGCAAGGTAAGATCCACTTGGCATTATTTTTTCCACTTTAGCAATCCAACTAAACCCTCTCTTTCCACCTAAGCAATGCTCGGACTGAAATTCAAAAAATACCCAAAATTTGGAGTCACGTGAGCGGCACGTGATATTTTCCGGCAAAAATTCGATTTTTCAGAAAAATTTGGATCAAATGTGCAAAAAATCATTAATTGGTGTACAAATTTTGCTAGACCCAAAAATTAAAGGACCAATGTTCCAATAAGGGTATAGTTAGAGGACCAAAATTACAATTTAGCCATTAATTTCAAAATTTCTCGTCAAGTCAAACTACACTTTACAATATAAACAATATTAATAATAATTAAATTAAATTATAATATATGAACTTATTCTTAAATAAATTAGCAAACTTTTAGAGCAAATTGCTCCATATGCCCACTTGGGATATGACAAAGACTTTTCTGACATGTGAGATAAAAAACTATGTTTTTACCCACTTTTGTGGTTCTTTTACCAAAATACTCTTGATACTTGAATGCAAAGGCAAAAAGTAGGTAGGCGATCTTATGTCTCTCTCATGTAAAATACCTTCTTTTTTTGTTGTTTCTTTCTCTCTCTCTTCTTCACAAAATATCAATAAGTTTATTTTGGGTTCTCTCATCTACACAAAATCGCACTAGACAAAGCAGAAAACAAGGTAATGTTGCTTCTCCTCTTAATTACTTATCCTTGTTTAAATATAGTTTAGGATACACAAAATATATTTGCAAAAGATGAAGGGCCTGTTTGTTTATGTTTCCATGGTCCATTTCCAGTTTCTGGAGTTGGAAATAGAATTTTGAGAATTTATTGGTTTTCGTGTGGAAATTGTGATTGTGTTTGGATGAATGAATTGAAATGTGTTTTATGTAGGGTTGGAAATGAGATTGTGTTTGGTTTGAGTAGTTTTGAAATATTATTTTATGTATATAATAATTGAAAAGTTGGTAGTGGTGGGGTCCACTTCAATATTTTAATTTGAATATATAATATTATATTTGTAAGATTATAGTTGGTGGGTCCCATTAGATAGTTATAATTTAAAAATAATAATATTTTAAGTAGATAAAGTTGATAATGGTGGGTCCCACATATATAATTGGGTTAAAATATGAGAATAGTGATTGATAAGTAATGATGAGTGATGTAGGGTAGTGTATAGGTTTGAGAATAGAAATTATAGGTTTGAGATGTTGTTTTATGTGAAAAATAGAAAATGAAAATGATGATTTCCATTGGAAATTTTATAAACAAACATGATTCCACTTTTATGTATAGTTGGAAACTGGAAAGAGGCCATTGGAAACATAAACAAACAAGGCCGAAATTTTTGAATCTGAAAATAAGAAATACTGCACAATTTCATGTTAACATGATATAAATTGGTATTGGCAATGACACGATATATAATGTATAATGTGGCACGATATATACGATACATTAGTATATCATGTCATGAATACACTAGTATGTATCGTGCCACATTATACACTAGTGTATAATACACTAGCGTATATCGTGGCATGTTATATACTCTATATATCGTGGCACGATATACACTAGCTTAAGCTTATATAGTGGCATGTTATACACTTATGTATATCATGCCACGTTATATCGTGGCACTTTATATATGGCATATCAGGCCACATTATGAACAAGTATATATCGTGGCACTTTATATTATATATAAATCGTTGTTGTTGACCAATATATCCTTTCTACATTTGAACTTTAGCTATATTGTCGTTCGATTTGGGGGCCACTGGGAAGTGATAGGATATAAAAATGGTGAAGAAGAAGTTGTATGTGTTGAATAAGGTAAAATAAATTATTTTAATGAATTATTGGAGGAGGTTGTGTTGAAGTCAATAGGGGCATATACGATTGTGTAATGCATGATATTGTAGATATTTCTGGAAAAAAAATTGGAAAGTTAAAGTTGAAAAATGACCATGACATTGAACGTGCATTTGAAAACACCGAGTTACCAGTTGTTTTTATAACACAAAAAAATGACTGAGACAAGTTTGCATCATGTGTTGGGAAGTCAGTTTGGGGATAATCGAGTTGAGAATATTGAAAGTCAACAAGATGCTGGTGGAAGTTTTATGCAGCTAATGCTACTCAGAATGATCTTTCAACAGTCAATGGGCCTAATTAAAACTACATGCATCATCTTGGTTTCCAACATTACGGCGTACCGCATATTAATCTATAGTCATGTAGTAAGGCCTGCTGGAGCCCCTTTTATGCATATCAACAATGTACCAAATATTGATCATCCGGGGCCATGCTCACCTATAATTAGTGTTCCAAATATGTATCGTTCGGGACCTAGTATAAGGCCAAATACTGAAGATGACTATTATCCTGATTTAGGTTGTGATTGCAGTGAAGACAGATCCAAATTTCCAGAAACAGATGGTGAGAACCATGAAAATAATAAAGACAACGACGGTGATAATTATTGTGGCGATGATGGCGGTGATGGTGATGCTAGTGATAATAATACTACAGATGATGTTGGTGAGGATTATACTGCAGGTGTTGTTGGTACTGCTGCTGAAGCTAATAATCAATTTGAAAATGACCAACAACGTGCTAAATTTGAAGAATTTTGTGAATGGAGACGTAGACAGAGAGAAATATTTACGAAAAATCAAAACCAGAATATATCAGAAGAAAGAAGTGCTAACATACATCAAGATATCCATAGAGACAATGAAATTGAATAACTATAGAGATGAAACAATTGCCCCCAATGGACGAGGTTGGGTAATTCCTGGTGCACTCTCAGACGTTTCACCTCCTCATGAATAATCTTCCAGATTGGAAGCATCTGGTGGTACATTGCCCCAAAGATAAACATACATGAGCAGAACTGAGTTGGAGATGGCACTAGGCATGTATCAACTTGAAATATGGAAATGATGGTATGTGGAGAGTAGGAAAGTTTGACAAGCACCATGGATGTGGGTAATATTTGAATGAAAACTAATCTAGGCGGGTGCATTCTAAAGTAACAGGTGCATATTTTGCATCCAGGTCACTAGTGGAACATTCTACTATCGTACCAAGAGATATGATGGCAGAGTTAGAATCTCGACATGGGCTTAAAATGAGTTATAATATTGCGTTGAGTGCAGAACATCATGCTTTTGGGTTGATATTTGGAGATAGCAACAAATCATTCAATATACTTTCGGCATACTTACACATATTGACTTTAACGAATCATAGATCGATAACTAGATGGAAGTCAGATTATGCTAATAGATTCTAGTAAATGTTTTTTGCTTTGCATGCATCAATCACTGGATTCCAAAACCATAGAATGGTTATTTTTGTGATCGATGGAACACAAGTTAAAGGAAAGTACCGAGGAATATTGTTTGTTATTGCAACAAAAGATGGTAATGAAAAACATTTCCCACTTGCAACTGGAATTGGTGATGTTGAGAATGACTAGTCTTAGACATGGGTTTTGAGACAATTTCGTGATGTTTATGTGTGTCGTCGTGATCTATTGATTGGTCTGATCAACACAATAATACCAGTAATGCCATAAAAGTAGTATACCCAGAAGCATCACATGGGCTTTGCACTTACCATTTGCAGAATAAATTGGCTCAATACGGTCAGCATATAGTAGCAATGTTTAGGAATGCAACATATTTCTACCGTCATGAAGATTATGACAAATATTTTGAAAACATAAAAATTACTAGTGAGACGGGTGCGTTTAAGAATATATTGTGCCCTCTGGATCATCTTTATGCATATGGCCCCATATATGATTATTCGAATCCTACAAATAAAAAGCTTTATGAATTAATAATTGTTATTTATTAAATTTAAAGTAAATTACAAATGCATAATAAATTATACATACTAAGAATGTTGAAGATATAAGCATGTACGGCCCCACTAAACAAGGATGAGATGAAAACCCAAGATATTGGGGATTTGACTGTGATATGGCCATGTACGCATTTATATGCTGTACACAAATGAATAGAAATCAATATTAATCTACAAATAAATAAAATATTATAAAATCTTCAACTAAATAATACCAAAATTAATGAAATTGAAACTAACCTCATTTTTCATCTCTATTGTTGGATCCTCACTCCTTCAAAAATTAAGGCCCACCATAGTATGTAAGCCCCACGTTCCTCCTGTAATTGGATCATTTAAATATTTAATATTTAATCACTTCGAATACAAAAATAAAGTAATTAATCTACTAATATAAGACAATGTACTAATATTTAATATTTACTCTTATTTAAACTTTAAGAAGAGCACATAATCTTCCTCGATCGTGTCCTTCATGTGAATATCAATAGCCCTAAATGGGTCGATAATGTATTGCGATGGATGCTTATCCCAAATCTGGATAAAAAGAGTAGGCGGAGAGGGTGCTGACACTATCGGAGAAGGGGACGACACTGGACGAGGAGAGATATATAGTGTAGAAGGAGGTATCGAAGTTGTTGGGGGAGGTATATGTGCTGGAAGAAGAGATACCGATGCTCGCGGAGGGGGGGCTGATGCTTGCGGAGGAGGGGCTGACGCTCGTGGAGGAGGGGCCGATGCTGACAGAAGAGGGGTCGACGCTCACTGATGGGTGACTGAGTCTGTCTGATGCGGCATCGATGATGGTGTCTGCTGAGATGATTAACTACGAAACCTCTGACTGCCGACTACATGATCTTGCATGAAATCATCATACTGAACAATATATGTGAAAAGACGCACAATCTCTTCCTGTATAAGGTCCAAAACCTGACCATCTCCTCGTCTAGACATCTATCTAATTGATAACCCTCCTCTACAATGAGACTTTCTAATCGAGTCATCTAATCCTCAAACTGAGAAACACGACGATCGATATGTGACTCCAATTGAGAGACATGATCCTCTATGCATCTATACAAATGATCGACCTCCTCCCGTATAACTCCCCTCAATAGTACCAACATACTGCCTGCAGCCGGTGGCTCATCATCATGTGTATCCCCAGAATAATCGCACCCATGACTTGATGGATCATCAGGATGATGGCCCGAGTGATCGTCTGTCTGCCCAACTCATAAATCATCTGCCAGGCCATCGAGGAACATCTCGCTGGCGGAGGATAAAGCCATCTCTACGCCACTTCTACGGCCTCTGATCGAGGTAGTAGTAGTAGGGGGCATGTGTCACTATATCTCGCCTATATCCGCCCGTGGCGAGTGAGAGCGTCCGTCTCCGACACTCTACCTCTGCCCCTTCCTTGGCGGTATACGTCGAATCGTAGTCCAACCCCTACCTCTGCTCGACCTCTGCCCCTCCCACCATCACCGCCCGAAAATCAGTTCTCATTTGAGATGAACCGAGGAGGACCTAACATAATATCATCGTCCTGGATACACTCCATATATATCTACTGGATCCTCCTCACTCGGTTGCAATGTCTCATATGACACTAACTCTTGTAAAAGTTACTTATACTTCATAAATAAAAAAATATATGTAAAATTTAAAAACAAAAAATTAAACAATGTCACAAGGCATACCCGGTCAAATAGAAAATCAACTACGTCAACAATGGTTTCTTAAACCTCCAACGGAGGCACCTAGGAATCCGGGTGTCGGATACTCGAGTTGCACAACCATCACCCAGACTAGGTATCGCCTCGAATGTCCAAATCTATCACAACATAGATAAATGACAAATAAAATACTATTAAATATTTGGAAAAACTAATTAGATATATCACAAAGAAAATAAATAAATATATGTACCAGCAACACATGCGTGGGACCATAAAATGATAGTTAGGTGGGCGATATCGCGGTGGAGTCCCAGTAGTCCGACCAGGCAGTAGAATATCATCCAGATTCCAAAAATAATGCATCAGAATCTGAAATGATTATTTTTCCCAAGGAAAAGTCTCCCACTATGTTGTGCCTCTATAAGAAACCATATCCGAGGATCCACTGTTGTCTGTCGGCCATCAAAACACATCAACATATAAAACGCAAATAAAATCTTTGCCACCTTTAGAGCATTGGCTGGTGACTCACAGAAGGTGCTATCGGTAAATAAATTGCATAGCTCAAAATGAGAACACGATCACCTTGAGGCCAAAATCATCAATAAATACCAGTCTCGGGTGGCTCATATGCACGAGTAGGGTCAAACATGAACCCCGTAAACCTCATCCCACTCACCATAACTTACTCATGTGGGAGAATCGAATACTCTGCTCTCCAATGTGGAATGAACACTCCAATTTCTGAGCATCCGGCATGCGTATCTCATGTGATACCAATGCATGGACGGCAGCATTACAGCTATAACCGTCGTACACAAAATCCAAAAAATGCTCAAAAATGGAGTCTTTAAACTCCTCATATACACCACCACCGGTCTCCCGCAACTGAACAGTGATATCCTGAATTATAATTGGCTGAACGTACCTAGTAATATGGGTCCTCTGTCTATGATAAGAGACTCTCCTCTACAAAGGTCTAACTTACAACATGAATTAAGAGGTACTTGACAAAAGAAATTCGTGAACAAGTCAATAAAGGTAGTAAGATAATAAGTAAAATCAACTTAGCAAACCAAAAAGTAGCACGATATGGCACGATATGGCATGATATGTGGCATGACATGTGGCACGTTATTTATAGTGACACATTATAACCTATATCATGCATGTAGTGGCATATATCGTGCCACTATAATGTGCAACGTTATTAACATATCACGCCATTATGTGCATGATATATAATGTGTCACATTATAAAAATGTAACGTGCTACTATATGCAAGATATAGGTTTATAATGTGTGTCATATTATAATATATATTGTGCATATAGTGGCACGATATAGGTTTATAATATGGCATGTTATAAATCTTAATCATGCCACAATATGCACGATATCGTTCCATATCATGCATATTATGCATATCTTGCCATATCGTGCCACTTCATCTTCAACACCATATCGTGTGTATATGAACTCTGCAACTTGATTTTCAACACTTATTCCAGAAACACAAATTTGAAACACCAACTTCAGGAAACACCATTTCATGTCTCATTTATCAAGTAAATGCAAAAAACCCTAACAAAATACTCATTAACAATCACCAATCAACAAAAATCGAACACTCTTGCACTAGATTATACATTCAACAAAACTACTAAAAATTAGTGGAAAAACCCTAACCTGTTCGGCAATGGAGGAAGAGGAGCAGTGGCGGTGTCGGCGGTGGTGTCAGCGGCAGTAGCGGCGGTGGTGGCGGTGGCAGTACCGGCAGTGGTGGCGGTGGTAGTGGTGTCGGCGGTGGCGTCCATGTCTTAATCCTTTGTTTTTTTATTGTTTTTGTTATTTTTTCTTGTTTTGTTTATGTTATTTGTATTCTTCTTTGTATTATGTATGTATATGTACATGGGGGAGAGGTGTGTCTATGGTTTCCAATAGAGTGTCTACGGTTTCCAAGAAAACAATAATTACATCAGTTAAAAAACTTCAAAATACCCAAATTAAAGGAGGGGCAATTAGGTCAAATTGGATAAAAAAGAGTTTTTTTTTTAAGTTGGTGGGTAGAAAAACAATATTCACTATCCATAGTGGGTAGTTAAAAAATTTTCCCCAAAATTTTATGGTTCACGTGCAACGCAGGTGTACCTTACTAGTAAGTATAAGGGTAAATTGAGAGAAAAAATCTCATTATCCTTGAAAATGTGGAAACGTCATTCTTTTCGAATAATATTTTTATCCACCAGAAAGTTACTTGTTCTGAATAGAAGGGAGTATAATAGTATTTCCCATTAAATTCAAATGACCTTTGTACTCTGATTGACCATGATTAATTATTTGGTCTAGGTTTTTCAATTGTCTGGGATTTTTGAATACAAATCATTATTCTAATTTGGCCCAACTTTTTTATCCAGTGTATGAGGATGCAATTCTATAATCTCCCTCAACTTTATTCCTCATGTGAACATCATTGACGAACTTATCCCTCATTTGCGCAGGTAGTATAACGTTTATATTTTCCATTAGGAGTAATTTTTTCATTTCGGAATTTATCCAACTTTATCATTATTGTAAAACAAAATATTATTATCGTACTAAATAATCACGCATCACAAGTACACTTTAAAAATATAATATTGATGAAAATGGAAATTTTGTGCAAAGCCTCTCCAAAATTTTTGTGGTACAATTGATCCTAAAATAGCTGAATGCCCGACTTTACGAGAAGCTCTCAAACTCACCAGCACCTTGCATATTGGCTCCATTTTTGTCATTTGGGATGTTGCATAGATCATAGTTTTTACTACTGGTGAAGCCAATTGTTTTGCCTCTAGCTCGGGCATTATACAAGATGTTCTCAACCTCAAATCATCGACGCATCTTAAAGGCTTTTTTGATTTCGACGTTCGTTTAATTTTGTTACTCATACTTTAGCAAATTTTGCAAAATATATGTCATTTATTGATTTTTTATGGGGTCATCCCCAGAACCTCTTTGCCAATCATTGCTCGATGATTTCTAACAATTTTAATTAATGATATCATCCCTTTAAGAAAAGAAACTAATTATATTATCCAATCTTAACTTATCCAAATTATTTTATCAATTCAATCAACAATCGCAAAAGTCTTTATAGCGTATAACGTCAACTGCAACCAATCATGTGCTATCCACATTAAATTCGTAATAATTTTACTAATATAACGACAATCCAAACCAAATATGTATGGATTGACAATCTTTCGGTGTAAACATCAGAGATTATTGTTGGATTTGAATTCAGGAATTATAAGTTAAATATTCCAAATATATTATACTTAATGTTATTTGGCTTTTATTTTTCATACATGCTCAACCAACTAAGCTACAATCAAATACCAATTTACTGAGCTTTTTATGGACACAACGAATTTCAAATAATTGAACTCCAATTTTAATTTTACTTTTTCAGTAAACAAATGTATAAGTCCTTTGTATATATTGACAAAATAATGGTATTTGTCTATACATCTATATTTTTTAAAATAATGCGGAGCAACCTTAATTTGTGAAAAAAGTAAAAAAAAATTGAAAAGTTGAGTTGCAAATAAATAACAACTTCAATGTCAAAGTTTTCACTGAAATAATAATAACGATCATTGTACTATAGTATTTGCTTATTTATTCAATTAGCCATTTTGAATTTATAAAAAGTAATAAAATAAAAAGCCACCAAAATATTAAATTCTCAAATTCAATATGATGAACTCAAATACGCTAAATTAAGCCACTAATTTTCAATCTATAACTTCAAATTCCGCCATCCACCAACATAATTAGATCATTCCTTATAATTTCAAGAATAATTATTCTGCTAATATTCTTGTTAAGATTCCAAGTTAACTTCTCAAATGTTATTTATAACTCTAAATTTCAACATCTTTACATAATGCAATTTCAAAACGCAAGCTTATTGTGTCAAGTTTTAATATAAATAGGTGTATGGGGTTATCGTCTTCATTTTGAAAGATATCAAACAGACCCCTAAGTAATGTGATTACAATGTGATTACAATATCATTCTTAGTACTTGCTTTTTATCATCGCACTCGTAGGGTTTAGGGTTTAGGGTATAATTACAGTTGTCTATGTAAGGTCTAATAAAAACTTAGCGGACCCGTTAACAAAAGGACTCTCGAGGGATATGGTAAAAAGCACTACGAGTGCGATGTGTCTAAAATCATTTTGATTTGTCACTAATAATAGGAACCTTACTTTTCTTATTGCCTAGCAATTTTAAAAGTTTAAAGGGTAACAACAAGTTATTAGTGATAGTTAGCAAGTACTAAGAATGATATAGTACTTATGTAAAGAGGTCAATATAAAATATTCCTAATGAAGAATCACGTTCGGTTATGAACAAGGAAGCTAAAATTAGGCTTCAAAGACTCTTCACCTATGTGATCACCTAAGTGGTGCCGCTTCCATCAAAAGTTAGGAAATAAACTTTTGTAAGTGGTCATGAACTCAGGATGTAGCACAAGGCCATAATATGGTGCTAAAGTTCACGGGGAACATGTTATGAGAAGCTAGTAAGTTTTTGTGTGTATGGCATTTCCGATCTTATCATAAAGGAATTGTGGTTTAAGTAAATTAATCGACCACATATTTCGATAAGGTTTTGAGATGCTTATACTAATAGCAGGTTTAAGTCGAACGACACCTTCTATATGCATAAAAACTAAATTTGATTGCAAATATCACTAACTAAGTGGGGGATTGTTGGTAATAGATAGTGATAACTAGTTGTCCCACATAGAAAAGAGAGGAATATTTTGAAAGATTTAAAAGGAGGTACAAACCAAATAAGTTAAATTTGGTTGGTGGGAAATTTGGAGGAAAATTTCCAAATTGGTGAATTGAAATTGCTTGGTTTGACTATTATATATGTATAATATTTAATGGTCAAAGGATGGCACTTGGGGCACTTGGGCAACTTGGGCATTAAGTTAGAAAATCAATTAAATACAATTTTGAATTATTTAATTGATTTTTATTTTTGAACGTTAATAATTGCAGTTTATTAACATTTTATTCCAACAGTTGTTTGGTTCTCAAAGGGGTGTCTGTTGAACAGATACGACTTATGCCAAAAGGTGTCTGTATTAAACAGACATGTCAATTACCAAATGGTGCATTAAAGTGCTATAAATAAATGATTCTCCTTTCAAAATCAATTACGTTTTTTATTCCCGCAATCAAAAATATTCTCAAAAATCGTTCTTGGGAGAATTTACTGATTTTCTTTGTCTGTGAATTCTGGTTTATTTTGAATATCCTGGAGGGAATTGCCATTAATCCGACAAAGAACGTGTGGGGGCAAAGTTCCTTAAGGACAGTGAAATCTCACGTTCAAAATAATAGCCTTCGTTACATTTTTTATCCAAGAATCTTAAGGAAATTTTCGTTTATGATGGAGGCTACTGATTCAAAATCTGTGTTCAACAAGATGGTCAATTTGGATGCAATCAAGTTGGATCGCTTTGATGGAACAAACTTCACTAGCTGGAAGGATGAGTTGTTTTTTCTGCTGACTGAATTGGGTGTTGCATACCTGCTGAGTGGAAATCAGCCTGAAATCCCTGAACCATCCGAAGATGAGAGTGAAGAAATCAAAATGTCACGGAGAAAGCGTGAGGAAGATGAAGTTCGTTGCAGAGGATACATTTTGAATGCTTTGTCGATGCAGATTATATGATCTGTTCCGTTCGATCAAATCCCCACAAGAGATCCGGAATGCCTTGGAGAATAAATACACATCCGAAAAACAAGGTAATCGGCAGATTTTTTAAGTATGAAATTCTTTGAGTTTCAAATGTTTGACAATAAGTCCATCATGGATCGGATGAGTTACTTGTTCTCGGTTTCTAGACTCAAAGATCTAAAGATTGATGTTTCGAACAATTACAAGTGGTCAGAATTGCAAAATTGCCACCACTTGAATAACTATAGAAAAGAAGTTGTTACACACTTCAAGACTTTACTATAGACCAACTCATAAAGCATATTCGAATTGAAGAAGAAACTCACATTCGTGAGAATAAGTATGCTTTAGGGTCTGGTTCTAAGGTTAACAATGTTGAGTCTTGAACTATGAAAGAAGAGAATTCTGGAAAGAAAAGAAAGTTTTCTGAATCATCAAATGATAAGAATTCTGCCAAGAAAAACAAGACTTGTTATTGTTGTGGAAAGAAAGGACACTTCAAGAAAGAATGCAGAATATATAAAGAAGTTGAAGATGGGCATTGCAAAGAGTCAAGCAAAAGCAAATCTTTGTTGAAAATCCAAATCCACCGGTCGATTCTTGATATTGTTGCTATGATTGCCGATCTTAAAATAAGTATGATAACGAGAATGCAACATGGCAACAAATCGATAAATCTTCTGATTGGTGGTATGATTATGGTGTAACTGTTCATGTTTGTAATGACAAGAGTTTGTTCAAGACTTATGAAGTTGCTACAAAGGATGAAAAAGTTTTAATGGGGAATCATGATGCTGCCAAAGTACTTGGAAAAGGGACCATTGAACTAGCTTTACTTACGGAAAGAAACTGATTCTGATGAATGTATTTCATGTTCCGGATGTAAGGAAGAATCTGATTTCTGCAAGTTTGCTGTGCAAGAAAGGCTTGAAGGCTGTCTTAGAGGCAGAAAAACTTATTGTTACTAAAAATGGTGTATTTGTAGGACAAGGGTACTCGTGTGATGGCATGTTCAAACTAAGTATTAATAAAGTTGAAGTTTCTGCTTATGTTCTTGGGTCTCCTTAATTTGTGGCATGCTCGTTTATCTCATGTTAATTTTAGATCAATTAAATTTATGTCTAAACATGGGTTTATTTCATGTGCAAATGAGAATCCTGGAAAATGTGAAATATGCATACAAGCTAAAATGACTAAGAAGACTTTTCCAAGAAATGAAAGAACAACAGAATTGCTTGAATTAGTACATTCAGATATATGTGAATTGAATGGTCATTTGACTAGAGGAGGAAATAGATATTTTATTACTTTTATAGATGATCATTCTAGATTTACACATGTTTATTTAATGATAACAAAAGATCAAACATTTGATATGTTTAAACATTATAAAACCTTGGTAGAAAATCAATTGGAAAGAAAAATTAAAATCCTACGAAGTGATCAAGGTGGCGAATACTTTCCAATAGAATTTTCGAATTTTTGAGAAGAAAATGGTTTGATCCATCAAACAAGTGCACCTTACACCACACAACAAAACGGTTTGGCTGAAAGAAAAAATAGAATGTTGGTAGACATGACTAATGATATGCTTATGCATGCTAAATTACCAACAAATCTATGGGGAGAAGCATTGTTAACTGCTTGTCATGTGCATAATCGAATACCTTCAAAGAAAACAAAAACTTCTCCGTATGAATTGTGGAAAGGTAGGAAGCCAAACCTAACTTATGTAAGGGTGTGGGGCTGTTTAGCTTATTATAGAGTTCCAGATCCTAAAAGAACAAAATTAGGACCTAGAGCTGTTAAGAGTGTGTTTGTGGGATATGCTGAAAATTCCAAAGCATATAGACTGTTGGATTTAGACTCAAATGTTATTGTTGAGTCGAGAGATGTTGAATTTTTAGAAACAAGATTTCTAAATGATTCAAAAGTTAATTCACAGTCAAATAAAGAAATATCTCAAGATGTAACACAAAACACTACTGTGAATCCAAGTTCTTCTAATAATACAAGAATTTTAGTAGAACCTCCAAGTGAACCTCGGAGAAGTAAAAGAGCAAGAAAGGAGAAGAATTTGGATTCTGATTTTATTTCTTCACAAGCTTTAGTCTTCTTAGTTGAAGGTAGTAGAGATAGAGTGTTAAATAAAATACCATTTGTTCTACATATGGAAGAGGATCCAAAAACATATAAGGAAGCAATGGCTTCAAGAGATTCCAGTTTTTGGAAAGAAGCTATAAATGATGAGATGTATTCTCTTTTAGCAAATGGTACTTGGGTATTGGTTGATTTACCTCCTGGTTCGAAGCCCATTGGATGTAAATGGGTATTTAGGAGGAAATATAATACTGATGGTTCTCCATAAACCTTTAAAGCAAGACTTGTAGCGAAAGGCTTTAGACAAAAGGAAGGAGTTGATTATTTTGATACTTATGCTCCTGTAGCAAGAATAACCTCAATAAGAATATTATTTGCCCTGGCATCAATTTACAACTTATATATTTATCAAATGGATGTTAAGACAACATTTTTAAATGGTGATCTTGATGAAGAAGTTTATATGGAGCAGCCTGAAGGGTTTGTGCTTCCTGGCAATGAAAAGAAAGTTTGTAAATTGGTAAAATCCTTCTATGGATTAAAACAAGCTCCTAAGCAGTGGCATGAAAAGTTTGATAGTGTGATTTTATCACATGGTTTTAGTCATAATGGAGCAGATAAATGCATTTACTCTAAGTTTACTAAGGACTATGGTGTCATAGTGTGTCTTTACGTTGATGATATGTTAATCATAAGCACCAATATACAGGGAGTGAATGACACTAAAAAGTATTTAACTTCTCAGTTTAAAATGAAAGACTTGGGAGAAGTTGATACTATTTTAGGGATCAAAGTTAGAAAACATAGTGGGGGTTTTGCCTTGTGTCAATAACATTATATAGATAAGGTTCTTTCAAGGTTCAATCACTTGGGAATCAAAGAAGCTAATACCCCACTTGATGTTTCAAATAAACTGGTGGAGAATTCGGGTAGATCCATCAGTCAATTAGACTATGCTAGTGCTATTGGTAGTCTAATGTATGCTATGCATTGTACTAGACCCGATATTGCGTTTGCTGTTTGCAAACTTTCAAGATACACTCATAATCCTAGCACCGAACATTGGAGAGCTATTGGAAGAGTTCTCGGATATTTAAAAAGGACAAAGTCATTTGCCTTGTTTTATAACAAGTTTCCATCTGTGCTAGAAGGTTATACAGATGCTAGTTGGATAACTAGTGTGAGTGATAATAAGTCTACGTCTGGTTGGATTTTCACTTTAGGTGGAGGTGTTGTATCTTGGGCTTCTAAAAAACAGACGTGTATAACTCATTCCACAATGGAATCTGAGTTTATTGCTCTAGCAGCAGCAGGTAAAGAGGCGAAGTGGTTAAGAAATTTATTGTTAGATATTAAGTTGTGGCCACAACCGATGCCAGCAGTCTCTTTATACTGTGATAGTCAAGCAACTATGTCTAGAGCATTTAGTAAGATATATAATGGTAAATCTAGACATATTGCTCTGAGACATGAATATATTAGACAACTGATATCTGATGGTATAATTACAGTTGTCTATGTAAGGTCTAATAAAAACTTAGCGAACCCGTTAACAAAAGGACTCTGGAGGGATATGATAAAAAGCACTACGAGTGCGATGGGTCTAAAATCTTTTTGATTTGTCACTAATAATAGGAACCTTACTTTTCTTATTGCCTAGCAATTTTAAAAGTTTAAAGGGTAACAACAAGTTATTAGTGATAGTTAGCAAGTACTAAGAATGATATAGTACTTATGTAAAGAAGGCTGAATATAAAATATTCTTAATGAAGAATCACGTTCGGTTATGAACAAGGAAGCTAAAATTAGGCTTCAAAGACTCTTCACCTATGTGATCACCGGAAGTGGTGACGCTTCCATCAAAAGTTAGGAAATAAACTTTTGTAAGTGGTCATGAACTCAGGATGTAGCACAAGGCCATAATATGGTGCTAAAGTTCACGGGGAACATGTTATGAGAAGCTAGTAAGTTTTTGTGTGTATGGCATTTCCGATCTTATCATAAAGGAATTGTGGTTTAAGTAAATTAATCGACCACATATTTCGATAAGGTTTTGAGATGCTTATACTAATAGCAGGTTTAAGTCGAAAGACACCTTCTATATGCATAAAAACTAAATTTGATTGCAAATATCACTAACTAAGTGGGGGTTGTTGGTAATAGTTAGTGATAACTAGTTGTCCACATAGAAAAGAGAGGAATATTTTGAAAGGTTTAAAAGGAGGTACAAACCAAATAAGTTAAATTTGGTTGGTGGAAAATTTGGAGGGAAATTTTCAAATTGGTGAATTGAAATTGCTTGGTTTGACTATTATATATATATATATATATAATATTTAATGGTCAAAAGATGGCACTTGGGGCCCTTGGCAACTTGGGCATTAAGTTAGAAAATCAATTAAATACAATTTCGAATTATTTAATTGATTTTTATTTTTGAATGTTAATAATTGCGCTTTATTAACATTTTATTCCAACAAATGATTGTTTGGTTCTCAAAGGGGTGTCATTGAATGCAGATCGACTTATGCCAAAAAGGTGTCTCAGTATTAAAATGCAGACATGTCAATTACCAAATGGTGCATTAAAGTGCTATAAATAAATGATTCTCCTTTCAAAATCAATTACGTTTTTATTCCCGCAATCAAAAATATTCTCAAAAACTGTTCTTGGGAGAATTTACTGATTTTCTTTGTCTGTGAATTCTGGTTTATTTTGAATATCCTGGAGGAATTGCCATTAATCCAAAGAAGAACGTAGTGGGGGCAAAGTTCCTTAAGGACACTGAAAAATCTCACGTTCAAAATAATAGCCTTCGTTACATTTTTTATCCAACAGATATATCAAATAAATATTGTAAATTACTTAAACAAGATAAAATTCTAAAATTGTACAAATAATATCATTCAGTCAAAATGTTAAACACTTAGTGTATGTGATCAATTATAGAACTTTGATTCATCTAGTTTTCACTTATGTTGTCACATCCAATTTATCAATCACAACTTATAAATTTATAAACCTATAATTTCTAAAGTAATTAACTTTCTCTCTTGAGTGCCGATTGATTATAGGTTTTCATCCAGATTTTGACATCTCTATAAACTCCAATCTAAAATTCTATCAAGTTCAATGAATTCTATCAAAAGACTTTGAAGGATTCATAAGCCTCTCAAATCTATGAATTCCTAAATTGTGCTATCCCATGACCATGTATTACTATTTCGCCTTTCAAGTGTCGAATTTCATAGTCAAACTCAACATGTATACTTTTGCAATTTTGTCAACTCAACCTCGTATCAAACTCGCCCTTGGGGGAGGGGGTTCAGATCCAATCGACACAATAGAGACAGGTCACGATACCAAGCTTTAAAACTCGTCCAAGTTTGGGGTGGATATCGCCCCGTTATACTTTATTTTAGAGAAAATTGCATTTTTAATCCCATAGAATTCTGCTTGTTGCAATTTTAGTCTCATATTTTGCAAAAAACTAGTCATGTAGTATTTTTTTAAGCAATGATAGTCTCATAAGATACAAAAGATACAATTATAGTCTCACGACCGTCTAAAAATTAATAGAGACTGCATGTATTGCGCACGTAATGTTATGTCATTGGATTTGATGTGTAGAAAATTACATATTTAGTCCCACTGAATTTTGCTAGCAACTCAATATAAGAACATTTTTTTTTTGGAAAACATAGTACCGTCATTATTAATCACATGTACATGTATTTACGGTTTGTATGACTTAACCAGATAATTAAATCGACATAATCTAAAAAAAAACCAATGTAATAAAGCTAATTAATGTAGTTAAAATATCATCTTCATATAATTCTTCGATTAATAGATTTTATAATATTTAAATTAATAAAACATCATTCAAAAGTCATTTATAAGTATATTTAAATACTAATAATAATAAAATAGGATTATTATTTATATAAAAGTATACATATTGTTATTAAATAATTATTTTTAATTTATGTCAAGTTACATGTTAATATAATAAAAATAATGTGTTAATTCTTATATAATTTAAACATAAGTATAAATACATTTCACATAAAACTAAATCCAGTATAATTCAATAATTATTTTTAATTTATGTTATAATTTTAATTTAATTAATTATAAATACTTTAATTAACTTTTTATAATTTAAACATAAATATAACTACACTTCATATAAAAATAATTATAAAATAAGTGTATTATTACTTCCAAACTAATATTTTATATTCATTTTTCAGCCGCATGTCTACGACGAGTCTATATATTAAAAATTGTTGTAATATTTGTTGATTTGTTCACCTTAACTTTAATTATATTCATAATGTACTCGTTCATATCAAAATACAAATCATTTCGTTCCATGTTTAATTAACTAGGGAGTATACCAGCTAGAATACGACACATGAGGGATTTTTCAATGGAGTGAAAAACACTACATTCAAATTTTTTTTAATTTCTTTAATTGACGAGCTTATTTTCCCAAATCGAAAGTAAAATTTCATTAATGAAACAACAAAAAAAAGATACAAACTAGCCCACTGGCCAATAAGCGCTCCCTGAAACAGTGACCCAATGGGGGAGAGGATGAAAACATGAAACTCCCAAAATTAAAGGAAAAAAAAAGTCTGCGAGGGTACAGTGGAAGCATCCGTACAGAGGGAATACCAAGAGTTACAATAGGAACAAAGAACACAAAAGAACAATACAAGGACAATGAAAAAAATTACAAACACAAGAAAATAAAACTTCAAACTCGAATAGTAATTTCCGACGTGTAGCAAACTCTTTATTTTTGTCCCCCAAAACCACAAAACCAACCCCTGATAGTATTATTTTTCTGTGGTAGGCTATGCAGATCCATTTCAAGAGACCACATCTGAAGTCAATACAACTTCGAACAACCAAAGCTCCAATCCCAACACCCAGATCTGAAGAAAAATCAACACCCACCACCCAAAATCCCAAAGAGGGAAACACAAACACTTCCGAGAAGGGAGACCCGAACACTCTCATAAAGAGACACACACTCTGCTAGAAAAATATTTTTATTTTGATTTTTATGATTTCATATAAATGAGTTTTATACCAAAATAATATTTCCAAAAGTTGTCCAAATACTTCAAAATATTTCAAATGATTTTTACTATGTTTTTAAAGTACTTTTTGAACTTTATTTTTGACAAATATCGGACAACCTCTTTGTAATGAGGTAGACCGGTCGCCCTATAGGGAGACCCGTACCTGAATGTGTTAAAAACTTGACACAAAACAGAGAAGGAAACAGGGGGGGCGACCGGTGCCTTAAAGTTGGAATTTTTGTTTCAAACTTTTTTGTTTCTCAAGCGAACGATCACTATCCAGAGCAACCAGTCGCCATGTATAGCGACCGGTCACCCTTGATGCCAAACTGTGTCAAATTTTGATCCAACGGTTAAAACTTTCCAATTTTTTATATAGAGACCGGTCGTCTTAATGTTTTTTGATAGCAAAATCTATCCGTTGCTTAAGCACTTATCAACAAAAATCACTTTATCATTTCTTAATCATTTTTGTTGACCTTTTGATCCTTCCTTTGCAGTCAAAATTCAAATCGGAGGAGCCTATGTTGGAAATCAAATCTTGAAGCTCCTCTATAAATAGTTGAAGAGTTGGAAGGATCAATACAACACATAAATCTACAATCACAACAAGAAAATTAGTAAAACTCTCAAAGCCTTCACTTTCATATTCTTGTTGTAATAAGCCTAAGCACTACACTTTGATATCTAGCTTGATAAGCTTTCTTTCTTGATTACACTTGTACTTTTGAGTTGTATTATTTCATTCAAAGTACAATATTGATTGTACTTGTAAAATCATCCAAAACAAGATATACTTGTTGAGTGTTCTTTTGTCAGGAACCAATGTTGTAAAAATCGTCTAGGCGCCGACTAGGCGCTAGGCGCCCCTAGGCCGATCCGATTTTCCCAAAATCGGCAAAAAAAATCGGTCCAGGCAAAAATCGGCCTAGGCGCCCGCCTAGGCGGGCTAGACGGCCAAAAATTTGGGAAAAATCGGGAAACAAATCGGCCTAGGCGGTATAGTCGGAATAAATCGGCCAAAAATCGGCAAAAATCGGACAAAATACAAAAAAATGAAAAAAAAGAGAGAAAAACTTGGTGTTTTTAGGCGCCCGCCTAGGCGGCCTAGGCGCTAGGCGCTCGGCTGCCGCCCGACTAGCGCCTAGCGATTTCTGCAACCTTGTCAAGAACACACTTGGTTGATGTTGTAATTGAAGAGTTTGGTGAGAAGAGTTTGGTGCTCTTCTCAGTTTTTGTTGTAAGAGTGTGGTGCTCTTCAAGGTAAATGTTGTAATTGAAGAGTTTGGTGCTCTTCATAGTGGTGAGAAGAGTTTGGTGCTCTTCTCAGTTTTTGTTGTAAGAGTGTGGTGCTCTTCAAGGTAAATGTTGTAATTGTTTGGTATCAATTAATGTAGGTCCAAAGGGGTGTGATGTAAGGTTTAGAGGGAGGGAGGGATTGAATAAACCTTACAAAATTTTTGAATTTAGTCCTTCAAAAATATTTTAACAGAGTTGACTCAAATCAGCTAAGTCCTTGGGGGACAACTAGGTTGGCTTACTTCAGCAAAGTTACCCACTCAACAAACACGACTGAGCTGTTGATAGTATAACTCAGTTGTGTCAGCTAACACTTAACGTTTTAGTTGATTTGGTTTTTGTTCAGCGGAAGACTTAACACCCTTGATATTTTTTAAACTTGTTTTTAACACTTATTCTTAGCAATGTTATTATCAGCTGGGTTAGCAATATAACTTAAACATCAGATATAAAGTAAGCAGGAAAATAAAATGCTGTAAGTAAATGGCACAAGTAAATTTTATAGTGGTTCGAGGATGGGGTAATTCCTCTAATCCACTCTTTATCAACTCCTGGAGAAATCCACTAAGTAGCAGACCAGGTTATAGAGTAGTTCTCAGTCCGAGATAGCCTTGATCACACAGCTGGCTTCTCATGGGACTCAATTTCTTCACAAGATAGCCGTCTTGCTACTTCAGCTCCCTTCGAACCCTTGGAATTGATCACACAGCCTTCCCACGAGCTCAAATCTTCTGTTTTGACCTTGAACCTTGCTACAGCTTCTTCAACCTTGGAGAGTAGACCCCTTAAGTTCTTTAAAACTATTTCCTCTTCAACTTGATGAAGTTGTCTTTCCTTCACAGAGTGTGTTGGATTGAGTTCCTTCGAATTTAGGCTTGAGGAATGTCTTAGTAAGATTGAGAGAATATTTGCAGGTTTGCTTGCTTGTTAGTTCTGTGAAAATTTGTTGTGCTTGGTCATTTTTCTCTCATTTGCTTCCTCAGCTTTTTTTATAGTGCTCATTTGAAAATTCGCCCACCAAGAGATATGCTATTTTCAAATGACACTTCTTGTTCGTTGGCTTGTCTTTTCTTGACTTGCACTTGTGATGGTGACATTTCCTCGTATTAAATGATGTGTGCAACTTTTCAGGACCTGACACAAGCTCAGTGCTTCCCAATGGTTTATTCCTTTTGCATGCTTCTAGACGAGCACTTTAAGACATGGCGATGGACGTATTACTAATTTAAGTAATATCCTTGACTTAACGTACAACGGATTAATATCGATTGACTTGACTTGACAAACGCCTTTACTCCTTTGACTTGAGTCGGCTCAACAATTTAGGAATGACTCAACTATCGCTCAACTTCAAGGTAGACTTGACTCTTAACGACTTGACTCACACTTCTTCAACCTTTACTCAACTGTCCCTAAGCTGACTCTCTTCTTCAGTCGAGTCTGTGCCTTCTATCTTGACTACACTCAGCTGACACACAGTTGGGTCTTCACTTGATCTTGATTGACTTCTTGCATTCTTCAACATAGCTGACTTCACTCAACTCATGAAATCCTATCTATTACAAACAAAAATTCAAGGAAAATGGGGTACCGCCTTTCTATTCTAAGTTTTACATGGTATCATCAAAATCTAATAATAAATTTCCTAACAATTTTCCTCTTTTTGAAGATGCCAAAACTCAAATAAAAATTACAGCTAAGTAAGCAGTGCAGTGACGAAGAATGTATGAGCTAAATATGTCAATTTTATTGATCATATCATTCTTGTCCTTTACAAGGCTGTTTACATGGTATACTCTTACACTGTATCAAAGCTTCTTTTAATGAATTACATCATGTATCAGAGCAAAGCTATAAGAATAAAATTACAAGAAAACTTATAAAACTTGTATTTACAGTTAAGTACAATACATGGAAGGGGTTACATCTGTCTTCAACGCCTCGGCTGCTTCCTTCTTCTCTCTTCATCTTCTGCTATCCTTCTATCATCCTCTGCTCTTCTTCTCTTCTTCATCTTTCTTCTTCTTCTTCTCATATGCACGCTTAGCAGCAGGGTCTTCCCTACACTGCCTTTCTTCCCATCCACGCAAAACTCTTTCGTTTTTAGCCTCTTACCTTCTCACTGCCTCATCATTCTTGCGCTTTACTTCAAGATTGGCAAGATGGTCATCCCCAACCTATTAATTGATCCCCTTTTTGTGTGGATCAATAAACATTGTGTCTTCTGGTCTTGGCTGTGGTGGAGTGCCTCTGCCTCTTCCTTCACTTCCAAACATTCCCCTCCCTCTTACTGACTCAGCTCCTCCTCTGGGAGTGTATTGTACTGGTGCCTTTCCAGCTGAGTGATTGCTGGAACTCCACCGCTTATCAGCTGATTTGCACAAATCAAGACCCTTCTCCCAATATAAGTCCCACGCCTGTGGTAGAGTCAAGTTCTTGTAATAACCTTCAGCTTCTAGAGTTTGAAACTCCTCTAGTGATCTGGGTTCAGATCCAGCATCAGGTATCGTGATTTCTCTTGGAGTTCTTATTGTTGGGGAATCCTTCAATTGTCCAGTTGGGGGGCCATCGAACCTTGCTTTAGTATTCTTTATGCACTCAGAGTGCTTCTCCGCTACGTTCTAAAACTCGGCTTCCATGGCTTTTCTTGATTCTTTGACTGCCATTTCAGCTTCTCTTCCAATGTCAGATCTTTTGGTAGTCTGCTGAGAATTGAGGCTGTTAGATCTCCTTGTTGTGGGGTTTTAGCAAACACGATATTCAATGGGGGTTTCTTCACAGAGCTTCCTCCCCCATTGCTTGCTTCCCCTTTACTTCCCTCCTTATCACTCCCTTGCCCTTCCTTTAGTTCTCTCATGGCTTCATCTTCCCCCTTTTTGGCATCATCACCAAAGGGTAGGGCTAAGCTAGGGAACATACCACTCAGGATAAAATCTAGCATGCGATTCGTGGAGTCATGTTTGTCATGAGTCTTGGAGTAGGCTGTGCGGAGCTTCCTCTCCCCTTGCTTGCTTCCCTTTACTTCCTCCTTATCACTCCCTTGCCCTTCCTTTAGTTCTCTCATGGCTTTATCTTCCCCTTTTTTGGCATCATCACCAAAGGGTAGGGCTAAGCCAGGGAACATACCACTCAGGATAAAATCTAGCATGTGATTCGTAGAGTCATGTTTGTCATAAGTCTTGGAGTAGGCTGTGCGGAATTCAGACCGCAGAGTCTTTGATTCAGCTGCCATCAGCTTCATATCTGTCTGGATGACCTTAACCTGCTGTTTGACGTTGGCCTCTATTCTTTCAATTTCATTCTTATGCTGCAGCTTGAGCAACTTCATATCAGACTTGTGTGACTCATCTATCCTGAAAATGTGGTCTCGTTGCCTCTGCTGGAACTTGAGGTTGTCGGAGCTCCAAATCACCATCTTAGCAGATAGGGACTTGAAATAGGTGACATGTTCTTGCCTCAAAGCCTTCACTTGTCCAACCCATTCTCTAATTCGCAGAACTGTTCCTCTGATGTCTCCATTGATTATGGCATATCTATTGTCAAGCCTCTGGTCCAATGATGCAAAGCCATGCTCCATCTTCTCGATCTCAGCACAAATGGCTTTAAAGGCTTTCCTGAAGTCAGTTGTATCGACAGACTGGTCTTCTGGCCATATTGCATCAAAATCGAACCCAATAGGCACAATTGTAGTTTCACCTAGAGCTCGGAGTTCTTCTTGGGGTACTTGGACATTGTATATGGCTCGTTTCGCAGCTGATTCGGATTCAAAAGGAATTTGGGGTTCAAACGGAATATATTCCGTGAAAAGATCTTTAGGGAAGATAAGTATCTCCACGTCTTGAGTTTGTGGAGCCTTTCCCTTTTCTTTAAATATTTCTTCAGCTTTATAAACCTCAGTTGTTTCAGCTTCATCGACATCTTGAGCAGCTGTGTTATCCTGCTGAGCTGACTGATCCTCAGCTGTCTTAACAACTTCCTTGATATCAGTTGTTGCTTTCTTTTGAGTTGTCTGTTCCTCGACTGACTTATTAGCTTCATCGGAGTGTGATGGTGACATTGGGGGTGGCCCATCAACCAATATGAATCACATCGGAGCAGCTTTGTCACTGGCCTGGCTTCGAGTGGCCTGAGCATCCTCATTAGATATGTCCTTATTAGATATATCAACATGAGTGGACTGAGCTTCGTCTTCTGATTCCAGGAATTCGATATCAACATTTTCATGTGAATCATGAAGGGCGCTGATCTCTTCTTCTTCATCAGCGACCTCCACATGAAGAGTTGTCTCATTTTTAGTTCCTTTACCCACGGAAGTCTCAACCTCCTCTTGGCCTTCTACACCCTCAGCAGTCTCAACCATTGGTGGGCCTTGATCAACCCTGTGTGTAGTCTCAACTGCAGCAGGGTCTTGGATATTTTTCCCTTCAAAGATTGAGCTTCTTTGGGGTCTTCACTAGCATCCTTCGAGTCTCAACTCCCAGGATTGCACTTTTAGGGCCAAGAGTCTCAACTCCCATGGCCTCCCTTCCATCCTGTGCCTTAGCTGCTTCAGCAGTGTCATCGACCTTCAGTGCAGATGAAGTCTCAGCTGAGACAGTCTGAACAATCTGAGCTTCGTTAACTTCACTTTGCTGAATAGTTTGATTCTCTCATTCGCCTCCAAACTTCATTGGTTGGTCTCCCACAACATCCTCCGACCTAGCTGTGGTGGTGAGAGTTTCCTCCTCAACTGGTACACCAGCTGAGTCATGAGTGGTGGGGTTACTCAGCACCTGAGACTCGACTGTGATTCCTTTTGAGTGACCAGCCGTGTGGGCAGGTGTCTCAACACCTTCTGCAGGAGTTGGGTTGGCTAAGGTGCCTGCTTCTTCACCATCCTTAGCTTCATCGCCAAAAGTCCTGGTGCCATCTTCAGAGACTTAGGAGATTTGAGAAGTCTCTCCTGGACCCTCTTGCATTCGTTGCCGTGCATCTCTTTTGACTATTTAACAGCTTGCTTGAATTCAGCTTTCTCAGCTGTAACTGCAGGATCTAATCTCTTCAACATCATTGTCTCTACTGTCAATTGAGTCCATGGCGTGTTTTGGTACATCAAAGAAGGGACAAGTGTGGGGCTTCTTTGAATCTTCAGTGGCCTTAGCCTTCTCCAAGGCTCTTTGTTTCTCTTCCTCCTTCTTTTCACAAAGGACGGTCATGCAGAAGTTGGGATCAAGGGCAGAGCGAAGGGCTATGTTACCCAAGAAGCTTAAGAGCTCCTTTTATTCTTTAATGAACTCCGGGTGCTGGAATTGATGTCGTGAGTAACTCAACTTCCAACATCTCCATTCCCTCAATCTTTCTTGAATGTCAGGATATACAGGAGATAGCATCACCACATCATCATCATCATCTCCTTCTTCCTGAATAGCAGCGAGTGGAGCATGTTCCTCCTCAGGTTCTTTAGCATCTGTATGAGGGGACTGGGCAACTCATTCTTCGGTGTGCTTGGCTATCTCAGCTCCATGTTCCTCCAAAACTGTCTCGTGAACAACTGGGTCTTTAGTAGTCTGCTGATCTACATCAGCAATCTTCTGTACCTCCATGGTGACTACATCACCACCAACAATTTCCTTCAACTACTCTTCTTGGACTTCAGCAGTCTCTTTTGTAGGCTGAGTGCCGGACTAAGCTTTCTCAAATTCTGACTTCCTAAAAAATCTTCTTCTTTTGGTCTTAATAAGAGGATTTTCTTCGTCTTCAACTTCTTTGGTGGATTCTGGCTCCACCATCTTTATTTTCTTTGCTACAACTGGCTTGCGAGGCACAACTGAGCGTTTCTTCTTCATGATCGGAGAAGGTGCAGATGTATCCTTCTCGGTCTCGGCTGCATAGGCAGGTGCATCTTCTGGCTCGGCTGCAGGGGCAAGAGTTTTAGTAGTCTTGGCTGCTAGGGCAGGTGCTTTCTTGGGATCGGCTGCAAGGGCAGGAGCTTTCTTGGTTGTAGGGGCAGGAGTTGGCTCAGCTGCAGTAGCTCTCTTCTTCTGAGTCGGCTTAGGAGAAGGAGTTGGGGTAGTTGCAGATGTGACTTCAGGAACATGATCAGTTGATTCACCCTCGCTGGTGTCAGCTCTTTGTGCATGCAATTGCCTCTGAGCGCCAGAAAGATTGGCCTTGAATATTTTCTTGTTGACATGGAAAGGCTTTCCATGCCTCAAGGCAATTCCCTTCACCTCCATGAGATGGCCAATCACCAGGCAATATCCCAACGAGCCACCGAATAGACCACCATCAGTAATGGTCTTGTTGATTACGTTATGACGATGATCACGGTGAAAACAAACTCGGCCAGCTTAACTTTCTTCTCCTCCAATATCGGAGCCATCACGGTCAGCTTAGTTCGAGACAACTGATTAAAGCTGCCAAACTTCATATCAACGTATTTGGACATGATGTCCATCAACTTGTGGTAATCTTCTTTGATCATAGCCTTCTTAGCTATGTAAACAGCCTTCACGGCTGACTTAGGCTTGCAATTTCCTTCCAAGCAGCAGCTAAGTTAACGTCTGTCTCAGGAATTTCCTTCAATCCATCTGAAGGCAGTTTGCAGTGCTCAGCAGTAGTGATTTTAATGTCCTTACTGTGGACTGATGATCGAATCTCCCCGTCGTGAACCTCCACGTTCACAAAAAACATGCCAACTTCCTCAGAGTAGATATGAGAGTACTACATCGTAAGAAAGTCCTTCAGACCGGACTTCTCTATCTTCTCTACAATCTTCTTGACCAGGGCCTTATCGCTCCTTGTTTCAGCATACCTTCGAAGTCTACTGTTGATCCAGAGTGGATCTTCTCTAACATCTTAACAAAGTCGTAGAGGCGTCCATTTTCTTAGAAAATAACTGGTATATTAAGCGAAAAATCATGCTTGAATAACTAGGGTTTTAGAACTTTTGTAGAGAGAAAACTTACTTTGCTTGCTGAAGACGAAAGTGTTTGTGAGGAGAGAGAAAATGGATTTTTGGGTTTTTAAGGGACACGAGAGGACGGTTTTTAGAATTTGAAAAGTTTGATCAAAATAAACGGTCAAGATTGAACCTTTAAAACCTCACTAATTTCCCCGCATTAAATGCAGCAGCATTTATATTCAATCATAGGCTAAATGTGTGCAGCTTTTGTTCTGACATCATAATTACGCTGACGTAATCCCCAAAAACATTCCCGCTCACAGAAAACAACTGCGTTTTATCACATAGCTCATAAATAACTCAGCTATCATCCAAAAGTGACTTAACTCTGCTTCTCTCTTCACATAAGATCACTCAACTGTCAGCTAACTCGATACAACTGATTTCTCATCTTGGCTGTTTCATTTGGCTGGAAAGAGAAACTTGTTAATTATCATTTTTCTCTTCTTTGTCTCTAGCTGATTGAGTGTGCTGAGTCTCCTAACTCAGCTCAATTAACCCTAGCTCATTCTTAAACTCTTCAAATCTTGATTCACATAGAGTTTTAGTGAATATATCAGCTAATTGCTTATCAGTTGAGATGTATTCCAAAGTGATGTCTTTCTTTTCAACATGATCCCTTATAAAATGATATCTGACATCAATGTATTTTGTTCTTGAGTGCAACACTGGATTCTGAGTAATTGCAATAGCACTTGTATTATCACACCTAATTGGAATTTCTCTTTCTTCAATAACATAGTCTCTCAGCTGTTGTCTCATCCAGAGAACTTGGGCACAACAAGCGCCCATGACTATGTACTGCTCACCAGTGCATGTAGCTATTGAATTTTGTTTCTTTTCTGAACCAAGAAACCAATCTATTTCCAAGCATTTGACAAGTACCAGAAGTACACTTCTTGTCCACTCTACTTCCAGCACAGTCTGAGTCTGAGTAGCCTACGAGTTTAAATCCTCCACCCTTTGGATACCATAAGCCAACTTCTTGGCATCCCTTCAAATACCTTAGGATTCTCTTAGTGCAAATTGAAATCTAGCACATACACCTACAATAAAGGTGATTTCTGGTCATCTTGCTGATAAATAGAGCAATGATCCAATGAGGGGTCTATATCTAGTTTGATCAACAACTTTGCCATCTGCATCCATATCCATCTTTATTGAAGTGTTCATTGGAATCTTCACTGGTGACTTTTCTTCCATACCAAATTTCTTCATTAAATCTCTGGTATACTTGGATTGACTTATGAAGGTTCCATCCTTCAATTGCTTGACTTGAAGTTCTAAAAAGAAAGTCAACTCTCCCATCATGCTCATTTCAAACTTCCCTTACATGAGGTTTGAGAACTTATCACACAGCTCTTTGTTTGTGGATCCAAAGATGATGTCATCCACATATATTTGCACAAGTAGTATACTCTCTCCATCTTGAATTCAGAAGAGTGTTCTATCAACTTTTCCTTTAGTGAATCCATTGTCAATTACAAATTGTGACAATGTGTCATACCATGCTCTTGGTGCTTGTTTCAATCCATACAGTGTTTTCTTGAGCTTGTATCTCAAAACCTGGAGGTTGTTCAACACAGACTTCTTCTTGTAAGACTCCATTTAGAAATGCACTTTTCACATCCATTTGATATACAGTGAAGTTCTTGCGTGCAGAATAAGTAAGAAACATCCTTATTGCTTCCAATATGGCAACAGGAGCAAAGGTTTCATCAACATCTATGCCTTCTTCTTGGCAATACCCTTTGGCTACCAATCTTGCTTTATTTCTAACTACAGATCCTTCCTCATTCATCTTGTTTCTAAATACCCACTTAATACCTATGACATTTTGGTGAGTAGGCCTTTGAACTAATTCCCATACTTTGTTTCTCTCAAACTGATTCAGCTCTTCTTGCATAGCCTGAATCCAATGTGTGTCATCCAAGGCTTGAGACACATCTTTAGGCTCTATTTGGAAAATAAAACAAGCGAACAAAGCTTCATGTTGAGCTATGGATCTGGTTCTTATGTCATCTCTAACATCTCCAATGATTATCTCAGGTAGATGGTCTCTCAGCCATCTCACATTTGGTTGGAGCAACTTTGCTTGGGTTCACAAATTCTTCCTTACATCTAAGTTGTCTTGAATAGCTTCTTCATCTTCATTCAGCTGCAGACCTTCCAGATGTCTTTGAGATTCAACTATCTCATCTTCTTCAGGGTTTAGTGCTTTCACATCTGCATCAACGCATCAACATTCACGGACACTCTCCACTAACTAATCTATGTTGGCCATTTAATTTTGCCTTCAAATACCACATGGATAACTCTATGTCTTTTGAAGTATCCCCAAAAGATATCTTCATCAGCTTTGGCATCAAAAACTTTCAAGTTGTCCTTGCCATTATTGATGATGAATCACTTACATCCAAATATTTTGAAGTATCCAACATTTGGCTTTCTCCTTGTCCAAATCTCATAGGGAGTCTTGGTTAATTGCCTATTTATTGATCATGCATCTATTTTGAGTATAGCATGTAGTATTTATGACTTCAGCTGAAAATCTCTTAGGCAATCAAGCTTCAGCTAACATTGTCCTAGCAGATTTCTTGAGAGTTATGTTTCTTCTTTCAGCTACTCCATTCTGCTGTGGAGTTCTAACAGCTGACAACTCATGAGAAATACCATTTTCAACACAATACTGAGTTGTAATCCTATTGACAAATTCAGTTCCCCTGTCAGATCTTATCTTTATAATGGTTTGACTATTCTCATTTTGAACTCTTCTCATCAGCTGAGGCAATTTTTGCAGTATTTCCTTCTTTTTATACATGAAAATAGTCCATGTATATCTTGAGTAATCATCCACCACCACTAAGGTGTATTTCTTTCCACTGATGCTAGCTCGTTCAACAGGACCAAATAAATCCATATGCAACAAATGTGATATCCTTGTTGAAGAAGGACTTGGCTTATCCTTGAAGGATGACTTGATTTGCTTTCCTATTTGGCATGTATCACAAATGCTTTCTTTCTTGTATACTGAGTCAGGAAATCCTTCTACAAGATGACTCCTTTCAAGCTTGTTGATTGTCTTGAAGTTCAGGTGACTCGGCTTCTTGTGCCACAACCAACTTGATTCGGATGTAGTCTTTGCTAGCTGACATGTGTTTGGTGTAGCAGTTGACCAATCCACTACATACATGTTCTTCTGCCTTATTCCTTGTAGCACAATCTCATTTGATTCAGCATCTTTGATTTGACAAACTCCCATATTGAATCCCACATTATAGCCTTTGTCACATAGTTGGCTGATGCTTAGTAGATTGAAATTGAGACCTTTTACTTATGCAACATCTGTGATCTCCAGTCCATTTTTCCTTATGGACCCTGTGCCTTTAATCTCCCCTAGAGCTTCAATTCCTCCAAATATGACTTTTGCACCTTTGATTTCCTTGAACTTAGACAGATTTTTCTTATTTCCTATCATATGTCTGGAACAGACCACTATCCGTGTACCAGGTTCCTTGGCACTCACTGTTCCTTGAACCTGCAATCAAGGAAATTAATTTTTAGGTACCCATACTTGCCTGGGTCCTGGGAGGTTAGTGCTATAAGATGCTCCAACCGACCTATAGTCAGATGATCGACTCTAAAAGGTTGCCATATATCAGTTCCATAATCAAAGTGCATATTAGCAAATTGCTTGGGGGTTTTAGGATCATACAACTATCTCTTTTGTCTATATTCCTGTGTATTTGTTTGAGCATTTGCTTTCTTGGGGTGATAGTGGAATTTTTGTGCTTGATGGGTGTTGTGCCTGGGTGCATAAGTGTGCTGATAATAGCTCTTTTGCCTTGGGAATGACCTTTGCTGAGGTTGAGGTCTTTGCCATTTTGGCTTGTATCCCATAGGTCTTTGCTGATATTTCACTTTGTTCTTCCAATGAGCTTGGGATAGTTTCTACCATTCCCATCATATGAATTTCTTTGCTAAAATCTTTGGGGTTTTTGGTAGCTCTGTTTAGCTTTCACGGGGTATTTTCTGTTAGGAGTTGGCTGATGGACTTTTCTCAATTTCTTTTGAATTGTCCTTTCAGCATACTCTACTGGCTTCTTTCCTTTGCCCTTATATCCAAGGCCAGTATGATTGTGACTGTGTTTTAGTGTGGGTGCAAGGGTGCAACATATGGTGTTTTGGGGTTTTGGATCCTTCATTACTTGAGGATCATTTCTCCAAAATCACTCTAGGAGTTTGACTATGCACAAAGGAATTGAATCTTATGCATATCTTGTCTCCACACTCTTTTTGACTCCTTATTAGTTCATCCAATGATTTGGATGCCTTTGTAAATGAGGCAATCACATTTTTGAGATCTTTCTCTCTTTTTAGTAGCAACTAACTCTGCTTGAATCTTGGCATTTTCAGCCTTCAACTTTGTATTCTCATCAGCTATTTGACTTAGAGTACTCAGCTCCTTAGTCAGTTGTGAGTTTTGGCATTTAAGCTGGTTGTTTTCCTCGTTTAAAAGTGTGTGTGAGGTTTTAATGTGCTCAATGTCTTTCATCATTTTTCCTAATGAATCATAAAGATTTGTGGGTGAGGAAGTGTTTGTGTCACTATCACTATCACTTGAATCAGAATGAGATGAGGTAGAGTGTACCTCATCTTCTTGATCTTGTTCTATGGCCATGAGGAGACATATCAAAGCATCTTCCTCAGTGTCACTTGAGTAGTCAGCTTCACTGTTGTCCGTGTCTGCTAGTTCTTTACATTTGGCTGGTTCAGCAGTCTCAGCAGCCAACATGTCTTTCTTCTTTTCTTGTCTTCTTTCCCTAAAGACTTTTCTTTCCTCTTGATTTCTGTATTTGTTGACTGGTGGAGAAGAACAGTCAACAACAAAGTGTCCTGGTTGTCTGCAGTTCCAACACAGGTTTTCAGCTCTCTGCATATCAGCTCTCTCAGCTCTCTGATTATCAGCTCTCTAATAATCAGCTCTTTGATGTTCAGCTCTCTTGGGTGGCATGTCCTCCCTTGCTTTGGAAGGTGTTGAATGTCTTCTAGAAGTTTCACCCGTATTTCTTTTATAGTTCTTATTAAAGAACTTGTTGAACCTCTTTACCATGAGAGCAATCTCCTCTTGGTCAATTGTTTCTTTTGGCTCAGCTTTATTTCCTTCACTGGCCATCAGTGCAACTGTCATGGGCACAACTCTCTCCTCTTGCTCTTTTCTTCTTAGCTCAAACTCATAAGCTTTGAGATCTGAGAACAACTCATGATTTGATGTTTTGTAAAGGTCCATGGAATGTCTCAAGGCCATGACCTTCATTTCCCACTCAGCTGGGAGGGCTCTTAAAATCTTCATGCACATCTCCTTTTGAGCGTACTCCTTCCCAAGAGCTTAAAGCTCATTTGTGATCTCTGTAAATCTGACATCTAGCTGATCCAAACTTTCACCTACAAGCATTTTAAAATTTTCAAATTTTTGAATAGCAACAATTAATTTATTCTCTTTAATATGTTCTTATCCTTCACAAATTAGGGTTAGCTTATCCCAGATTTCTTTGGCTTATTTTCATGATTTGACTTTGTTGAACATAACCTTGTTCAAAGTCTTGTAAAGGATGTCCTTGGCAACTTTATCAAGGTTCTATCTTTTTCTATCTTCATTCGTCCACTCACAACATGTTTTTCAACCATAGCAGGTATTGGCTCTACTGCATCATCCTCTCCTTCATCTAGAGGTGCTCTTCTTACAGCAGTGTTGACCTTAAAGATTTGCAGTGGCCCATCTTCTATCACTAGCCACATCTCATCGTGCAAAGATGATAGGTTAGCCTGCATACGAATTTTCTAGTCATCAAACTCTTCCACCCGTGAACATGAGAATATGACTTAGATTTGCTTTCATGATAATAACTTTGCTTTAAAAAAAACTTTGAAAACACAAGTGTTGTATCCTTTGAAAAGATTGAGATCTAGTTCAGTAACCAGTGCGGAAGGCTCAATGAACCAACCGCTCTGATACCACTTGTAGGTCCCAAGGGGTGTGATGTAAGGTTTAGAAGGGGGGAGGGAGAGGGTTGAATAAACCTTACCAAATTTTGGAATTTAGTCCTTTCAAATTATTTTAACAGAGTTAACTCAAATCAGCTAAGTCCTTGGGGGACATCTAGGTTGGCTTACTTCAACAAAGTTACCCACTCAACAGACTCAACTGAGCTGTTGATAGTATAACTCAGCTGGGTCAGCTAACACATAACTTTTCAGTTAATTTGGTTTTCGTTCAGCGGAAGACTTAACACCCTTGATATTTTTTATACTTCTTTTTAACACTTGTTCTTAGTAATGTTATTATCAGTTGGGTTAGAAATATGACTTAAACATCATATATAACGCAAGCTGGAAAATAAAATGCTGTAAGTAAATGGCATAAGCAAATTTTATAGTGGTTTGAGGATGGGGTAATTCCTCCAATCCACTCTTCTCCAACTCCTGGAGGAATCCACTAAGTAACAGATTAGGTTATAGAGTAGTTCTCAGTCTGAGATAACATTGATCACATAGCTGGCTTCTCCTGGGACTCTACTTCTTCACAAGACAGCTACCTTGCTACTTCAGCTCCATTCGAACCCTTGGAATTGATCACACAGCTTTCCAACAAGCTTAAATCTTCTGGTTCGACCTTGTACCTTACTATAGCTCTTTCAACCTTGAAGAGTAGACCCCTTAAGTTCTTTAAAACTATTTCCTCTTCAACTTGATGAAGTAAACTTTTCTTCACAGAGTGTGTTGGATTGAGTTCCTTCAAATTTAGGATCGAGGAATATCTTAGTAAGCTTAAGAGAATATTTGCAGGGTTGGCTTGCTTGTTAGTTCTGTGAAAATGCGTTGTGCTTGGTCATTTTTCTCTCATTTGGTTCCTCAGCCTTTTATAGTGCTCATTTGAAAATTTTCCCGTTGAAGAGATAGGCTATTTTCAAATGAAACTTCTTGTTTGTTGGCTTATCTTTTCTTGACTTGCAGCTTGTGATGGTGACATTTCCTTGTATTAAATGATGTCTGCAGCTTTTCAGGACCTGACACAAGCGTAGTGCTTCCCATTGGTTTATTCCTTTTGCGTGCTTATGGGACTAGCACTTTAAGATATGACAACATGGACGTATTACTAATTTACCCGTTGAAGAGATAGGCTATTTTCAAATGAAACTTCTTGTTTGTTGGCTTATCTTTTCTTGACTTGCAGCTTGTGATGGTGACATTTCCTTGTATTAAATGATGTCTGCAGCTTTTCAGGACCTGACACAAGCTTAGTGCTTCCCATTGGTTTATTCCTTTTGCATGCTTATGGGACGAGCACTTTAAGACATGACAACATGGACGTATTACTAATTTAAGTAATATCAGTCGACTTGACTATTTTTTATTGCGAGTAAAGAGGAAAGATCCATGGCTACGAATGAAAGTTGCCTTACCACTGGTGCCTCAACCAATAAGCCACCACTATTCGAGGCCAACAATTATGCATTTTGGAATGACCGAATGGAATGATTTTTACAAAGTTGCATGTTCAATATTTGGAACGCAGTCATCGAAAGAATAGCTCAACCAACCAAGAAATTGGAGGATGGAACTATAGCTCCCAAAAGCTTCAAAGATTTCGATGAAAATGACAAGAAGTCTTTCTCTCTAAACGGTAAAGCTTTAAATATTTTGTATTGTTCACTTACCGCCACCGAGTATAATCAGATTCGAGGAATAAGGTTCGCACATAATGTATGGAAAAAACTCAAAACCATCTATCAAGGAACTAAGAAGGTTAAACAAGCTAAAAAAACCATGTTTGTTAAAGACTTCTAAAACTTCATAATGTTCGAAGGTGAAAGAATTTCAAAAATGGTGGAAAGGCTCGACAACATCATCAGTCCTCTATTGGCGCTCGAAAAAGTCATCTCCAAAGATGACAAGGTAACAAAAGTATTAAATGCACTTCCCAATTCTTGGTCCGAAAAGGTGACGGCTATTACATAAGCTCAAAATCTTGAAACTCTCAAGTTTGATGAGCTTATTGGAAATCTTCTCATTTATGAAGTCTACCTCAAAGAAAGGAAGAACTCCAAACCATCCACCTCTCAACTGGGTATGCAATCTACTCCTAAAGGTCTTGCATCTAGTTCAAGTAATTCTTATTATGCGAGTTATGAGGATGATGAGAAAATGGCCACCCAACTCATTCTTTAAATGTTGGAAATTCGGGCACTTTATAGCTTATTGTCCCAAAATGGCGGAAGAGGAACAAAAAAACAAAAAGTTCTTTCCTAAAAAGAAGGCCTCGAATGCGGATGTTAAAACTTGGGGCGAGCTACTTGCAACATCCAATGATGAAGAGGAAGACGAGCAAGGAGTTATGACCATAGAAGATGAAAAAATGAGGTATACTCTAACTCTTCTTCTTCTTCTTTAATTGATGAACTTCAAAGAAATTATGATGAATTGAAAAATGAATTTAGAGATATGATTTGCAAATACAAGAGTTTGAAAAAGGATTTTAAAGAGTTAAAATTAGAGAAAGATAAGTTATTTTCTTCTTATGAATCTCTTGATCATGCTCATACTACTAATCTTGCCAAAGTTAAAACTCTTGATTCCAAAAAACAATTGCTCATAAAAGAGAGAAAATTTGAAAAAGGATGTGCAACGTTTTAACTTTAGTACCGATAAGGTTACAAAAATTCTTGGTGCATAAAGAAGTGATCATTCTAAATTAGGACTTGGTTACAAGCCTTTTTAAAACAGTTTCAAGAAAAAAGAACCAAGCTCCAACTTTCATACATGCTAGTAGTCCTAAAATTATTAGTTGTTTTTATTGTGGCATAAATGGACATCTTGCTAGCACTTGTAGGATTAGAAATAGTATTAATCTTTTTTTGGAGACCCACAGGTCTCAATGCTAACCCCCATGGACCCCAATACTCTAGGGTACCTAAAAATAATTTAAATATAGGTACTTAGGGGCAATTACGGTGGAAGAAAATTCCAAATGGCTTGTGGACAGCGGATGATCGCGTCACATGGCCGGAAAAGGAACATATATTCACCAACATCAAATGACAAGAATGAGGTATGGATATGTTCGGAAATGGCAAGGGCAAAATCATTGGCAATGGAGACATTGGTAATTCTTCTTTCTCTATTCGTGATGTTTTATTAGTAGACGGGCTTAAGTTTAATTTGATAAGTGTTAGCCAACTATGTGATTTGATTATGATGTTCTTTTTAATAAAGAAAATTACCTTATTCTCAAAAATGGTAAAACTATTTGTGAAGCTAGTAGAAAAGGCAATTTTTATAATATTTGTACAAGTGATTTGGTTAGTCAAAATGTTTCTTGTCATTTCACCAACAATGATTTAACTAATTTATGGCATAAGCGACTTGGACATCTGGATACAAAAATTTACAAATTTTTTACAAAAATCAACATGTCAAAGGACTACCCAAATTAAATTTTGAAAATCTTGGTTTATGTGACACTTGTCAAATGAACAAATTAGTTAAAAGTACGTAGTTTTAAGCCCAAAGATGAAATTTCCACAACCAAACCTCTACAACTTCTTCACCTAGATTTGTATGGGGATATTGGCACGACTAGTCTAAGTGGGAAAAATTACACTTTCGTATAATTGATGATTTTTCTAGATATATTTGGGTTATTTTTATTGCAAATAAAAGTGATGTCTCTTATGAGTTTGCTAAGTTGTGTAGACTTATAGAAAATGAAAAAGATGATACTCTTAAATCTATAAAAAATGATCGATGAGTAGAATTTGATGGTGAATTTAGAGTCTAAGAGAAACCAAGAGATATGCAAATAATTTTTCGGCTCCAAGAACTCCTCAACAAAATGGTGTAGCCAAAAGAAAAAATCAAATTTTACAGAATTGTATCGGTCTATGCTAAATTAGTTCTCTTTCAAAATATTTTTGGGCCGAAGCCGTAAACATCGCTTGCTATGTTATTATCGAGTATATCTTTGTCCAAAGTTGAACAAGACTCCATATGAGCTTTGGAAAGTAAGAACACCAAATATTAGCTAATTCAAAATATTTGGTTGCAAGTGTTTTATCTTAAGGACGATGAAGGAATATTTATGGGGTATTCGACTAAGAGCAAAACATACTAGGTATATAACAAGACAAGCTTGGTAGTTGAAGAATCTATTCACATCATAGTCAATGAAGCCTCTGGTGTTGAAAGAATACCAATTAATGATAGTGATGAAAAAGATGGAGTTGAATCAATTGTTCCAAACATTGCTCTAAATGATCAACCTTCTACTTCAAATGTTCAACAAGAAGATAAGGGTGATGCATCGGATCTTCCCGTGGTACTAAAATTCAAAGAAGATCATCCAAAAGATCTCATAATTGGGGATCCACTTGACAAATTCATGACAACGAGAAAATCTGCCGAAAAAGCTCTTATATCTCAAAAAGAGCCAAAAAATGCAAAGGAAACAATTGAAGATGAAGACTATGGAAGATGATGGTTAGTTTCTATAGATGCAAGAAGAGCTAAATCAATTTGAAAGGAATGATGTTTGGAAACTTGTATCTTGTTCTCCATCACAAACTATAATCGAAACAAATTGGGTATTTTGGAACAAGCTAGACGATCAAGGTAACACCATTCGAAATAAAGCAATGTTAGTGGATCAAGGTTATTGTCAAGAAGAAGGTATTGATTATGATGAAACTTCTGCACTCGTAGCACATTCAGAAGCTATTCGTATTTTCCTTACCTATTCTTATTTTAAAAATTTTAAACTTTACCAAATGGATGTTAAATCCACTTTTCTAAATGGTTTTATTCAAGAAAAAGTCTACGTTAAACAACCTCTGGGGTTTGAAAATTTTTCTAGACCAAATGATGTTTACAAACTTAAAAAGGCTTTATATGGTCTCAAACAAGCACCTCAAGCATGGTATGATAGACTAAGTTCTTTTCTTTTAGAAACTGGTTTTATAAGAGGCAAACTTGATACAACTCTTTTTCTTTTTGAAAAAGGTCAAGATAGCCTCTTAGTTCAAATATATGTAGATGGTATTATTTTTGGTGCTACTAATGAATCCTTGTGGAGAAATTTTCTAATTTAATGTAAGGTGAATTTGAGATGAGCATGATATGAGAACTTAACTTGCTTCCTTGGACCCAAATCAAACAATGCCAAGAAGGTATTTACATCTCACAATCAAAGTACATAAAAAAACTGTTAGGAAATTTATTAAGTAGATTTTGATGATACCATGTAAAACTTAAACTAGGAAGTTGGCACCACATTTTCCTTGTAATTTGTATTGTAATAGATAGGGCTGGAAAAGCTGAGTCAAGTCAGCTATGCCAAGGAATACAAGAAGTCAACTGCGGACCGGATTGAAGACTCTGTTGTGTGTCAGCTGAGTATGGCCAAGAAGGAAGTCAAGGACTCGACTGGAGGAGTGTCAGCTGAGGAACATCTGTAAGAACTGTCAGTCAAGTTATCTCAATAAGCCAAGTCTCAAAGTTGAAGTGACAATTGAGTCATCCAATGACTGGAAGCTGACTCAAGTCACCTGGGGTAAAGACAACAGTCTAGTCAAGACAATTGACTTAGATCTGTTCATTAAAGTCAAGAATGTTACTCAGAATAGTAACATGTCAAAGCTATCAGGTGTAAAGTGTTAGTCCCAGATTTGTGCAAAAGAAATAAACCAATGGGAAGCACTGCACCGTGTGTCAGATAATCTGCAATGCTGCAAGACATTTAATACGAGAAAATGTCAATATCAAGGACTGCAAACAAGACAACCAACAAACACAAGTGACTTTTAAAATTAGCTTATCTCTACAACGTGCAAAATTTCAAAAGTGCACTATAAAATGCTGAGGAATTTATTGACAAAAATTAACCTGAACCACGAACAAGCAAGCATTATTCAAGCAATTAATCTGCAATATTCTCATTAATATTCAAGCAAATCCTCAAGCCTGAAACTCGAAGGAAATCGATCCAACACACGTTGTGAAGGAAAGACAACTTCAAATCTGTTGAAGATGAAACTTTTGAAGAATCAAAAGGGGTCTGCTTTCCAAGGAGGATTGTAGGAAGGTTCAAGGTCGAACCAGTATCAAGTTTGTTGGAGGGCTTCGTGATCAAATCCAAGAACTTGAGAAGTGAGCTGAAGTAGCAAGGTAGCTGCCCTGTGAAGAAGCTGAGTCTCAAGAGAAGCCAACTGTGTGATCAAGGCTGTCTCCGGACTGTTCACCACTTTGTAAACTGATCTATTACTTAGTGGATTCCTCTAGGAGCTGGAGAAAGAGGATTAGAAGAATTACCCCATTTTCGAACCTCTATAAAAACTTTTGTGTCATTTACTTTCAGCACATTTATATTCCTGCATATTTATTTCATATCTGTTGATACAATCACATTTGTTATCCAACTGATAATTAACTAAGTGTTAAAAACAAGTGTTTAAAACAAACCTAAAACAAATCAAAGGGTGTTAAGTCTTCCGCTGATAAAACCAAACCAGCCAAGTTATGTTTAGGTTAAACAGCCGAGTTATTCTATCAATAGCTCTATCGAGTCTGTTGAGTGGCTAACTTAGTTGAATAACCAACTTAGCTGTCCCTCAAGGACACAGTTGTTTGAGTCAACTCTGTTGTATCTTTAAAAGGCCTAAAATCGAAAATTTGGTAAGGTTTGTTTAACCCCCCCTTCTAAACCTTACTTCACACCCCTTGGGACCTACAAGTGGTATCAGAGCGGTTGGTCCATTGAGCCTTCCGCACTGGTTACTGAACTAGATCACTATCTTTTCAAGAGGTTTTTAAACACTTGTATTTTCAAAATCTTTCATTTTAAGCAAAGTTATTATCATGGAAGCAAATCTGACACCCATTCATATGTTCATTGTTGAAGAATTTGATGATTGGAAAATTTGCAAGCAGGCTCATCTATCTGCATTACATGATGAAATGTGGCTTGTGATAGAGGATGGGCCACTGCAAATACTCATAATGAACACAACTGTACCAAGAGCAGCTGCAGCTGAAGGGGAAGAAGTTGTTGCTGAAGCAAGACCAGTCATGGTTGAAAAACCAACGACCGAGTGGAACAATGAGGATAGAAGGAGATACAACTTGGACAATGTGGCCAAGGACATACTCTACAAGATATTGGACACATCAATGTTCAATAAAGTCAAATCTTGCAAATCTGCAAAAGCAATCTGGAATAAACTGACTTTAATTTGTGAAAGATCAGAACAAATTAAAGAAAATAAACTATCTGTGCAGTTCAAAAATTTGAAAATTTCAAAATGCTTGCAGGTGAAACCATGGATAAGTTGGATGCCAGATTCACTGAGATTACAAATGAGCTTTCAGCTATTGGGAAGGAATACCCACAAAAGAAGATGTGTATGAAGATCTTAAGAAACCTCCCAGCTGAATGGGAAATGAAGACTATGGCCCTGAGACATTCCATGAACCTCTCAAGAACATCTAACCATGAGCTATTCTCAGACCTCAAAGCTTATGAGTTTGAGCTGAGAAGGAAAGAGCAAGAGGAGAGACAGCTGCACTAACGGCTAGTGATGGAAAGAGAGCTGAACCAAAGGAAGCCATAGACCAGGACAAAATAGCCCTGATGGTTAAAAGATTCAACAAGTTCTCCTATAAGAACTATAAAAGAAATAAGGGAGAGACCTCTAGGAGACATTCAACTCCTTCCAAATCAAGGGAAGATAGGCCACCCAAGAGAGCTGAGCATCAAAGGGTTGAATATCAGAGAGCTGATAATCCAAGAACAGAAAGAACTGATCAAAGAGCTGAAAACCTGTGTTGGAACTGCAGACAACCTGGACATTTTGCTGTTGACTGCTCCTACCACCAGTCAACAAATATAGGAATGAAGAAGAAAGAAAAGTCTTCAGGGATAGAAAACAAGAAAAGCGGAAAGCTAGGTTAGCTGTTGAGACTGCTGAGACAGTCAAGTCCAAATAAACAACAGACTCAGACAGTAGTGAAGCATACTACTCAAGTGATTCTGAGGAAGAGGCTTTGATTTGCCTCATGGCTAAAGAACAAAAACAACAGGATCAAGAAGATGAGGTACACTCTAACTCATCTCATTCTGATTCAAGTGATAGTGACTGTGAAAGATTTTGAGCACATTAAATCCTCACACACTATTCTAAATGAGGAAAACAACTAGCTTAAAAGCCAAAACTCACAACTGATTAAAGAGCTGATTACTCTGAGTCAAATAGCTGATGAGAATACTAAGCTGGAGGCTGAAAATGCTAAGATAATAGCAGAATTAGCTGCTACAGAAAAGAGGGAAAAAGATCTTAAAAATGTGATTGCCTCATTTACTAAGGCATCCAAATCTTTGGATGATCTAATTATGAGTCAAAAGGAATGTGAAGTTAAGGTAGGCATAGGATTCAGTTCCTTTGTGCATAGCCAAACTCCAAGAGTGATCTTGGAAAAAAGGATCTTCAAGAAATGAAGCATCCCAAAAATCCAAAACACCAAATGATGCACCCACATTCACTCCAAAGCAAAATCACAATCACACTGGCCTAGGATATAAAGGAAAAGGAAAGAAGCCAGTTGAGTATGCTGAGAGGGCAGCTGAGAAGAAATCCAACCGAGTTTCTCAACGCAAACTCAAAATAGAAAGTACTTTGTAAAAAGCAAACAGAGCTACTAGAAACCCCAGAAATTTCATCAGAGAAATACATATGATGGGAATAGTAGAAACTACCCAAACCAAGCTGATTGGTACAATGTGAAAAATCAGCAAAGACCAATGGAATACAAGCCTAGATGGCAAAGACCTAAAACTCAGCAAAGGTCGTTCCAAAGGCAAAAGAGCTATTATCAGCACACATACATACCCAAGCACTACACTCAAACATATCACAACTATCCTAAAAGAGCAATTGCTAAAACACACACACAGGCATACAGACAAAAGAAATAGCTGTATAAACCTAAAACCCCCAAGCAATTTGCGAAAGTGCACTATGATTATGGCACTGATAGATGGCAACCACTTAGAGTCAGACCATTTGGCTATAGGTTGGTTGGAGCATCTTACAACACTAACACCCAAGGACACAGACAAGTTTGGGTACCTAAAAACTGATTTCCTTGATTGCAGGTTCAAGGAACAGCTGAGTGCCAAGGAACCTGGTACATGGATAGTGGTTGTTCCAGACATATGACAGGAAACAAGAAAAATCAGTCAAGATTCAAGGAGATTAAAGGTGCAAAAAGTTATATTTGGAGGAAATGAAGCTCCAGGGGAGATCAAAGGCACATGATCTATCAAGAAAAATGGATTGGAAATCACAGATGTTTATGTTGAAGGCCTCAACTTCAACCTATTAAGCATCAGCCAACTCTGTGATAAAGGCTACAATGTTGGATTCAACATGGGAGTGTGCCAAATCAAAGATGCTGAATCAAATGAAATAGTGCTGCAAGGATCAAGACAGAAAAATATGTATGTGGTAGATTGGTCTACTGCTACACCAAGCACTTGTCTGCTAGCAAAGAGCACATCCGAATCAAGTTGGTCTGTGGCATAAGAAGCTGAGTCACCTGAATTTCAAGACAATCAACAAGCTTGCAAGGAGTCATCTTGTAGAAGGATTTCCAGACTTCGTGTACAAGAAAGAAAGTGTATGCGATGCATGCCAGATGAGAAAACAAATTAAATCTTCATTTAAGGACAAGCCAAGTCCTTCTTCAACAAGGATATTACATCAGTTGCATATGGATCTATTTGGTCCAGTTGAACCAGCCAGCATAAATGGGAAGAAATACACCCTTGTGGTAGTAGATGATTATTCAAGGTATACATGGACCATCTTCATGTGTAAAAAGAAGGAAACTTTGCAGAAGTTACCTCAGCTGATGAAAAGAGTTCAAAATGAAAAGAGCCAAACCATTATAAAAAATAAGATCTGATAGGGGAACTGTGTTTGTCAATGGGATAATAACTCAGTATTGTGTTGAAAATTGTATTGCTCATGAGTTATCTGCAGCAAGAACTGCACAGCAAAATAGAGTAGCTGAAAGAAGGAACATGTTAGCTGTAAGCTGGATTGCCTAAGAGATTTTGGGCTGAAGCCATTAGCACAACATGCTATACTCAAAATAGATGCATGATCAACAAGCAATTGACTAAGACTCCCTACGAGATTTGGACAAGGAGAAAGCCAAATGTTAGGTACTTTAGGATATTTGGATGCAAATGTTTCATCCACAACAATGGCAAAGATAATCCGAAGGCTTTTAATGCTAAAGCTGATGAAGGTATTTTTTTGGGATACTTAGCTGAGAGTAAAGCCTATAGAGTGCTAAATAAGAGGACTATGGTTATAGAAGAGTCCATCCATGTGGTTTTTGATGAACCAAATATTAATAGAGAAGACATTGAAGAGTTAACTGATAAGCTGAATCAGCCAACAATGCAGAAGAGTCCCTATGTTGAAGCTGAAGTGAGAGCACTCAACCCAGATGAAGATGAAATAGCTGAATCAAAAAGACAGCTGGATAGTCTGCAGCTGAATGAAAATGAAAGAGCTGCTCAAGACAACTTAGCTGTGAGATGGCTGAATCCAGCAGACTTACTACAACCTGATGTGAGATGGCTGAGAGATCATCCACCAAAGTTGGTTATTGGAAATGTAAGAGATGGCATAAGAACCAGATCCAGAGCACAACATGAAGCTATGTTCACTTGTTTTATTTCCCAAATAGAGCCAAAAGATGTGTCTCAATCATTGGAGGACACACATTGGATTCAAGCCATGCAAGAAGAGTTGAATCAGTTTGAAAGAAACAAAGTATGGGAATTAGTGCAGAGGCCAACCCATCAGAATGTAATTGGCAAAAAATGGGTTTTCAGAAACAAGTTGAATGAAGAAGGATCTGTTGTGAGAAACAAAGTAAGATTGGTAGCCAAAGGGTATTGCCAAGAAGAGGGCATAGATTATGATGAAACCTTTGCTCCTGTTACAAGATTAGAAGCAATAAGGATGTTTCTTGCCTATGATGCGCACAAGAACTTCATAGTCTATCAAATGGATGTGAAGAGTGCATTTCTAAATGGACTGTTAGAGGAATAAGTTTATGTTGAACAACCTCCAAGTTTTGAGCAGAAAACTATTGGAGATAAAGTCTATAAGCTCAAGTAAACATTATATGGATTAAAACAAGCACCAAGAGCATGGTATGATACATTGTCTCAGTTTCTAACTGACAATGGATTCACCAAAGGCAAAGTTGATAGAACACTCTTCAGAATTCAAGATGGAGAGAGCATAATGCTTGTTCAAATATATGTGGATTACATCATTTTTGGATCCACAAATAAAGAGCTGTGTGACAAATTCTCAAACCTCATGCAAGGTAAATTTGAGATGAGCATGATGGGAGAGCTGACTTTCTTCCTAGGACTTCAAGTCAAACAATTGAAGGATCGAACCTTCATAAGTCAAACAAAATATACCAGAGATTTAATGATGAAATTTGGTATAGAAGAGAAGTCTTCTATGAAAATTTCAATGAACACATCGGTCAAGATGGACATGGATGCAGATGGCAAAGCTGTAGATCAAACCAGATATAGAGCTCTCATAGGATCATTGCTCTATTTAACAGCAAACAGGCCAGACATCACCTTTGCAGTAGGTGTATGTGCAAGATTTCAATCTGCACCAAAGGAGAGCCACATGACTGCAACTAAGAGAATCCTAAGATATTTGAAGGGATGCCAGGAAGGTGGCTTATGGTATCTAAAAGAATGTGGATTCAAGCTTATTGGTTACTCAGACTCAGACTATGCTGGATGTAGAGTTGACAGGAAGAGTACCTCAGGTACATGTCAAATGCTTGGAAATAGATTGGTTTCCTGGTTTAGCAAGAAACAAAACTCAATAGCAACATCCATAGCTGAAGCAGCCTACATAACTGCGGGCAGTTGTTGTGCCCAAGTCTTATGGATGAGACAACAACTGAGAGACTATGAGATTGAAGAAAAAGAGATTCCAATTATGTGTGATAACACTAGTGCTATTGCAATCACTCGCACTCAAGAACAAAGCATATTGATGTCAGATATCATTTCATAAGAAATCATGTTGAAAAGAAAGACATCACCCTGGAAGACATCTCAACTGATAAGTAGTTAGCTGATATATTCACAAAGCCTCTATGTGAATCAAGGTTTGAAGAACTCAAAAATGAGTTAAGGTTAATTGAGCTAAGTTAGTTTACTCAGAAGACTCAATCAGCAGAGATAGAAGATGAGAAATTTGAAAAAGATAAGGTTTCATGTTTCAGCTAAGTGAAACAGCCTTGTCGGGAAGTCAGCTGTATCAAGTTAGTTGGCAGCTGAGTTACATCATGTGAAGAGAGAAGTAGAGTTAAGTCACTTCGGACATAAGCTGAATCATTTATGAGCTAAGTAACAAAAACGCAGTCGTTTTAAATGAGCAGAAATGTTTTTAAGGATGACGTCAGCTTAATAATGACAGTCACAGTAAAAGCTGCACAGGAACCCATATGATTGGATATAAATGTTGATGCATTAAATGCGAGGAATTAAATGCGGTTTTGACATTTTAATCTGAGCCGTTGATTTTGATCAAAAATTTCAAAATCCGAAGTGTGTCCTTTCATGACCTTTATATACGAACTTTCGTAATTCTCTCACCTTACGCGAATTGTTCATCTTCAAAGCAAAAAAAAAAATCTATCTGAAACCCTAAGGTCTCTCAAAGCAAGTTCTTCACTTTTCGTTCGGTAAAAATCTCTAAAAATGGCTCCAAAGTACGATTTTGTGAAACTCTCGAAGCAATTCCACACTGGTTCTTCAGTGGATTTTGATGGAATGGTAAAGCAGGGTGTTGATGAGACCATGGTTCTGAAGATAGCAGAGATGTTGGAAAAGTCTATTCTCAAGGCTTCTCTGACTATGGAGTATTCTCATACCTACCTTGAGGAGGTAGTATTGTTCTACGTCAACGTAGAGGTGCAGGACGAAGAAATCAAATCTTCCGTCCACAGCAAGGTCATTAAACTCAGTGCAAAAGACATTGATGAGCATTGTTTGTTGCCCTCGGAGGGCGTGAAGGAAATATACGAGGCTGATGTCGACTTGGCTGCTGCATGGAAGGAAGTGGCCAAACCCGACTGTGCTTCTAAAGTGGTTTTCACAGCTGACAAGAAGTTGCTGAAAGACGACTATCACAAACTGATGGATGTCATCTCGAAATGTGTCGACATGAAGTTTGGCAGCTTCAATCAGTTGTCTAAGACAAAGTTGATCGTCATGGCTGCGATCATGAAAGGGAAGAAGGTTAACTGGGCTGAGTTTGTCAACAGCAGACTCTGTCAGAATGTGATTAACAAGACCTTTAAGGAGGATGCGTCTTTTGGATGCTCACTTGGATATGGTCTTGTGATTGGCCATTTGCTGGAACTGAAGGGTGTTGCTCTTTGTCATCGCAAGCCCTTTCAAGTGAACAAGAGGATGTTCAGGGCAAACCTTTTCGGTGCCCAGAAGAGAGCTCACGCAAAGAAAGCTAATAACAGTGAGGGGGAATCAGCTGACCCTAAAGACACAACTGAGATCCCTCCCCCGAAGAAGAGAGCTGCCCCTGCAGCTAAGATAAAGAAAGCACCTGCTCCCGTAGCACAATCTAAAGCACCTGCCCCTACAGCCGAGTCCCCTGCCCGAGCAGCCGAGACTCCTGCCCCTGCAGCAGAGACTGAGAAGGAATCTCAAATCCCTTCTCCAGTCGTTTAGAAGAAGAGGATTGCCAAGACGAGAAAGGCATTGCCTCTAAGAAAAACACAAAAGCATTCACTTTTGAGGAACCAGAGGATGTTGAACAAGAAGTTCCTCTGCTCCCATCAAGGAATAGACGGTTGTCCAGGCGATCTAAACTTGAAAAGACAGTTGAATCTGCTACCCAGCCAGAAAAAGAAGCCGAGACTGCTGACATTCAGGAAGAGCAGTCTCCTAAAGTTATTGATGATCCGCAAAGTCTGCTGAGGATGATCAGCAGAGACCTGTTGCAGACCCACCAGTGTGCGAAAGACAGCTGAGGGGAGTGAAGCAGCAGAGACAACTGAGCCCACTGTCGAAAAGGTTGTCTCTCTTCATACAATTGATGATGTTGCTTCTACGGAAGAGCAAGGTCTTCTATCTCCCATTCCGAAAACCAGAGGTGAAGATGAAGATGATGATGACGATGTAATCATGTATTTTCCACTTTACCCAGATATTCAACGACGCTTATGATAATGGAGAGCATGGAAGCTGGATCACTCAAGGGTGCAGTTCATTCGCCCTGAGTTTATAGAAGAAGAAGAAGAGTTGCTCCGATTCCTTAGTGTTGCAACTGTCAGACAGGCTCTCAACGAAGACAACTGCATGGATATCCTCCGCATCATAAAGGCGGATGAAAAGGATAAAGCTGAGGAGCAAGCCCGAGCATTGGAAAAATAAAAAAATATGCGAATTTACAAGCTCTCCAGATCACACTCACATGCATCTTGATGTGCTCTCAGAAAGTGATGAGGATATGGATCCCACTGCTGCAGGCGAGAAGTCAGATATGCAGCAGGCTATGAGGGAATCCAGAGCTATGCATGAGCAGCGTCTGTTTGAAGGCCCAGGAGAGTCCTCACAATCTCTCCTGCAAATTGATCCTCTGGGAGTGGTACATCAGATTGCATCAGATATCGCTGCAGCCACGTCCCCTGGACAATCAGAGGATGGCTCCAAGGGAGCTGGTGATGAAGCTGGGAAGTTGGGCACCCAAGCTGAGCCAACCCCTGTAGAAGGTGTTCTCACACCTGTCCCAATGGCTGAGCACTCAACGGATAAAGCCGCGTCTCTAGAGAAGAGTGACCCCACAATCAGTCACTTAGCTGGTGAACTAGCTGAGGGGGAAACTCTCTCCACCACAGCAGGGTTGGAGGTTGCTGTGGGAGACTCATCTTTGAAGCAAGGAGGCAAAGTTGAGAAAGAAAGTGAACAAAAGCAGAGTGACATTGACGAAGCTCGGACAGTTGACTCTGTCTCAGCTGAAATGTCCACTGCTCTGAAGGCAAATGACACTGCCGATGCAGCCGTGGCTAAGGATGGTAGTGCCCCATAAGTTAACACTCTGGGTACAGAAAGTGCAATCCAAGGGGTTGAGACCCCGAGGGATGCCATTATCGAAGACCCTAAGACAGTTGAGATTGTCGAAGGGAACACAGAAGGCCTCACAGCAATTGAGTCTGCTGGGGGTGTTGAAGGCCCAAGGGAGGTTGAGACTTCCTTGGGTAAGGGTCAAGATACACAGAACATTCCTGCAAAGGATAGATACATCATTTTTGGGATCAGAAGATGAAGCTGAGTCCACTCCGCTTGCAAATCCTACGGACCCAGCTGAGGATGTTCTCAAAACTAAGAGCCAAATCAGTGAGAAAACGGCTCACACGAATTTCAACATTGATGATGAGCCAATTCCGCAAGTCTCATCATCATCCGATGATGCTGATGTTACAGCCGAGGAAGAGGTAATTCATTTAGAAAAGTCTACTGAGACCGAGGAAGGTGTTAAGACAGCTGAGGCTCAGTTAGTTGGGCAACATATCAAAAATGGCCCAGCTAGAACCAAGTCAGGTGCGCAAGTTTCCACAGCTGCAGCAGTAAAGACTCCATCAGCTCCATCGCAGGCTCACACAGCTGTGAACATTGCCGATGAAGCTGCCGCAGCAAAGGTATCGAGAGTCGAATCCACTCAACTACAATAAGGGAAGGCAACGAATGGACGAGACCCAGAAATTCCCTATGTGCGCGATGATGTCTTTCAAGACATGTTTCCGTTCACCCAAAACCTGCCCGCATCCGAAGAAGAGACTGCTGCTGAACGAAGGCGATACACTGTAAGAGAAGATCCCATCATTCCCACCGACACGATTGTTCCAACAGACTTTGATTTCGACACAGAGTAGCCGACAGTTGAATCGAGCGAGATAGCTGAAATTCGTGAAGTCTTCAAGAAGCTCTGTGCGGAGATTGAGAAGATTGAACGACACCAGGCCTCACTGGATTTACGCCTGGACAATCGCGATGCCACTCTAACAACAGACTTGAGAAGGATCGTGGTGCGAATTCAGGAATGGACCCAACAGTAGACTGCAATGAGAATCGAGCAAGTACGATACTTCAAAGCCTTATATCGAAAAATGCTCGTATGGAGTGCGGATAACTCCATGATTAGGCAGAGGATGAAGGACTACATTGAAAGAATAACCCAGTCTCACAAAAATGATATGGAGCTGTTGCAACAATTTCATAAGAATAAAATCCTCAGACTCGGAAATGCAATGAATGGAAAATTCAGCCTCCTCATGGATGAAATGAAGATAGTTAGAGCCGAGTCTAAGGAAATTCAATCGGAGATTCGAACCGCATCTGATTCAGCATACTCCAAGCACGATTCCACGATTAACAGACTGGACTTTCTCCTTGGAAACATGTTCCCTGGGGTCCCTCTCTCCTTTACTGATGCCAAAAAGGGGGAAGAGGAGTCCATAAAGGGATTGAAAGAAGAAAAACAGAAGAAAGACGCAGCTGAGAAGAAATACGCAGCTGTGAAGAAGGGTAAAGTAGCTGAGGGGGAAAGTTCGAAGGATTTGACTTTGATGTTAGCTGAAACCCCTCAGCAAGGTCATGTTACTGCCTCCATCATCAGCAAACTCCCTGTGACTCTACCAATCGAGCACGTTGCTATGCCAATGGCAGAGAAAAGGAAGATTATTGAATCAGAGTTTGCGGAGTTAACTGAAAAAATAGGATGCTCGCATTCAGAACTTGATGAGACAATTTGGTGGTATTCCAGCAGGGAAGGATCAGGATGCGATACCTGATAATGGAACTGAGTCTAGATCTATCGAGGAGTTTAAGACTCTTGAATCATAAGGCTATTTCCATGGAATGGCTCTGGCCCAAGCCTTGGATTTGTACTGGGAGAAAGGTTTAGCCTTGTGTGATGTAGTTGAAAAGCAGATATTCAGTCAAATGTCGGTCGAATCCGAAAGCGTAGACTCCGTGCAAGACACACCTAGAGGCAGAGGAAGAGCTGAGTCAGGTAGAGGAAGAAGTGGTGGTGGAAGAGGTTCCCTACCTCGACCAAAACCCAAGGACATTGAATACGTAGATCCTGACAAGAAAGGCCTGATCTACTGGGTTGGACACGACTACCTTGCCAAACTAGAAGTGGACAGGAAGAATGTTGAGGCAGTAAGAAGACAAGAAGAAGAGAATGAGAGGCAGAACCGAGAATGGCTCACGAGAAAGCAAAGGGATGATGCTTCCAAACGGGCATATGAAAAGAAGAAAATGAGGGAAGAAAAAGAGAAAAAGAGGAAGAAAGCTGATGACGGCGAGGAGCAAATGAGAGCTGAAGAAGAAAAAGGAAGGAAGCAGCGAAGGCGTTGAACTGTTGCTGTGAACCCCTTTGTGTATTACTATTGTAAATACATTCATGTAAGTCGTCTGTAATATACTTAGTGAATTTCCTGTAATTTTTCACTCTATATGTATTCTTGTATCTTAGCTTAGATATGTATATTGCTCAGATAAGAAATGCTCTGATACCAAATGTAAACAGCTATGTAAAGGACAAGAATGTTATGATCGATAAAACGATCTATTTTAAGCATATATTCTTTGTTACTGCATTGTCTGTATGTATCTTTGCTGTTTATGTTTTGTTGAATTTTTTTAAGTTTTGGCATCATCAAAATGGGGGAAATTGTTAGGAAATTTATTAAGTAGATTTTGATGATACCATGTAAAACATAAACTAGGAAGTTGGCACCCCATTTTCCTTGTAAGTTGTATAGTAATAGATAGGGCTGGAAAAGTTGAGTCAAGTCAGCTATGCCAAGGGATACAAGAAGTCAACTGCGGACTAGATTGAAGACTCTGCCGTGTGTCAGCTGAGTATGGCCAACAAGGAAGTCAAGGACTCGACTGAAGGAGTGTCAGCTGAGGAACAACTGTAAGAAGTGTCAGCCAAGTTATCTCAAGAAGCCGAGTCTCAAAGTTGAAGTGACAGTTGAGTCATCCAATGACGGAAGCTGACTCAAGTCACCTGGGGTAAAGACAGCAGTTTAGTTAAGACAACTGACTTAGATCCGTTGATTAAAGTCAAGAATGTTACTCAGAATAGTCACATGTCAAAGTTGTCAGGTGTAAAGTGTTAGTCCCAGATTTGTGCAAAAGGAATAAACCAATGGGAAACACTGCACCGTGGGTCAGATAATCTGCAATGTTGCAAGACATTTAATACGAGGAAATGTCAACATCAAGGACTGCAGACAAGACAATCCAACAAACACAAGTGACTTTTGAAATTAGCATATCTCTTCAATGGGCAAAATTTCAAAAGTGCACTATAAAAGGCTGAGGAATTTATTGAGAAAAGGTAACCTGAACCACGAACAAGCAAGCATTATTCAAGCAGTTAATCTGCAATATTCTCATTAATATTCAAGAAAATCCAAAAGCCTTAAACTCGAAGGAAATTGATCCAACACACGCTGTGAAGGAAAGACAACTTCAAATCTGTTGAAGAGGAAACTTTTGAAGAATCAAAAGGGGTCTACTTTCCAAGGAGGATTGTAGGAAGGTTCAAGGTCAAACCAGTATCAAGTTTGTTGGAGGGCTTCGTGATCAAATCCAAGAACTTGAGAAGTGAGCTCAAGTAGCAAGCGCAAATGCCTGTGAAGAAGCTGAGTCGCAAGAGAAGCCAACTCTGTGATTAAGGTTGTCTCCAGACTGTTCACCACTTTGTAAACTGATCTGTTACTTAGTGGATTCCTCCAGGAGCTGGAGAAGAGAGGATTAGAAGAATTATCCCATCTTCGAACCTCTATAAAAACTTTTGTGTCATTTACTTTTAGCACATTTATATTCCTGCATATTTATTTCATATCTGCTAATACAATCACATTTGTTATCCAACTGATAATTAACTAAGTGTTAAAAACAAGTGTTTAAAACAAACCTAAAACAAATCAAAGGGTGTTAAGTCTTCCACTGATAAAACCAAACCAGCCAAGTTAAGTTTAGGTTAAACAGCCGAGTTATTCTATCAACAGCTCTATCGAGTCTGTTGAGTAACCAACTTAGTTGTCTCTCAAGAACACAACTGTTTGAGTCAACTCTGTTGTAACTTTAAAAGGACTAAAGTCAAAAGTTTGGTAAGGTTTATTCAACCCCCCCTCTAAACCTTACTTCACACCCCTTGGTACCTACAAAAACTTCTAAAAAAGTTTGGAATTGAAGAAGGAAGAACTGTTGCAACTCCAATGGCAACAAACACCAAACTCGACAAGGATGAAAAAGGTAAATTGGTTGATGAACCAAATATCGAGGTATGATTGGTAGTTTACTTTATATACCTGCAAGTAGACCCGATATTCTTCATGTTGTATGCCTATGTGCTTGATTTCAAAGCAATCCCAATGAATATCATTTAAGTGTCGTTAAAAGAATTTGTAAATATTTGAAAGTCACTATTTCTTATGGATTGTTTTATGCAACGAATGAAAATTTTTCTTTAAAAGGATATAGTGACTCGGATTATGCTGGTAATATTGATGATCGTAAAAGTACATCTGACTTATGTCAATTTTTAGGCGATTACCTAGTTTGATGGTTTTCTAATAAACAAAACTATGTATATTTATCAACGGCCGAACCCGAATATATTTTCGCGGCTTTTGGTTGTACACAATTACTTTGGATGAAATAAACCTTAATGGATTACAAATTTTCTTTCGAAAATATTCCTATTTTTTGTGATAATGTGTCCACTATCAATATTTCTCAAAATTCGGTTCATCATAATCAAACCAAACATATTGAGGTTCGACATCATTTTTTAAAGGATTGTGTCTCTAAACGAAAAATTGAGATGTGCTTTGTTTCATCTCAAGATCAATTCGCGGATATTTTTGCAAAACCATTACCTGCCAAGTCTTTTAACCCAATTCGAGCTCGTTTAGGCATAATGCATATCGAATAAAGTATATATTTACATTTTGAGCGTTTTATTGTCATTAAAAAGTTTTGGGGTGAAAAATCTTATTTTCAAAACTCAAAAATCGGACAAAGGAATTAAACTGAAGTAGGCACAAGTCGCCATATAGGGTGACCGGTCGCCCTGCATAACATAATCCCTTCAAAACAGATATGTTCTTCTTTTCTTCTTCATTTTTCTCCTCCTATTTTAAACCCTAAGTTGCGAAAAAAAACCCAAAACTTCAATCTCTCTCAAAACTTCACCAAACTTGGTGATTCTTGTTGCTAATCTCTTCTTTTTTGTGAGAATTACACATATATGGCACCTCCAAAGAATTTCACCGGCACAAATACCATCCCAAATCAAAAAAGACCGAAGAGGGCTCGTCTTCAAACCATCAATTTGCGGCAAAACAACGCGATATACGGGCCACTCAATGAAAAACAACACAAGGGCAAGCAGGTAATCAAAACCGCCAACTTACCTGGGCTCAAATCAGCGAACTCCGGGGTACTATTTCAAAGGATAATGTTAAGTGGGTGAAAAGTAAGAAATCTCTACTTTCTCAAGCTCCAATTAGTGCTAATTATTCGTTATTTATTTATAAATTTGCTGAGAAATATTCTAAGGATTTGGAGTTGGGTAATAAACAAATTGGGTGTACCAAAATATGTCATTTTGGTATATTTTTGGATGAATTTCCCACTATTCGTGAATATTTTGTTACACAGCAAGACGTATTCTATCATAAGTCATCCCGGCCAAGAAAAAAAGTGCAGCACCAATAAATCCATGAGAGATTATTTGTAAAAAGGCTCCGTTGAGCCCCATATCGGTGATAGAACCAATTCCTATAATTATGAAACCCATATGCGTCTACGAGGAATAGGCTATTCTTTTTTTTAAATTCCATTGACCAAGAGATGTTGAAGCTACATAGATTATTTGGATTGCGCCTACTATCATCAACCAAGGAGAAAATAGAGAATGAGCATGAGGAAATAATTCCATATTGATTCGAACTAATCCATACGCTGGTTTGGATGTATTTATGGGAGCATCCATTTATTATGTATGATGATGAGGTTATGAAATATTTTATGTTAATATGTGAATTGTGAGTTTAATGTTGAGGAAAAGCCCGTGGCTTTGAATTCGTTTGTTGAGGGGCGTCATTTTTGTTGGACCCCGAATGATATATATTGATTATTGGGTATTAGAGGAGGATGGGATTATGTTTCTTGTGTTCATTGGGATAATGATAAGCTAGGGGTGTCCTTGAAAGAGGTTAAGACATTTTTGGGTGTCATGCCGACTATTACAACACTATCTATGACGGAGAGCTTCGAATTATATCTCTTATAGTGTCATATTATGTTTGTGGTAAATATGTGAAGTTACCGAGCAATTTGGATTAATTCTTGACTTACAAGATCAAGAAGGACGAGTATGGGTCAGTATTCATTCAGCATTTGGTTGCAGCGGTCACCTTGGGGACGAAGCAATTTGATTTGGGAAATTTAATGTGCAAACTTCTTCTCCAATCCGGACTTCCTCCCGCCAAGCTAAACTCTGAACTTGTTTATAATGACTTTGATAATGACAACGTATAACAAATGCTTTGGATGCGTAGGAATATGGTAAGACGTCCTACAAAGTCGGCAAAAGGTCATTCTCAAGCCTCCCCTTCGCATGCTCCAGATGATATATTTGATGATTTAGAAGTGGAAAGGTTGGCGGTGGGTGGTGATCATGGTGATCCGGAGGGTAATACTGGCGCTGGTGATCATTATGGTGATAATAGCCCACATGAACTTTATGATCGATTAAAAGAATTTACCGATAGATATCAATCCGCACTTGATGCTCTTAAGGAAAGTCATGTAGTTCTCAAGCAAAGCCATGACATTCTCAAGCACGAAAACTGTAAGCTCAAGAAGTCGGTTGGAAAACTCAAAAAATACATCAAGGAACTCCTTTCCACCGTTTGCTTCTCTTCGGACGAAGAATTATCAATTATGTTTTATTTAGCATTATGTCTTAAAACTCTTACATTGTTGTTTAACTTCCTTATTTGGATTATGACATGTTTTAATTTTTATTCGCGACTTTGATATATATTTGTAATGTTTCTTTTATGCTAATTGTCTTTTTAGGAGAAATATTTCAAGAGATCATATTCTATTGGTAAAGCAAATTAGTTAGAAAAATCTCACAGAAAAAGCTCTTTGGTAAAAAGCTTATAATTTGAAAAGCTAGAGCTTTTTGATATATGGTATTTTGTTCTTAACTCTCTAAAATTGTTGAGCTTTGATTCTAATAAGTTGATTTGACATCGGGAGCATTTAAGCTTTTTTTTAGCTTTTGAAAAGCTCATAAGAAAAAGCTCACAATGGCTATAAAGCTCTTTAAGTTATAAGTTGTGTTATACTAATTTTCTAATATATTGAGCTTTGTGACTAATAATTTTTGTTGACATGGGGTGTCTTTTAGTTCTATAGTTTTTAACATGTGTTGATAAAGCTAAGATATTAGCTTATAAGTTCTTAGTTTTTCTTGTTTTATTGCTTAGCATGTTGATAGGGGGAGCTTTTAAAACTTGTTTTTGAAAAATTTTGCTCATTTCCCTTAACGGATTTTTGTTTCATAAGTGTTGCTTAAAATGGATAGATTATTTTGACCAGAAAAACTTATTCGCTCTCTAAAAATTGTTTTGGGTTGTAATCATAAAAAATGGGGAGTTTGTTAGAAAAATATTTTATTTTGATTTTGATGATTTCATATAAATGAGTTTTATACCAAAACAATATTTCCAAAAGTTATCTAAATACTTCAAAATATTTCAAATGATTTTTACTAAGTTTTTGAAGTACTTCTTAAACTTTATTTTGACAAAAATCGGACAACTTCTTTGTAATGAGGTCGATCATTTGAAATTTTTGTTTAAAACTTCTATGTTTCTCGAGTGAACCGTCACTATCCAGAGCAACCGATCGCCATGTATAGCGACCGGTCGCCCTAGACAGTGACCAGTCGCCCTTGATGCCTAACTGTGTCAAATCTTGATCCAACGGTTTAAACTTACGAATTTTCTATATAGAGACTGGTTGCCCTAATATTTTTGACAACAAAATCTATTCATTGCTTAAGCACTTATCACCAAAAATCACTTTATCATTTCTTAACCATTTTCGTAGATCTTTAGATCCTTCTTATGCAGACAAAATTCAAACTGGAGGAGCCTATGTTGGAAATCAAATTTTGAAGCTCCTCTATAAATAGTTGAAGAATTTGAAGGATCAATACACATCTATCTACAATCACAACAAGAAATGCAAAATTTTCAAAGCCTTCACTTTCACATTCTTGTTGTAATAAGCCTAAGCACTACACTTTCATATCTAGCTTGATAGTGTTTCTTTGTTGATTACACTTGCACTCTTGAGTTGTATTATTTTATTCAAAGTGTAATCTTGATTGTACTTGTAAAATTATCCCAAATAAGATATACTTGTTGAGTACTCTTTTGGCAAGAACACACTTGGTTAATTCATAGGTGTTGAAGAGTTTGGTGCTCTTCATAGTGGTGAGGGGTTTGGTGCTCTTATAAGTTGTTATTGTAAGAAGAGTGTGGTACTCTTCAAGGTAAATGTTGTAATTGGTTGGTATCAATTAATAAAGTTTTTCTTTTGAAATCCATTCGGACATAGCGGGAGGTAGTGCACGTAGGCCCTATGTGAGTTGAAGCACTATAAATCATCGTATGTTGATTTATTTTTCTGCACTTCTATTTTCATCTTCTTCATATTCGAAAAAGAGGGCATAAATCGGAAAATTGCGAAAATCTATTCACCTCCCTCTAGATTTTCGTAGCCACTTGGATTAACACACTATCCCAAAGAGAGACTAAAATCCCACAAGGGGAACAAAGATGAAGAAAAAAATGAGCCAAACAAGATGGTTCCCCCGATTTTCCCTAATGGAGAAATGGGGGAGAAATGACAGTGCTTTTGTGAGAGAAAGTAGAGAGAAGTAGGAGAAAAATTGTTAGAGAGAGGATTAATATTAGTGACCCATTAATTGAGGATCTTGACTTATATTTTTCCCTGAATCCAATTTCTAATGACAATTACATGCATTACCAATTTAATTATAGGACTATTTTTGAAAGAAAAAAAATGTAATTGTAGGATTCTTTTTACGAAAAAATCATTTTTATGCGACCATTTTTGCGGACACGAAACAAAAATTGCAATTTGACCAAATTATATGAACTAAAATATGCAACTTTTAATGATCAACTTTATGCTCCAGTGAGATGTGTATTGTAAGGTTGAATGACTCGAGTAGTCGAGTTTGATCCCATATAAGTGTGTGACAAATAAGTGTGTCCCTCCCCCTTTTCCCATTGTACAAATAAAAATGTGCAATGTTTTCATATATATAAATACATTTGTTTTTACAAAATTATAATGCGGGCCTCTTCTCACGTGGGCAGCGAATCACATACTCTCTCACTTGGAAAGAAGGAAATTAGGGTTTCTTTTACCTTCTTGTATCTGGTAACACCATCATACCATTTCTCCCACCGACTCTGGCCCCGTACGCCACTTCCAAAAATGAGCCAGTCCAAACTTGCATGCGTCCACCGCTCGTGCCGCCCAGGGTCACTAAGGTGGCTGTTTTTTTTGGGGGGAGAGGGGAGGGGGTGGAGAATTTGTCGGACAATGAAGATTAATGCCAAGAATATTTATACTATGAAGATTAATAGCCAATAAGTTTTGGGTAAATCGGTTATGCTGAAGATTAATGGCCAAAATGTTTGAGATGGTGTTAGGAAATTTTATTAAATTTTGAAGATACCATGTAAAACTTAGAATAGGAAGTTGGCACCCCATTTACCTTGTATTTCTATTTTGTAATAGATAGGACTGCATGAGCTGAGTGAAGTCAGCTATGTTGAAAAATGCAAGAAGTCAACTAAAGACTGAAGTGAAGACCCAACTGTGTGTCAGTTGAGTGTAGTCAAGATGGAAGGCACATAATCGACTGAAGGAGATCCAGCTAAGGGATAGTTGGGTAAGGGTTGAAGAAGTGACAGTCAAGTCAGTTAAGAGCTGAGTCTACCAGTTGAATTGACAGTTGAGTCATTCCTAAAAGGTTGGGGATGACTCAAATCAAAAGGGTAAAGGCAATTGTCAAGTCAAGTCGACTGATATTAATCCGTTGCACGGAAGTCAATGATATTACTTAAAATAGTAATATGTCCATGTTGCCATGTCTTAAAGTGCTAGTCCCATAAGCGTGCCAAAGGAATAAACCAATGGGAAGCACTGAACTTGTGTCAGGTTCTGAAAAGCTGCAGACATCATTTAATATGAGGAAATGTCAGCTGAGAAGGAAAGAGCAAGAGGAGACAGTTGTGCGCAAAACAGCTGCACATATGGCCAGTGAAGGAAAGAAAGTTGAGCCAAAAGAAACAATCGACCAAGAGGAGATTGCTTTCATGGTAAAGAGGTTCAACAAGTTCTTTAATAAGAACTATAAGAGAAACAAGGGTGAAACCTCCAAAAGACATTCAGTATCTTCCAAAACAAAAGAGGACAGGCCACCCAAAAGAGCTGAACATCAAAGAGTTGACTATCAGAGAGCTGATGATCAGAGAACTAAAAGAACTGATATGCAGAGAGTTGAAAACCTATGATGGAACTGCAGACAACCAGAATACTTTGATATTGACTGTGCCTATTCACCGGTCAACAAATACAGAAATGAGGAAGAAAGAAGAAACTTCAGGGAAAGAAGACAAGAAAAGAAGAAAGTCATGTTGGCTGCTGAGACTGCTGAACCAGCCAAGTGCGAAGAACCAGCAGACTTAGACAACAGTGAAGCTGACTATTCAAGTGACACTGAGGAAGAGGCTTTGATATGCCTCATGGCCAAAGAACAAGATCAAGAAGTTTAGGTACACGCTAACTCATCTTATTCTGATTCAAGTGATAGTGATAGTGACACAAACACTTCTTCACCTACAGATCTTTATTATTCACTACGCAAAATAATGAAAGACTTTGAGCACATTAAAACCTCACACACACTTTTAAATGAGGAAAATGACCAGCTTAAAAGCCAAAACTCACGATTGACTAAGAGTGAGTACTCTAAGCCAAATAGGTGAGAATACGTGCTAAAAATGCTAAAATTCAAGCGAGAGTTAGTCACACTCGAAAAGAGAGAGAAAGATGTCAAAAATGTGATTGCCTCATTTACAAAGGCACCCAAATCATTGGATGGACTAATAATGAGTCAAAAAGAGTGTGGATTCAATTCCTTTGTGCAAAGTCAAACTCCTAGAGTGATTTTGGAGAAAGGATCAAAAACCCAAAACACCATATGTTGCACCAACACCCACACTGAAACACAATCACAATCATACTGGTCTTGGATACAAAGGTAAAGAAATGAAGCAAGTAGAGTATGCTGAAAGGAAAGCTGAAAAGAAATTTAGAAAAGTCCATCAAAGAAACTTCTAAAAAATACTACTGTGAAAGCTAAACAGAGCTACCAAAAATCCCAGAGATCTCATCAAAGAAATTCATATGATGAGAATGGTAGAAACTATCCTAACTATGTTAATTGGAATAACCAAGTGAAATATTAGCAAAGACCTATGGGATACAAGCCAAAATGGCAAAGACCCTAACCTCAGCAAAGGTCATTCCCAAGGCAAAAGAGCTACTATCAGCACACTTATGCACCCATGCACAACACTCAGAAACTCCACTACTACCCCAATAAAGCAATTGCTCAAACAGATACACAAGCATACAGACAAAAGAGACAGTTGTATGATCCTAAAACCCCCAAGCAATTTGCTAACGTGCACTATGATTATGGAACTGATAGATGGCAACCTCTTAGAGTCAGATCATCTGGCTATAGGTCGGTTGGAGCATCTTATAGCACTAACCCCCCAGGACTCAGGCAAGTATGAGTACCTAAAAACTAATTTCCTTGATTGCAGGTTGTGAGACCCCGCGTCTGGATAACTTGGAATCGTCATTTTTAAGGTATTTGATTATTATCAAGTCTATTTAATTCATGTTTAATTTTTATATGCGGAATTTTGATAATAATTTCTCCTAGGTAATTTATCATTTATTTATTTACACTTGAGTATAATATATGCTTTTATTTGTTATTAAAATATTGTGCATTTAAACATAATGTTTTTTTAAAAATAAGAATACAAATGTCATTAAGTGATTAAAGAATGCCATGCAAAAGAGAATGACGTGCAAAAGAATATAAAGTGATGATTAGTACATCCATTTTTAGTTAAAAAAGAAAAAAACGGCAGACCTTAGACAAAGAGTAAATTGGACAATTGGAAAATAAAATTTAAATATTAAAATAGGTGCTATTAGAAATAAGTGGACACATAAGCAAATGCATGTTACTACCCCTTTTACTACTTGACACCTTGAACCATACAAAACTCATCACACAAATGTTTTAAATTTTCTGCACTCACCTTCTCACACCCGTTTACACTGAAGCATTTACTCAAACCCTCAACTACAACTCTATTCTCTCTCCATAGCCAAGACTATATTTATCCAAGTGGTTAGTGACTTTTTATTTTAACTTTTGCAAATTAATTGCTAAAATTTTATTTTTAATCTATTATCATATTTTATCATGTCTTAAAACTTTGCTATATCTCTAATTTAGTAAAACCATGCAAAAAGAATACATTTTATATTTAACAAACTAGTGTTTTAAATTATAATCAGAATCTATTAAAAAAAATTATTTATGTATCAATCAAATATGACTCTTGTTATAATTACTGGGGGAATTACCCTATTAAATAGAGGTGTTACAATTCCATGATTACAACCTGTATTAATAGAATGTTGATAGTAGTGATTTAATTGGTAATTGGGTTATTTTCTTTGTATTCATTAGTTGTAAATTTAATTATAACATTTGTTTTGGTAATGATTAATTGTGATGGGTTTAAGATTTCCGATATTTGAGACACGTGGTTTAAAAAAAAATTAATTGCATCTTAGTAAAGATTATATTGAGTCTTAAAAGTTGTCATTATATGACAAATTATTCAATACGGGACTTCTGTAGATTGTAGTATAATCATTTACTAAGGTATATATGGATTCTTTAGAATATTCATTGGTAGATAATAATAAAATGGTTGTAAGGAAAATAATAATAATAATAATAATAAAATAAAATAATTGTTGGGTTTTATTGTAGGGCACATTGGAAGCTGGAGTAAGGGATTAGTTGGAAAATTCGGTTACCAAAATAAAGGTGAGCAACTATTATTTTTCCAAACGAAAAATAGATTTGCTTTTAATTTCACGAATTTCATTACTTCACGAGATACACCATTTTTAGTATAATTCAGTTGTTAAAAAAAATATTGGTATCGTTCATAGTTTTAATTCACACTTGCATTATGATTGTTTTAATTATTTGACTAGATATCTGGAAAAATAATTATTCGAGTCTATTACGGTGGGTAAGTGAGACAATGGATCGAACAGGTTGCATGTGGTCCTTGTCTGACTACTCGTGTGCCTATTCCCATTTTCTGGTCGGGCCGGAGACGGCAACAGAACTTGGGTCGTAGTACGGTATATTCCGGAATATGACGATCTATGGGTAAAAGCCCATAGCTAAAGAGACGCCGAGCCAACTGGGAGGGATAAGGTGATTGGGCTTCGACCAAATACTATTTAGGAGCTATAAGGAGAACAAAGATCTGTGTCTGATCAATACAGATCTTATGTTTACTTTCAATCGATCGATTGATGATAATTGACAGACTGACTGACTAAATTGACAACTAAAACTGAAAATTTAAATAAATTGTTGTTCTTTTCCTGTTCTAATGGGTTATTATTGGGCATGTTTGTTTGTTGTTTGTGCATCATGAAATCATAAAATAAAATTATCTTCTTAACTGTGCATTCCACTTCCCCACCTACTGGGCTCGTTTAGCTCACCCCATGTTTTGTTTCCTTTTGAAAATCTTTCCGAAGGCGAGAACTATCAAAATAGCGAGATGGACACAGGACTTCCGCATAATATTAGCTGAAATTTGCACTTTTCTTTTGAGCCATGTAATGGCTTGTATATATTTTTGCTACGTCCCAAATGGAGACGACTTGTAAAATATAGGTTTGACGTCGAATTTTTGTACTTCGACTTTCGTTGTATTTTATTTTGTCATAATAAGTGTTGCAATTTCGAACTAGATGTTCGAGAAGAATTTGGCTTGTATGGTTATTATGGTTTGTAACTACTTGTATATTATTATAGTTTAGTTTATTATATTTCATATGTTGGGCGTGACACGAGTTCGAGAAACAAAGAGAGCCAAGGAACCTGGTACATGGATAGTAGTTGTTCCGGACATATGACACGAAACAAGAGAAATCAGTCAAAGTTCAAGGAAATCAAAGGTGCAAAAGTCATATTTGGAGGAAATGAAGCTCCAGGGTAGATCAAAGGCACAGGGTCTATAAAGAAGAATGGACTGGAGATTACAGATGTTGCATATGTTGAAGGTCTCAATTTCAATCTACTAAGCATCAGCCAACTCTGTGAAATTGGGTACACCGACTAGACCCCAAGACTGAAGTGTTGATTTGGGATATGACAACCTAAAGATTTCATATAGGGTTATTTGAGTGATAAGTTATGACTTGTGCTTTACAACTTTACTTCCTTTCCTGCTAATTCTTTGATTATTATCTAATAGGGGTTTATTGTGTAGGAATGAATTCATATCTTCATCTGAATTGTATAGAGCATATACATTACCTGGAAAACCTAGTGCAATATTATACGGATCAGAGTGAAGAGTTCCAGGTGTTGTTCCAGCAGGAACAACAACATACAAATCTCCTGGAGACTGAGTTGACTCTGACCCATGAGGTAATAAATGCAATGGAGCTTCAGCTCAATCAAAGTACCCTACAGATAGTGAATATGCATATTGTGAGAGAACAAGAGATGCAGATTATTCGGGCACGAGTAATCGATCTTTGCACTGCTGTTATAGGTGCTCCTCATCCAGTAGCTTCATTTTCACCACACGATGGGGGAACTGAGGACCAGAATGAGGACCCGGTCGAGGCTGAGTCCAACTCAGACGTGGACTTTATGATGTGGGAGATTGCCCCTGGCGAGGTTATTGTGATTGATCCATATACTGCATGGATCTTGGGGTGTGTATATATTTTAATTGAGGACCGTTGTGGACTCAAATGTATATAGTTCGGTATAGGCAGTGTAGCGTAGCACTATCCTAGGAAACAACACATTTTTCCTCATCGGTGTTGTTTTGACTATGTAACCTTGTGCCTGTAAATAACTAAAATGTGTAATATATGTGTGTGAATGGCATGATGTTTTTTTTTCTACTGTTGATGATGTTCTTTTCGTTATTTTGATTCGTACAATAATTTAAATTTTATCCTTTGAGTACATTCATTGTAATTTTCCTGTTTCAGTATAAATGGCTGAAAGAAAAGGCAGAGGCAGAGGTAGACCTCATACAAATCAAAGGTACGAGCCATACCCTCCACAAGAGAGAGCTGCGGTTCCAGATGATCCACCACCCCCTCCCCCTGTAGGTGAAGAAAATTTGAACATCAGGTGCTGCAACAATTGTTGGTGTTCTTGCAACAAAACAATCAGCAAAATCAACAGAATGTAGGCCCAACTGTAGAGACTCATGATAGAATTCTCGAAAGATTTCTACAACTTGATCCACCAATTTTCCATGGTAAGCCAGACGATATGAGGGCAGAGCAATGGCTGGAGAAAATGGAAAGTATTCTGATTGCTTTATATTACAATGAGGAACAAAAACTTATGTTAGTAATTTCTCGATTAGAAGTTCCGGCTAGGGATTGGTGGTGAGTCGTCGATGAAAGGTGGAATAGAATGGGAACTGAAAGAATGTGTGAAAACTTTGTTCAAGAATTTAGGAAGCAGTATATCCCAATAGTACTTCATGAAACTCGTAGAGACAAAGTTCACCGCCTACGACAGTGTTCAATGACCGTGACTCAATATGAAGCGGAATTTCATCGATTGTCTAAATACGCTCCTGGATTGGTACAAGAAGAAGAAGATAGACTCTATAAATTTACTCGAGGTTTGCGTCCCGAGATTCAAAGACAGTTATTGGCAATAAGAATGAATACCTATGATGAAGCAGTAAAGGCGGCATCTCAGGTAGAAAGTGGGCTAAGTCGATTGGAACCTCAGCCAAAAGGAAACTTTAACCCCCCCAAAGAAACCATTCAGAGGACAGACCTCAAAGAAGCCGCAACCATACCAGAAAAGAGGGCCTACCACATACGCCGACAAAGGAAAACAGATATAACCACCCGTATGTGCATACTGTGGAAGGAGTGGACACACCGTAGAAAATTGCTGGAAGAAACTTGGGAATTGTTTCAGATGCGGGAGTGATAAACATCAGTTGAAGGACTGCCCAATAGCGAGACAAACTAACCTAACCTAACTCCTATTTAAAAACAAGGTGGCAAAAGTGGAAAACGACCTAAGATGGTAGGACGAGTCTTTGCCTTAACTGGACAGGAGGCACCAGAGTCAACAGACGTGGTGGAAGGTACGCTACTCATATCTGGACACATTGCCAAAGCCTTATTAAATCCAGGATCTGCGCACTCATTTGTTGTACTGCATTTTATATGCAATTTGAATGCTTGCATTGAGCGACTGCCTTACTCGTTAGAAGTGGCAACCCCAATAGGGGATAGTCAAATAACCGATACTGTGTTATGTGACTGTGATATTAAAATTGAACGTGATAGTTTCTGAGTTGACTTAATTGTGTTACCTATCCTGGAATACAATGTTATTTGGGAATGGACTGGTTAGCCAGATATCATGAATGCATGGACTGTCGAACTAAAAAAGTTAAATTATGCGTGCCCGGACGACCAGTAGTAGAGTTGACTGGGGAGGCACGAATTCTGATAGCCCCTATCATTTCAGCTACCAGGGTCAGAAAGGCCCTAGCCAAAGGAGCACAAGGATTTCTAGCATATTTAATGAATAAACCAGGGGATAAGAAGGAGATAAGTGAAATACCAGTAGTGCCAGAATATTCGGATGTATTTCCCAAAGAACTCACCTCATTACCACCTGATCGGGAGATCGAGTTCACAATTGAAATCTTACCAGGAATAGCACCGATAGCTAGGATGTCGTATCGAATGGCACCACTCGAGTTACAAGTGTTAAAAACTCAATTACAAAAGTTGTTGAAACTAGGATTCATTCGACCTAGTACATCCCCATGGGGAGCTCCTGTGTTATTTGTGAAAAAGAAGGATGGAACATTGCGATTGTGCATTGATTATCGAGAGCTTAATAACATCACTATCAAGACAAATACTCTCTACCCCGGATCGACGAGCTGTTTGATCAACTTTAGGGAGCCAAAGTATACTCCAAGCTGGATTTACAGCAAGGCTATCATCAATTGAAGATAAAAGATGCGGACATATCAAAAACAGCTTTTCAAACTAGATACGAACACTACGAATTTGTAGTAATGCCTTTTGGTTTGACCAATGCCCCTGCGACATTCATGGATTTGATGCACCGCATATTCAGCCCATACCTGGATCAATTTATAGTTATTTTTATTGATGATATTCTTATATACTCCAAAACCGAAGTGGAACACGAGACTCATCTAAGAACTATACTAGAAATGCTACAACAACATAAGTTGTATGCCAAATTTAGTAAATGTGAGTTTTGGCTCCACGAAGTGGCCTTTTTAGGTCATGTCATTTCTGGTGATGGGATCGCGGTGAATCCCTTAAAGGTGCAGACAGTGGTTGATTGGAAGCGACCGGAAACCGTCACGGAAATTAGAAGTTTATTGGGTCTTGTAGGATACTATCGTAGATTTATCAAAGATTTTTCCAAAATTGCTGGATCACTTACCCGATTGACTCAAAAGCAGATGAAATACATGTGGGATGATAAATGTGAAAAGAGTTTTCAGGCGTTAAAGAAAAGACTCACTACTGCACCTGTACTGGCCCTCCCTGAAGGACTAAAGAATTTCGTGGTATATAGTGATGCGTCGAGAGAAGGACTGGGTGTTGTACTAATGCAAAATGGTAAAGTGGTGGTTTATGCTTCTCATAAACTTAAGCCCTACAAGGCAAACTATCCTACACATGATCTCGAATTGGCATCTATCGTTTTTGCGTTAAAAAAATGGCGACATTACTTGTATAGGGCAGAATTTACAGTTTTTACTGATCATAAGAGCCTCAAATATCTTCTCTCTCAAAAGGAGCTGAATTTAAGACAAAGAAGATGTGTTGAGCTATTAGAAGACTAACACTTTGATATACAGTATCACCCGGGTAAGGCCAATGTGGTCGCTGATGCCTTGAGTAGAAAAACTCAAATTGCTAGGTTAATGATCCGAGAATGTCATTCCTTAGAAGAATTGAGTTGTTGGAATCCTACGATAGTAGAAACTCATCTCACATGGGCCAACTTATCCTTAAAATTAGATTTATTAGAGGAGATCCGAGAGTCGCAAGGAAGGGATGGCAAATTTAAGGGATTAGTGGAGAATGTACAACAAGGTGTAAGACCTGATTTCCGTATGGGAGAAGATGGAATTGTGAGGTTCAAAAACAGAATCTGTATACCGAATGATGCAATGCTGAAGGATAAAATCCTAACTGAAGCCCATCGCTCAAAATACACTATCCACCCTGGTGGAAATAAGATGTATAAGGATCTGAAGAAACACTTCTGGTGGGTGAATATAAAGAATCAAGTAGCTGAACATGTAGCAAAATATTTAACGTGTAGACGGGTAAAGGCTGAACATCAGAGACCCTCGGGATTGTTACAACCGTTAGCAATCCCTGAATGGAAATGGGAGAAGATCACTATGGATTTTATTACAGATCTACCTAGGACCAGGGGTGGGTAAGACACTATTTGGGTAATTGTAGATCGATTAACAAAATCTGCTCATTTCCTACCTGTTCGAAAAACAAATAGTTTGCAAAAATTAGCTCAAGTTTATATAAAAGAGATCGTTAGACTACATGGAATCTCGACATATATAGTTTCAGACAGAGACCCGAGATTCATTTCTAGATTCTGGAGAAGCCTTCATGAAGGATTAGGAATGAAATTGAGCTTCAGCACCGCGGCGCACCCTCAGACAAACGGACAATCTGAGAGAACCATTCAAACCTTTGAAGATATGCTAAGGACCTGTGTGCTGGATTTTTCAGGAAATTGGGAGGTACATCTTCGATGGCGGAATTTTCCTATAACAATAGCTATCAAGCTACTATAGGCACGACACCTTACGAGGCTCTATATGGAAGAAAGTGTAGATCTCCAGTATATTGGGAAATCGAAGACAGGTGGACTCCAAAGCAAAAACGAGATTTGCAGTCAACAATTTCAAAAGTAGATTTGGTTCAATATGCGATTGATGGGGTACGACTCATTAAGGAAAGGATTCGAACCGCTCAAAGTCGCCAGAAGAGTTATGCAGACAATCGGAGAAAAGAGATAAAGTTTTTCTACGACTTTCCCTAAGGAAAGGACTAATTCGAGCCAAGAAAGGTGGAAAACTAAGTCCACGCTATGTGGGACCTTATCAAATCCTAGAGAGAATTGGAAAACTGACGTATCGTCTGGAACTCCCAAGCGCGTTGGCGGGAATGCATAATGTATATCACGTTTCCTGACTCAAGAAGTATCATCCCAACCCAGAACACATACTCAAAGAAGAATTACCTGAAGTCCGTGAAGATTTATCATATCTTGAACGACCACTTCGGATTATTGATCAACAAATCAATGAATTGCGCAGAAGCGAAATCCGTAGTGAAGGTAATTTGGCAACGCCACGATAAACCTCAAGACGCTACTTGGGAACCGAGGAAGAAGAAATGAGATCAAGTTATCGAACTTTTTATGAAGGAATTTGGGGGCCAAATTCTTTAAAGGAGGGGAGTATGTGAGACCCCGCGTCTGGATAACTTGGAATCGTCATTTTTAAGGTTTTTAATTATTAAGTCTATTTAATTCATGTTTAATTTTTATATGTGGAATTTTGAAAATAAATTTTCCTAGGTAATTTATCATTTATTTATTTACACTTGGGTATAATATATGTTTTTATTTGTTATTAAAATTTTTGTGCATTTAAACATAATGTTTTTTTTTAAATAAGAATACAAATGTCATTAAGTGATTAACTAGAATGACATGCAAAAGAGAATGACGTGCAAAAGAATATGAAGTGATGATTGGTACATCCATTTTTAGTTAAAAAAGAAAAAAACGGCAGACCTTAGACAAAGAGTAAATTGGACAATTGGAAAATAATATTTGAATATTAAAATAGGTGCTATTAGAAATAAGTGAACACATAAGCACATTCATGTTACTACCCCTTTTACTACTTGACACCTTGCACCATACAAAACTCATCACACAAATGTTTTAAATTTTCTGCACTCACCTTCTCACACCCGTTTACCAAAGTAAAGGTGGGCAAATATTCTTTTTCCAAACAAAAAATAATTTTGCTTTTAATTTCACGAATTTCGTAACTTCACGAGATACGTTATTTTTAGTATAATTCAGTTGTTAAAAAAAATGTTTGTATCGTTCATAGTTTTAATTCACACTTGCATTGTGATTGTTTTAACTGTTTGACTTGATATCTGGACAAATAAATAACACAGTGATAATTAACAATATTGACTGTTCGAGTCTATTGCGGTGGGTAAGTGGGACAATGGATCGAACAGGTTGCATGTGGTCCTTATCTGACTACTCATGTGCCTATTCCCATTTTCTGGTCGGGCCGGAGACAGCGACAGAACTTGGGTCGTAGTACGGTATGTTCCGGAATATGATGATCTCTAGGTAAAAGCCCATAGCTAAAGAGACGTCGAGCCAACTGGGAGGGATAAGGTGATTGGGCTTTGGCCAAATACTGTTTAGGATCTATAAGGAGAACCGAAAGATCTCGTGGTCTGGACGATTAATACGATTATCCTACGTTTCATCGCTCACGGGTTGACTGATTCTGATCGACCGACTAAATCGACACTAAAAAACGGAAAATCTAAATAAATTGTTGTTCTTTTCCTGTTCTAATGGGTTATTATTGGGCATGTTTGTTTGTTGTTTGTGCATCATGAAATCATAAAATAAAATTATCTTCTTAACAGTGCATTCCACTTCCCCACCTACTGGGCTTGTTTAGCTCACCCCACATTTTGTTTCCTTTTGAAAATCTTTCCGAAGGCGAGAACAATCAAAATAGCGAGACAGACACATCACTTCCGCATAATATTAGCTTAAATTTGCACTTTTCTTTTGAGCCATGTAATGGCTTGTATATATTTTTGTTACGTCCTTTTGAGGACGACTTGTAAAATATAGGGTTGACGTCGGATTTTTGTACTTCAGACTTCCGTTGTATATTATTTTGTCATAGTAAGTGTTGCAATTTTGAACTAGATGTTCGAGAAGAATTTGGCTTGTATGGTTATTATGGTTTGTAATGACTGTTGTATATTATTATAGTTTACTTTATTATATTTCATATGTTGGGGCGTGACACAGGTTTTCTAGGGAACAACTGAGAGCCAAGGAAACTGGTACATGGATAGTGGTTGTTCCAGACATATGACATGAAACAAGAGAAATCTGTCAAAGTTCAAGGAAATCAAAGGTGCAAAAGTCATATTTTGAGGAAATGAAGCTCCAGGGGAGATCAAAGGCACAGGGTCGATAAAGAAGAATGGACTGGAGATCACAGGTGTTGCATATGTTGAAGGTCTCTATTTCAATCTACTAAGCATCAACCAACTTTGTGACAAAGGCTACAATGTGGGATTCAACATGGGAGTATGCCAAATAAAAGATGTTGAATCAAATAAAATTGTGCTACAAGGAACAAGGCAGAAAAACATGTATGTAGTGGATTAGTCAACTGCTATACCAAGAACATGTCTGCTAGCAAAGAGTGCAGTCGAATCAAGTTGGTTGTGGCACAAGAAGCTGAGTCACCTGAACTTCAAGACAATCAACAAGCTTGCAAGGAGTCATCTTGTAGAAGGATTTTTTGACTCAGTATACAAGAAAGAAACCATATGTGATGCATGCCAGATGGGAAAGCAAATCAAGTCATCCTTCAAGGATAAGCCAAGTCCATCTTCAACAAGGATACTACATTTGTTGCATATGGATTTATTTGGTCCTGTTGAACCAGCCGACAGCATCAGTGGAAAGACATACACCTTAGTGGTGGTGGATGATTACTCAAGATATACATGGACAATTTTCATGTGTAAAAAGAAGGAAACACTGCAGAAACTGTCTCAACTAATGAGAATAGTTCAATATGAGAAGAGCCAAACCATTATAAAGATAAGATTTGACAGGTGAACTGAGTTTATCAATGGGATTATAACTCAGTATTGTGTTGAAAATGGTATTGCTCATGAGTTGTCCGCTACTAGAACTCTAGAGCAATATGGAGTAGCTGAAAGAAGAAACAGAACTCTCAAGGAAGCTGCTAGGACAATTTTAGCTGAAGTTGGATTGCCTAAGAGATTTTGGGCTGAAGCCATAAATACAGCATGCTATACTCAGAATAGATGCATGATCAATAGGCAATTAACCAAGACTCCCTATGAGATTTGGACAGGGAGAAAGCGACATGTTGGATATTTCAAGATCTTTGGATGCAAGTATTTCATCCACAACAATGGCAGGAACTACTTGAGAGCTTTTGATGCTAAAGCTGATGAAGGTATCGTTTTGGGATACTCAGCTGAAAGTAAAACCTATAGAGTGCTAAAAAAGAGGACTATGGTCACAGAAGAGTCTATCCATGTGGTATTTGATAAGCCAAATGTAAATGGAGTAGACATTGATGAGCTAGCAGAGAAGCAGAATCAGCCAACTATACAGAAGAGTCATTATGTTGATGCAGATGTGAGAACACTCAACCCTGAAGATGATGAGATAGCTGAATCTCAAAGACAGCTGGAAGGTCTGCAGCTGAATGATGACGAAGAATCTGTTCAAGACAACTTAGCTGCAAGACGGTTGAATCCAACAAACTTACTCCAACTAGATGTGAGATGGCTGAGAGACCATCCACCTGAGTTAATCATTGGAGATGTCAGAGATGGCATTAGAACCAGATCCAGAGTTCAACATGAAGTTATGGTCACTTGTTTTATTTCCTAAATAGAACCTAAAGATGTGTCTCAAGCATTTGATGACACACATTAGATTCAGGCTATGCAAGAAGAGTTGAATCAGTTTGAAAGAAACAAAGTATGAGAATTAGTTCAAAGGCCTACTCACCAAAATGTCATGGGTACTAAGTGGGTATTCAGAAACAAGATGAATGAGGAAGGATTTGTTCTTAGAAATAAAGCAAGATTGGTAACCAAAGGTATTGCCAAGATGAATGTATAGATTTTGATGAAACCTTTGCTCTTGTTGTCAGATTAGAAGCAATAAGAATGTTTCTTGCTTATGCTTTACACAATAACTTCACTGTATATCAAATGGATGTGAAGAGTGCATTTCTAAATGGACTTTTAGAAGAAGAAGTCTATGTTGAACAACCTCCAAGTTTTGAGCAGAAAACTATTGTAGACAAAGTATACAAGCTCAAGAAGGTACTGTACGGATTGAAACAAGCACCAAGAGCATGGTTTGACACATTGTCACAATTCCTTATTGATAATGGATTTACCAAAGGAAAAGTTAATAGGACACTCTTCAAAATTCAAGATGGAGAGAGTATACTGCTTGTTCAAATATATGTGGATGATATCATCTTTGGATCCACAAACAAAGAACTCGTGTGATAAGTTCTCGAACCTCATGCAAGGGAAGTTTGAAATGAGCATGATGGGAGAGCTGACTTTCTTCTTAGGGCTTCAAGTCAAGCAAATGAAGGATGGAACCTTTATAAGTCAAACTAAATATACCAGAGATTTAATGAAGAAATTTGATATGGAAGAAAGTCATCAGTGAAGATTCATATGAACACTTCAATCAAGATGGATATGAATGCAGATGGCAAAGTTGTTGATCAAACCAGATATAGAGTCCTCATTGGATCATTGCTCTATTTAACAGCAAGCAGACTAGACATCACCTTTGTTGTAGGTGTATGTGCTAGATTTCAATCTGCACCAAAAAGAGTCACATGATTGCATCTAAGAGAATCCTAAGGTATTTGAAGGGATGCCAAGAAGTTGGCTTATGGTATCCAAAGGATGGAGGATTCAAGCTGGTAGGATACTCAGACTCAGACTATGTTAGATGTAGAGTGGAAAAGAAGAGTACATCAGGCACCTGTCAAATGCTTGGAAATAGATTGGTTTCTTGGTTCAGCAAGAAATAAAATTCAATAGCTACATCGACAGTTGAAGCAGAGTACATAGCTGTGGGCACCTGTTGTACCCAAGTTCTCTAGATTAGACACCAGCTGAGAGACTATGATATAGAAGAAAAAGAATTTGAATCATGTGTGATAATACAAGTGCTATTGCAATTACTCATAATCCAGTGTAGCCGCTATCCCGATTGGCACGACGCGTCTCTACAAAGTGGAGCCAGCTAAGCCCTAGAACGTCATAATCATGATTATACCCGAATCTTACGACTCAATCGCCCGCCGACTCTCCTATCCGGCTCGAGGTTGGGAGTTGGACGATGGCGGCGGCATGAGATCGTAGCTGAGCTACCCATCCCATACACGACTTATCCATTCCACAAATCCGTCAATTCATATCAGTTGGTCCAACCCAGATCGATCGATCAAGAGACCCGGTCGTTCATAGACTCGCCGCGTCCGATATTCAATCAGTCAGTCATTGACACAACATAGAAATCAGAGGGGTAATCTAGCCGGTTCTATTCATTGATTCGGTGTATTATGCTGAAGTTCTTAATAATGTTCAGCTTATGAGGGCGAGGAAGTCACCTTATTATTGTTACAAATAGTCGGTATGAAAATCTCGAATAAATTCAGATAAAAATTTTAAAATAGAAATTTTAATTAAATAAAATATTTTAATGTTTCATGAATAAACTGAATAAAATAATTTCCTATGACCTTGGTGAATTTTATTGTAAAATAAAACATTTTAATTAAAGAGGGAAATTTATGTCGTGTTTAAAAATTCCATAAGTTGTGATCCCGGACTCGAAAAAAGGCAAGGCCAGTCTCTAGTTTTTCTAAAGATTCTAGAAAATCATATTTTCAGGGTCTTGGGGTCAAATTTTCAAAAATTACAGGTCAGTCCCAAAATCTTCCCAAATTAGTATTTTTGACCAAATACTTTTATAAATAGATATCTCTTAAAACGGAAAATGTATTAACGAGATTCCAAGTCTAATAACTTATTTGGGGCAGTATGTATATGTGTTAAAAGCAGTTTCAAAAAATTCCCAGATTTAGTACCAATTTTTTGAAAAATTCCATTTTGGCCCCAAGGGTAATTTTACCATTGAGGGCTCGTTTCAAGCCCGTTTTTCGTGAGATTTGGACTAAAGGTCCAAAATGCTATTTGAAATAAGTTTGTACTATTCTCGGGGCAGTGGCTGTCTTATTTTCAAAATTCACAGTTTAGTCCCCTAAAGTTCGAAAAATTATTGTTTTGGTGACTAAATATTTTTATATTTGCATTAGCTTAACCCGAAGGGTCCCACTTATTATTTATCATATACATATTATTTTTACAGTAATTTCAGTCCAAAATTTCAAAAATTACCAGAGATTCCCACAGTTTTTGGTTTTATCACTTTTGGTTCTACATTTTGCTTTATTCACAAAAATAGCCCAAACTCGATTTTGTTCACAATTTCATATGTCCAGAATACTTGTATAACATATAAAAGAATAAATTTCTCATGTCCTCAGTTATTTTGAACATATATATAAAAAGAAGGATAAAAGCATACAAAAATTAATTTTAAGCAATAATCACTTTTGTCATAAATCTAACTACACATATATTATTTTTTTCAAAATTTTCAAGAATAAATAACACTGAAAATTTTGACAAAATATCATACATCATATAACACATGCATCATCATGTTTTTTATGCAAAATAATGAGAGATTTGAAAGAGTTTTATCCCACCTCTTGTCTCTTGGCAGTAAGTTGGTCTAGGTAATTTCTCTTTCTTAGAACACTTCCTTAAGGTCCCAAACTTCTTAGGGCAGCCCCTATTTTGGGAGATTTGGGTGTCAAAATGTGAAGAAAAAATGGAGAGAAAAAGAAATAAGGAAGAGTTTAAAGTCTATGAAGTTCTTGTTTCTTGAAAGCTCCTTAAAAATCACAATCTTCAAGCATATTGCTCCTTAACTTTCAGTCCTATCCCTCCATTTTCCAAATTTTTCGTCCTTAAGGGGTTTGAGAGGGAGAGAGTTGGGTGTTGTGTGGTGAAAATGGCTAGCAAGATAATGAAATCTTCATCCTAGCCTCTTTACTCTAGACACTCAAGTGTTTTTGGAAGCTAGCAAATTTGGGGCTCATGCTTGCATAGGTAGAAGCAAAGACTTGTTGGAGTGGATGAAGGCTTTCATGCTTTAGTGAATAAGACAAAAGGAAAAACAAGACTTGTATGTCCTCTCATATAAATCAAATCTTATATCTATCTTACTTATATAATTAGTCATCTAGTTATAAGGTGTCTATTAATTCGCAAGTAGTATCATCACTTATAATCTAAGGTATTAAATAGAACTAGAACCAATAGCACAAGTCAAATATATCAATCAAGCAATTAATCAAATTATAAAATTATTTGAAATATATAAATATAATTTTCCAAATTAATAAACTATTTAAATAAATATATGCTACAAGAAAATAATTAGTTGTTAATAGAGAAATCAACCGATTAATGTATCACGTTGAGAGTTGAAAGAAATCAACAATCAAAAGAAATGAAAATATGTGTTATTATATATACCATAAAATAAAAATGATTTTAAGTATAAATGATATATCTATTATTAGCTAAATCAAATAGTAATTAATTCAACAAATCAAGAATGAGACACTTTGCTATTTTAATATAAAGGTCGGATTTTTAACAAAATAAATCTCGAACACCATTCTTTCAAAAATTGAAATTTTACTAGATGAACCTTCAAAACATGAGTCATTGTCTTTGTTAAAGTATTAAATTAGTAGTAGATGGTTATAATAGATTATAAAATGAAATAGTTTGTTTGAAAAGCATAAATTCGTTTCTCAATAAAATAAGTTCAAATACTACTCTAATTTATGCCAAGAATTTCAAAAATCATAATAAATTTTTGTTAACTCGAGATAATAGATTTGGAGTAAAATATTGAATTTATCGAAATGAATATTTTAAAATCTCAAAAATTAAGACGTAGTTTCTTTTAAATAAATAAAAAAATTTATTTTGATCGATTGAGCAATAGTAGCTTTATGAAAAATGACTAAATATAAATGTTATCGTCGTTAAAAAAATATGGCGACAAGAGTTTTATTTTTCAAATACTAAAGAATAGATTTTAAATAGCATTTTACCGAATCAAATTGTAAAAAAAATGATAATAGTCGTCAAATTTAAGTAATAACATAAATCAATTGTATTATCACATAAATAGGTAATAAATTAAGTGACGTTAATATTGATAACATATCGTATTATGTAAAATAAATAGTGAATATAAGAATAATTAACTGGAATACTAAAATAATATATCGGGAAATATATGTGGATCGTGTCGTCTATGGTATAAAAATCTGAGGCCTCACATTTTCATCATACTAATTATGTTATACAACACTATTAGCACTTTATTAATAACATTATATAATAATTATTAAATTTATGATGTTATAATAACGAAATTATACATTAGTGTTATAATGCTAATACTATTTTATAAATTATAGTTTTAGGCATAATCAACAATAAAAAAAAAAAAAAAAAAAAACCTATGGGGCCACGTTCTCCCATAAGAGCAGTAGCTCCGTCTTTGATGGAATGGAATTTCTTCCTCATGGCAGTCAGATTTGGAATCTATATATATATAAAAGCAAAATGGTTTCTAAAATTGTTTTCCTGCCTAAATGACACTTTCTAAAAACTTTTTATGATTTTTTTATTTTTTTTTTCGGATTTTGGAATCCAAATTAATATGGTTGACTTTTAAATTTTGGTATGTATACTGAAATTAAGGAGAAAACATACATGGAAGATTAATTTTAGTATCCCATTCAATAATATATCCTATTCAATTTAGTTAAATATGGTTTAAATTGACTAAATGACTATAAAAAAAATACCGAAATTAAGGCTAAATCTTGATTGCAATCACAAATAAATGTTGAATCTTTTTCTATAGAGCATGATTTAAAATCGGAAATGCTTAAATATTTATATCTATATCTATATCTATATATATATATATATAATAAGTGAGTCCTCTTTAAGTAGTAACCAAAGGTTTTTCCCACCTAAAATATCCTTCCGCAATTAGTAAAACAAAATTTTACCAATTAATATTAAGATTGGTTATAATTATAATTATTGTTCGATTTAAATCAAAATACGTGATAAGATCAAATCAAAATTATTTGAAATTAAGTAAGGTAAAGTTCAAAATTGTTTTTTTGGAAAGTTTGACCATTTTTATACGTGATAAGATCAAATCAAAATTATTTGTAATTAATTAAGGTAAAAATTGTTTTTTTGAAAGTTTGACCATTTTTATTGATTATAATCGGATATCCGGTCAATTTAAGTTTAGATATAGTAATAATCTAACCAAATTTCTACAAAGATTACATTGAATCAATTCTGGATATTGATTGATTAAATACAACTTTTAAATATACTGTACACTTATATCAGACTTTTATAATAGGAAACATTATTAAAATTTTAATTCTAAAATTATTTAACAAAACTTAACAAATACTGAACGCAATAAAAAAATTAAAAAATACAAGATACAAATCTTTATAAAGGAAACAAATTTCAATTAGCAGCATATTTTCCAAAAAAATATCATATATTACAAAAATATTTTGGCAACAAAATACAAACCAGCTACACAATAATATTCAGACGTTATATCTGGAAAGAATATCAAAATTTTAAAGATTTGATAATGATGTTACAAAACATGACAAAATAACAAAAAAATCTTAATTTTCTTAAATAATCTCCTCAGCCCTCATATAAATAAGTTTTTATTGACGCCATTTTTACGGCCTCCAAACTCTCAAATACATGATTTACCTGTAAAAAAAGTATTTCTGTTAATTTTTCACAGGTATACAGAAATGGCATCGATGACGATGAGTTCAGTTATTGCACGTCGTATAGAAAGCCCGCGTATAATGATAGAAGCCAAACAGAATATGTAGCGCACATATAATGATAGAAGCTAAACAAAGTCTGGAATGCACGTATAATGATAGAAGCCAAACCGAGTGTGGAATGTGTTTTTGATGTTGAGGTATCAATTTTGTTTTTTATACAAAACATATTATGGTAAATTAAAATAAATTTCAATTTATCTGTTCTCAGGGTGACATGATTTATGGCACTACAAAGAAGATTCATGTGTGCAATATAAGAACTGCTTGACGGAAGGCTGCGTGTTAAACTGATAAATACAAACAACATATGGGAAATACAAGATTATGTTTCATTTTTTTGAATAAATTCGAGAATATATATAAAAATGAAAAAGAGTCGTCCCGATCACAAAGCAATCGGGTAGCCAAAGAAGAAGCCCGTAAACAACATCAAAGCAGATATAACATAATGGTCACAAGCCGACCAGGATGGTCGAATGGTTGGGGCCTCGTTAAAACCTTCCAAGGTAAAACCCACCCTTGTGGAAAAACCCTTGGAAGGAAAAAGAAATACCCCCATATGAAAGTGCGCCCAAATAATGTATGCGTATGCACTAGCTAGCAAACCTATCAAACCTATAGTTAGATTGACCAACATAATCCTGAGTGAGGGATGGGATAATAGCCGGGGCGTCCCCACCATGTATCCTCGTGCGACGTCTTACTAAGAATATCGGCTACACGTTGCCTTCCCTAAAGATGTGCGAGACCACGAAATTCATCTGAGAAAGAAGGTGAAGGGTGTACCGCCACCTACCCAAATGGCGCCAAGGCACTCCCGTCGATCTCTTCCGCAGCAACTCCACTACATAGACCGAGTCCGATTCCAGCCATAGTTGATGCCACAAGATTATGTTTCATGTCAAGCTAGAAGTTTTTTCAGTTGGAACTTGGAAGATAACTCTCTTCCTAGGTTTTTATACAGTTTTAGATGATTCAAGAAACTGTCAAATGTTGAAAAGGTCGATGAGACCATTTTGTTCGGTAAGTAATGAAATTATTTTAGAAAAGGTAATATATGTATGCTTACATACAAATAGTAATTTTTTTTGTTTATTGTATTGTACAGATATCATAGAAGAATCTATAACTATGTATGCTCAAACAAAGGAACTCGTGGGCAAGCAAATACATTGTCATAACTTCAGAAGACTTGGAGTAATGATATATTTAAGTTTTTATTTTTTATGTTTAATATTTGCAATTTCAGCTTTTCTGATTCGATTCTGTTTTTCATATGTTGATAAGGTTTGATTAAGTGTTTGCATGCTTCTTAGATTAATTATATAATTTATTGATTTAATTATTTTGAATATAGGTCGTGAGTTTATGAGATAGTGCTATAATCTTTTTCATTATTAGATATTGGTGGCATCTATCAATGTAAAAAATATCCCAAAAAACTCACTCAAGTCGGAGAGAAGTTTTATTATGAATGTTGTGACAAATTTTCTCAAATGGGAAATTTTAGGTATTTAAATTTTATAGTATATTTTCCAGTACCAATTATTGGAATTACTTCTTTTCTACACATTTGAAGGTATAAGATTCAGTTCGAGGTTGATGATGATAGTGCAAATATATTTTAGAATGGCACACTAAATCACAACGGGATAGCAAAGAACTTGAGACGACCATAACAATATATCAACACGAGAGCCAACAATCGAATGAAAGTCTAAGTATGACTAGATCTTTTAGAAAGAAAAAAAACATTTTGGACGATTTTTTTTTGGCTCGGGAAACATCAAATGAGAGACATATATATAAAAAATTAAAATCGAATGATTATTGAAAAAATATTACATCTATTGAAAAAAACGAACTTGTGTTTATTTTTTGATTAGAATGTATGAATTGTTTTGAAAAATAAAAAATAGTTTCGGATTCTGATATATTGAAATCATGAAAATACGAGAATAAAAAATACTTCGGATTGAAACTATACATATGTGAAGAAATCTGCTTTATATTGTGTATTTTTGTCTGTGGTATTCTGTTTAGTCCATAATGCATATTTATTTCGATGAACTGCTGTCGTTTTTATTTGTTTTCAAGTTCTATTTTTTCCTAACATTGATTCATCAATCATAATCTTCAACCCGTAGAACACAAGTGGATTCAAAAGATTTCAAATAACATCATGATTAAAGCTTTAGTTTATATATTGGTTTTGTAATAAATAAATCAACTAACCTGATTTGGTAGGACAAGAAAAGGACCTGGAAGCATGACAAATTTTTAGTATCATCTCCAGTCACAAAAGGCCATTTATAACAGCCAAAGTAAAACAATGGCATTTGTGTATTCCTGCATTTGTCTGTAACGTTTCAATTAAATCAGAATACAAGAAAATATATTGCTAGCTGAATAAATATGTAATATTTTGATTAATCAGTATTACATACTTTTTAAATGTAGATCTGGAGCTTTCAAGGGAAAAATGCATATTCATCAGGATCTATATAAACACTCTCAACATTGCTTGTTATCTTCAAAAAAGTATTTGTTAGAAACATTAAAAATATTATAGTTAAAAAAAATTCAGAAAAAATACTTTTAAAAAGTAGATCTACAATTTTGAAACCAAATATGGGGCTTTCCAAAAAATGTTAATCTTAAAACCCCAAAAAAATATAATCATAGATAAATAATCTAAAAATACAAACAGAATCATATGAACATGATGGAAATGAAGAATCCCTAGATGGAGACGTTTTGTGTATATCGGATTTTTTTAATTTTTTAATTTTGATAATTGATTGGACACGCGGCATAATCTAGGGTGTCTATCGAGTTTTTTTGAATTTGTTTTTATTTCATATAAAAATCATTAATGGGCTTGATTTATTTGGGATGTCCATTGAAATGGACCGATTTGTTTTTATTAGCCTTTGTTTCAATTTTTGTAGATTAAATGTATGTAAAGGGCCCAATTAAACTTCTGATTTGTTTTTTTTAAATTTACAAAAAATCATAATATATATCATAATTTAAAAATGGTACACCCCTTATTCAAAATAAAATATTATTTATGTTATATTAATTATGCAAGAAAACGTCTGTCTACGTTTTTCAATTTTAATATGATTTATATTATTAAATTCTAATATTATAATGTATGCTGTTTTTTCAGTTAATTTTAAAAATATTTTCGCAAACTGAACAATTGACAAAAATTTATACAAATCTTATTATTATAGAAATAAACTATACACTTTGTTAAAAATTAATAAAAAATTGTTACGAAAAATATCTATCTACATATTTCATTTTTACTGAAATTTATATAAGTAAACTTTAATATTATAATGTACGGTTTTTTACAGTTATTTTTTAAAACATTTATGAAAACTGAACATATTAGTTTGAAAATATTAGTTTGTGGTGATGATGAATCCAAAAACAAACAGACAAAAAATGTTGTGCACAAAGAAATTTTCCGAAATTTGTAACTTTAAATGTGTTCATCTAAACTGTTTTATTGAAATTTGTTTTTTTTATGTTCATCCATAATGTATATCTTAAACGCATGTAATTCATACCCAATGGGTGTTTAACATTCTTCGTATCAAGAGGCTTGCTATGCTCTAGGATTGTTAGAAGATGATAGGAAATTTCCCTTCAAGTTCCAACGTAGGCAATTTCCTCTCATTGTGTCTTATGCCATGACTATAAACAAGAGCCAAGGCCAATCTCTCTCCAATGTCGGGTTGTACTTGAAGAATCCAGTGTTCAGTCATGGCCAGTTATACGTTGTTGTTTCCCGAGTTACGAATCGCAAGGGTTTGAAAAGATTAGTTTGTGGTGATGACGAATCAAACAATAAACAAACGATAAATATTGTGTATAAAGAAGTATTTCAAAATTTGTAATATGTATAAGTAGTGTTTTAATTTGAAAAAGTCGTTTGTAGTCTTTGTTATTTTTTTGTGCTCATTACAATTATTTTGTGTACCCATTCAACTTATAATTCGACAAATCAATAACATATGATTCACGTATCATATGAGCCCATCATTACATCTTCCGTGCATCGCACGGGTCAGTACACTAGTGTGGAGATAAAACATCAAATTTATTGGTGTTTTCAATAGGAAGGTCAGTGGGAACAAGATCTTTCATAAGTTGCTTCCCCTCCCTAGGAGCAGGCATAGGGGGAACAACTTCCTCTAAATGAGGAGAGGGAATGATGGGAGGAACCTCATCAACACCCTTTTTGGGGGGTCTAGAGGCATTCCCAACCACGTAACAAGCTTCAATGTTGTGACCTATATGGTAACATTCAGTACAAAAGGCTGGGAAAGATTCATACACAACCTTTTGTTCCTTAAGTTCAGAATTAAATCTAAGAAATATGGACTCCTTTTTAGGAAGAGAAACATCTATCCCCACACACAACCTAGCAACAGTTTGTTTATCAATGCGAAGAGGTTGCCTTATGAGTTTAGCAATCATGAACAAAGCATTACGATTAAACAGATGAACAGGCAAACCAGGTAATTTGACCCATATGGGAACCACATAAGACTCTCTATTAACAGAGAATTGAGGACTCCATTTAAAGACACGCATAGGCAATCCATTAATCATCCAAACCGGTTTAAGCCACATTTTAGCAAAATCAATTTCATTAGAAAAATGCAGAAGAACACAACGCACATTAAGCCTACGTAGATCAACTGATCCATGAAGTTCCATATCTAGTTGGGCTCTTATTTCATTGCTCTCCACCTACCCACAAAAAAATACAGGGGCCATAGCAAGAAACAAGAGCTAACTAATAAGTACAACAATGACAAGATTTACAAATTCCACCAATTTCACTCCACTTCCCCTTTTGAGGCCAAATGAAAAAACAAACAATGGCATTCCATCCTAAAATACTCCATTATAATATTGGAGGAAAAAACTTTATAATTTGAAGCTGCTCATTTCTTGATGGTCCATATCCATTCTTGGCTCCTCTTCTCTCTTCCTCTTTGGAAGAGACAATATAGCTTTAGCCGACGCCACCTTTCTCACAAGTAATCTCCACAGCAAATCACTTCCTCGTTGTCGTTCTTGTACTACCTTTAACTTGAATTCTCTGTGGACAAAAATGGCGAAGAGTTTTAGATACTAGAGAATTTTCTAAGAATAGATCAGGAACTCTTGCCTTAACTCTTCTTTAGACAGCTAAGAATTATTAATAAGAATCAATAGAAACTTTTGGCAATCACAAAAGCAAACCTCTCATGAAGCTTGTTTTGTTTTATCATTGCAGTCTCATTTTTGGACCATTCAATTTCAGCACATCCATTGCACCACGAGGAAGAATTGGGTCGACTCAACCTTTTCCCCACAATAAAAATCACATCCTAATCAGTGTAACATTGGTCCTGAATAGAAATATCTGGCTGAGCCATCACAATTGACTATTACTCTACTATTACTTGGGAAAAGGCAGACATATGAGTACACCAGGAAAATAATGAAGTAAAATTGACCCCACAATGACAGCTTCATTCATGTCTTTTATAATAGTAAAGTCATGCAATTAGCCAGATTATGGGACCTAATCACATCCATTAGTTACATGATTAATGCACTTTAGGATTGGCAAACACCTACCATAAGGCATGGGATTAATTGTCGTGCCAAATGATACCGATATCTCTAGCATGAATATATGATTTAGAAAGCATCTTTCCCAATACATGACTTAGGCACACAATTCTGTTTTCACCACTGACAATGGATAAAAGGTATGAACGATCCAACGTGCATGCACTAAAAGTCTTGCATTTCTCTAAGTGGGACCAGCATTTGATTAACATAATCAATAGGATTAATTACAAAAACTACCCCTGATGTTTAGCCTAATTACAAAAAAAAAAAAAAATCACCCAGTTATAGCCATATATGTTTTTAGCTTACAAAACTGCAGCCTCAATGGGCCTCAAGATGAGAGTATTTGTTAGGTAAATACAAACCTCAAGGGGGTATTTGTAATTTTGAAAGATAACTAGATTCTTTTGCAATAAAGCTAAACTTCAGTATTTTGCAATTATCCGTAATCAATAACGACTTTAACACATAACGCATGCCTTTCTGAGTTTTGTTTATGCTAATTTCTGATAACAAGTATCTGAGACTAATGTAGATAGGCTTTATATCTCAATACATAAGTAATCTATAGCACTCATCATCACTAATGAACTCTAACCTACGTAAATGTTGAGCAATAACAAAATTAAAGGCAAAAGTATTAAGAAAGTTCCATTTTACCTGCATAGAGGAACTCTGCAAACATCAGGTTGGTAACAAATCGAGGAGTGCAACCTAAAAAGCTGCCACATTCGCTTACAACGCCAACATCCTCCTTTAACCCTCTTCTTACAAATACCAAAATGCTTGATCAGAAGCTGAAGGCCGTGGCAGGTCGAAAACTTGCTGCACGGACCTTTCTTTTCGCTCGGATCCATATCAGACGGCCCAACACTAGTGCATCCTTCCGAGCATATATGCTGAAGACAATCCATTGCTTCACTTAGCTCTATATATAAACTCTGCTCCTCTCTAAACCTCCTCGTCCTCTTTTTCCTCTAAAACGAAAAAAATCAAATAATTAAATCACTAAATCACTTTTAATGCATGCAATTTCCTAGCAAAACACAAGAAAGGGCGGGGTTTATGTACCGATTCAGATTCATCGATGAATTGCAAAATCTCGAGCTCGAGATAGGGGTCATGATTTTGCATGAACTTCCATCCCTCAGTCTCCTCAACAGCCTTGAAGTTGTTGGACAATAGTTTCATGCATTTGAGGTAAAGATGAGGTGCATCGCACAATCTTGCAAGCTGAAGCACATCCACCACATTATCAACGTTCAATTGTTCGACCAATCCCTTTGTGCATCTCAGCTTTAGCTGTGGTACCATGTATACATGTGATAGTGCTAGCAAATGAATCCCATACTTGTCCATTTGCTCCTTGCTGCATCTGAAAGTTAAAACAAGGACATTTTAGTCATTTCACATGACACGAGACTTTTAGGTATTGGAAGCTATATATGTTAATTATTTAGCCACGCCAACCAAAACAGTGACAAGAAAAAATAAAGTAAGTATATGATATTGATATGATCGAGAGTGGCGGTGGGAAAGATGGACGGTTGGTATTAAAAATTAATGTAAAATATATAATTTTCTCTTAATTGGTCAAATTCAAGGTCCGGGATAAGTTTGAAAGAAAATTCAATTAGTATTAAACTTGGAGAATTGGAACCAAAGGGATTGTTTTTTGTCCTCTAAAGGAAGAAAGGAATTAGCATAACAATTAAAAAGTGTGGAGTAGTAATTAATAAAAAAAAAATAACAGCTGGCGTTCCCGCGTTTGGCATGAAAGAAACTCACCTGGAGGAATAAAGAAACTGGATGAACACGGAGACGGCGTCGTACGGCACGCCAAGTATGGGAATTTTCCGTTCGGAGCTCTGGCGCTTTCGCGGCCTCTGGATTATGTTCTCCAGTACCGGCGATGCAGAAGCCTGCGCAATTTTATCAGAAACGTCAAATTAAGGCGAAAAATTCTATAAAAAAAAATTGGAAACATTAACCAATGTACTAATTTTTCAGATCAATTCAATTTTGATAAAATATCTTCGGAATCGCATAGTCGAGATGAACGTATTCGAGTTGGAAGGAGGTGAGATTCAACAGAAACAGTTGAAAAAAAAAAAAGAATTACGGAGGGTTTAACGGATCAAAACGTGGCTAAATAAAACTCAACAGCCAACTTAAAATGTTAGAGAAAAAATTCACGACTCTCAAGAGAGAGACAATACCAGGATCTTAGAATTCGCCGGAATGAGTATCCCACCGGAGGTAACAACATAGACATCCGTTTCCGGCATTTCGTCGGCGGCGGCAACAACTCCGTCAACCGGAGGACTTGAGTTCAGCTCCATTCTGCCGGAAAACTCTTTCTGCAATTGAACCATTTTCCGTAAAACCTTGTAAAGATTTCCAAATGATAATCAGATTCAATCCTAAATGAAAATTGGAACAAGTTGAGTTCTGTTTCATGATTTATAGGCAGTACACGAAAGCTATTAGGCCGCCACCCGCCTAAGAAGGTTCACACGAAGACCAACTTAATGGGTCCAACACGCGCCCAACAAGATCTTGTGTTGCACTCAAGATTGGCAATTTGGTCAAAGACGGAATAAATAATTAAATAAATGATGCACATGACATAAATCATCAATTTCTACATAGAAAAATTGTAAAATTGGTTCGGTAAATTGGTATCCTTAAACTTTTAGGGGTGTCCCCAACTATAGAATTTAATGGAATTTAGAATTCCATAACATTTCAGGTGTCCTCAATTTAGATTTTTATGGAATTCATTAAATTTTGAGGTCCTCGACTTGGATTTTAATTGATTCCACGAAAATCCAGTATCCTCAAACATTCAAGGAATTCCATGGAATTCTTTTATAAATGAATTTTGGTGGATTCTGGTGGAAT